>CANJKZ010000055.1:980000-1020000 GCA_947471745.1 Closterium sp. Naga37s-1 | reverse complement strand
AAAGGTTGTGAGTGAGTGTTGAGACGTGTCGAAACAGGAGAATGAATCACCTGGAGTGCGGAGATGTCGAGCCCTAGAGCCGAGGCCATGATGCAGGAGAGGGTGAGTGAGAGCAGCAGCAGCGTCACCGCCACCAGAGGGAACGCCACCTTCTCTGCTGTGGTTAACGGGGGCAGCCACCCCGTGTCCCTGGGGGAGAGGGAGAAAAGGATGGAGGAGTGGTGGAGGGAGAGAGCGGCAAAGAAGAAAGGGGGAAGGGGTGGATTTAGAGTCGACTGAAGATTTACCAGGAAGGGCAGCTTCTCTGTGATGGTCAGCGTGGGCAGGCAGGCAGGCATGGCCAGGCGAGCCTGTGTCCCTGGGAGAGAGGGAGGGGTGGAGGGTAGAGTGGAGGAGTAGCGAGGAAGAGAATGACGAAGGAGGAAGGGGAAAGGGGTGGATGTTTAGTCAACTAGACCGGGAAGGCCAGCTTCTCTGTGATGGGCAGCGTGGGCATGGGCAGCCACCCCGTATTCCTGGGAGAGACGGAGGGGTGGTGGAGGGTGGAATCGAGGAGTAGAGAGGGAGAGAGAACGGCGAAGAAGAAAGGAGAGAAAGAGGAGAAGCTGTGGTGAGAAGGTTTTGAACAAGAAAGGTGTGGAGTAGAGAGCAGCAGGGGTGGTCGCAGGGCAGGGCCAGCCAGGGCTGTTTTTTGAGGCGCCTCAGAAGTTGTTTTTTGAGACGCCTCAAGGGTCGCAGGGCAGGGCCAGCCAGGGCTGTTTGGTCGGCTTCTTGCTGTGGTGTGGGCAGTGGCGGCGGCGGCAGCAGCAGCAGCAGCAGCGAGGCAGCCACTTGGTGTTTTAGGAATAGAAGAGAGGGTAGTGTAGGGGGCACTCATGGTGCAAAGCAAACAGGTGTTTCAAGGCAAATAGGTCTCATATCTTGAGAGCACCGAAGTGAGTAAATGCTTTGCTTGAAACGGGCGGGTGGCAGGGGCAGGATAGGCAGGTTACGAGTACGACAGGCACAGGATAGGGAGATCCAATTGAGGCTAGGGTGGGGGGTGGGTGCAGAAATGAGTTTGGGAAGTCCAGTGCAGGGGCAGAGTCCGAAGCTGCCTGGACGGATGGGGGAGACGGCCAGGCAGGCAGGTCACTGGGGGTTTTGTGGTCCCCATCAGATCAGACACAGGGCAACACCGGGCCGAGATACTTTTGTATGGAAGGTGGGGAGCGGGAGGGAGGGGGGAAGGAGGGAGGGGGAGGGCGGGGTGGAAAGGAGCGGGGAGGGTGGGGGGTTTTGTGAGTGAGAGAGAGGGTAAGGGAGGACTGAGAGTGTGTGAGGGGAAGGCAGAGGAGGTGCACGCACACGGGCATGGAGAATACGCACAGCTGGACCTGGGGTTTGGTAGGAGAGTGGTCTGGGTTGTGGGGCATGGGGGACGAAGGGGGTGTGGGCTTTGGTGGATGGCTGCTGGGGAAGGAAGGAGGGATGGTGGTGGGGAGGGTGGCGTTGGTCACTGGTCAGGGTGGGGAGGGTGGTGGGGGGAATGTTTACGGAGTCTGAATTAAAAAAAGCCTCAAAATCAGACTCCTTTTGAGGCGCCTCAAAATCGGATGGCCGGTGGGGAAGGAGGGAGGGATGGTGGTGGGGAGGGTGGCGTTGGTCACTGGTCAGGGTGGGGAGGGTAGCGTTGGTCACTGGTCAGGGTGGGGAGGGTGGTGAGGGGGATGTATACAAATCAGCACATACAACCTGCCTGCTCCACGATCGCCCACTCCTACACCGTCTCGTCTACTCCCCCTGCAACGCCCACCAGTAGCAGCGAGCACCTGTAGCAGCGCGCACCTGTAGCAGCGCGCACCTGTAGCAGCGCGCCACCTGTAGCAGCGCGCACCTGTAGTGTAGCCGCGCGCACCTGTAGCGGCGCGCACCTGTAGCAGTCGTTGTAGCAGTCCTGCGTGGGCCCCACGCAGCTATTGAGGCACGCGGTGATGCCGCCAGGGGGCGTGCACGCGCCAAGCCGAGCACCTACTCCCAGCACGTCGTTGCACATGCTGCCACTCCCCCTCCTCCCCCCCCTCCGCCTCCTCCCCTTCCTCGGCTTCCTTTAACTCCTCTATATCTCCTTTCCCACGTCTTTCGCTTGTGATACTCCTCTCTCCCTTCCTCTCCACCACCACACCTCTCCAGCAGCAGCAGCAGCAGCCGCAGACTCTGCAATCGCTGCTACAGCTCCTCCTATCGCTGCTGTGGCGACGTGTTGACTCACAACGCACCCTCGCGAGCGCTACCCGCGTCATCTCTCCGCGCGTTCCCTCTTCCCGCTTCTATCGCGGCGCTCCTGTCGCAATTGCCGGCAGAAGGGGCAGCAGAAGCACATGTGGCGGCTGTATCTATGGCGGCTGTAACTGTGACGGCTGTAGCTGGTGCAGCTGGAGCAGCTGTATCAGTGGCGGTATCAGTGGCGGTGGCAGCGCAATCAGCAGCGGCCATGCGTGCGCGTCAACAGCGGGCACGCTGGTTCCGCTGTAGCGTGAAACGCGGAGGCCAGGTGGCGAGGGCGACGGTAGGGAGAGCGAGGGACCCGGGACGGGGGGAAGGGGGGAAGGGGAAAATGGGGAAATGGGGGAACGGAGGGAGGGAGGCAGAGCACCGCGCCTTTTTCTACTCTCGATTACGTTTCCTGACCGCCTCAAAAGAACTACGTGACAAAAATACGGAGGGAGCTGCACTGAAAGCACGCGCAGCGCGCTTATGAAATAACTGCACGAGAAATCGGGGCACGTGATAAATTAATAACCCGCATCGGTACGAGGGCCTATCCTGGTCGAAACTATCGCGACGGCAAGCCTTGCCAGTTAGTGAGCCTATATGTACGTGCGTACCCAGGCCAGACCTAAAGAGGTTATGTGTGAACGAAGCAGAAGGGGTTGGTGGTGTCGGCGGCGCAACATGCCTCGTACCTGATGCGGTTTGGTTTGGTTTGGCTCACCTTGTTCTTTTGTTTTATAGCTTGTAGCCGCCCCAGCGCGCATGCATTTTGCTCTGCAACTGCCTGTGGCTTCCAGCGAACCAGAAAGACTCGCTTCCTTCGATATTGTCGCTCATTGTGGTCGTTCTTGAAATATTGGTGATGTACAGTTATTGTGCGTTCCAGAAAATGCTTAAAATGATGGTTTAGAAACCCCACATTCCGTCTCATTACAACTTCAAATGTACATCATTATACAATGAATGAAAACTACTGTAAACTCAACTTGATGGATTCATCCATATAGTGTGGGTGTCAGCGTACATGTTATCAGTTGTAATGAATAAAAGTGCGCGGGATTCAATAGCGCGGAAGGGATAATGACTGCTAGGCAAATAATGAGACATGTCATTGATATAGCGAAGGCTAACTGGGTCGGGGTCGCGAGACCGCGTATGGTTGGGTCAGGGCTGTTTTTATCAGGGTAATTACCCTGATTTCAGGGTAATTTCAGGCTTTCCACTTTGTGGAGATTGAAATTTCAAAATTAATGAGTTCTTAGGGCGCGTCAGATCCGTTACAAGGTGATTTGGCCGGAATTTGGTCGACAATTTGGTCGACAATATCTTTCGCCAAAGTCGACAACATGGTCGACTTCAATAACGACCAATATCCGGCCACATTTACAGGGCCGAAAAATCTGACACATTTGGTGGCCGATTTGATGGCCGCTTTGCAAATGTGTCAGATTTGCAGTTCGCCAGGGTCGCCGGATTGTGCGACGGAATTGCAGATGCAGTACTTGTGTGACACGTTGCGTCGCACGAGTTGGCGACGTCGCGTAGTGACTGTAGCGATCTCAGGTCGACAAATTGGTCGACTTTCGAGTCGACTGCACGTCGGAACTTTGTCGAATGCTGAAAAGGCCATCAATTTTTTTACAAATGGCCGGATTTGACGAACTCTCCGAAAATCTTTGCGGATGTCGCGAATGTGTTACCTTCGCTAATTCCGGCCGGCCAGATTTTTCCGACAACGGATCTGACGCACCCTTAATCTCAACCCTGATTTATAGATTTCCTATCCCTGATTTTGAGTATAGTGTAACAGACCAGCCTGTTAGTGGACCCTGACTTAACAGATTGTCGACTCTGTGCAGGCCCTCAGATTCTTTTTTTGCCTGTCTGATTCATCAGACTAGTACAAAATTTTAGTCTGAAACCCTCAGAGTCGGTATATATATAAAAAAAAGCTGAAATTTCAGAGTGCCTTAGAAAAAAAGTCTGAAACATCAATGTATCTAATGTTTCATCAGAAATGTATTCAATGTTTCGTCTGATATCGAAACTGTGAAGATAAGCAGTAGAAGAAGGCGCCATAGCTAGGAAAGCCCTAGCTAGGCAAGAAACAGTTTAGGCAAAGAAGAAGGAGTTGCACTAGCAAGAATGAGGATACAAATAGCAAACCCTAGAAGGGTTGTACTCGCTATAGAGCACCCCACTACAGGCTAGAGCATAATATTCTGACAGAAACATGCTAGACTAGGGGGATTTTCGGGAGAACATGCTCTGACAGGGCGAATTTATGAGTCACGGAGAATCTTGTGGTGTGAAAGGGCGAATCTGCAATCTTAGGTGAAATTTCAAGGTGATTGGTCGAAATTTTTGTGCTCTGACGGCGCAAATCTGTTGTGTCAGGGCGATTTTGCTGTGATTGGGTGAAGATTCTGTGCTGTAAGGCGCAGATTTGTTGTTTCAAGCCGATTTTGCGTTGACTTTGCGAATCTGCTGTGACCTGTGAAGTCCGAACCGAATTACCAGTCAAGAACGCAAGCAGAAAACGGAATCGGTACGCGTTTGTACTCTCAGTGATCAGAGTACACTCCCGGAAAACTCTGAAACGTCAGAGTTAGCTTTAGAATTTCTCTGAAAATTACAGAGTTGGGGCCCTAAAATCTCTGATTTTAACAGAGCTCACTTGAAAAAAAAAAACTGAATTCTCAGAGTTTTTCATGCAAATCAGACAAATTTATCTGACTTCTGGGGACCAGACTCTGTGTTTCCTGGATTTGACCTTATCGAAAGGAAGTTTCTCCAGAATTTTCTTCCGATAACCCCGCCTTCGGATTGATCGCAGTACAGCCAGCGAGTGAGCGACCCCGAATGAGACATTATCGTGACGAAGTTTCTTCGAAATTTCCTTCCGACACACTCACCATCGAGATCGTACTGCGAGTTTCCAGAAAACTTTGTACGAATACCCCCATGTTCGTAGCTCCCCGTTTTATCGGGAAGAAGTTTCTTCGAACTTTCATTTCGATACACCCACCATCGAGGTTCAGTTTCGATAATGCACAGTGCGTTATTACTTTGATCCTGACTTCTCGACAATGAACAATCAGACTATAAAACTTTCCAACAGTGAGCAAGCATGGTGCTGTTTTTTTGGAACATATGCCTTCAGGGCAGGGCTCTCGTTATCAGACCAAATTGGTCTGATGGTCTGATTTTCAGACGTAGATTTTCGCTTTCATCTGATGTCTAAGACGATGCTTTTTATTTCGTCTGATCCGTAAGATGACTGATTTTAGTTCGTCTGATATTTCAGAGCAAGCTCTATAGTTAGTCTGAAATTTCAGAGAACGAGTTGTTTTTCGTCTGATACCGATCCCCCTCCCCCCAACCCTCCCTTTCCCCCCCGATCTCTCGCTACTCTACCAGCTCAGCCCCCCCTTCTATGCCCTCGCTCCTCTTCCAGGCCTAGTCCTGTCCAACCCTTCTCCCCCTTTCCCCAACCTGAGGTCTCTCCAGGTCTCGCTCCCAGCCTAGCCCGCTTTCATGCCCCTCCTAATGTCTCGCAGCCCAGCCCCCCCTTCCCTTCGCGTCCCTCCACCTCCACCCACCCTGATCCCTCGCGTCGCAGCCCCTCATTGTCATGTGCGTGCCCCTCAATAGCCACACAGCTGTCTGTCAGCTAGCGAGCTGTCAACACCGCGCCAGGGGCGCGTTCATTAACAAAACAAGCGTGATTATGTTAGACAAGTGTGTTAGCTAAATCAGACTGTGCAAATTGAATCGTATGAAGAATCAAACTAAGCTTTAACATTCGTCCAAAAAATCAGACCAAAAAAATATGCTCGTCTGAACGTCAGACGGAACGGTTTTTTTACTTAGGTATGTCAGACAGGCCCAAATCCTAGCAAGAGCCCTGCTTCAGGGTAAAAACAAATATTTTAGACGGGCATCAGGGTACCTACATTTGAAACGTCAGCCCTGGGTCGGGTGCAGGTTCGGAGTTGGAAAACCCGAAGGCGACGTGAAGGAACGTTCGGAAGGCGAGGTCATCCGACCGAGTCTGGAACACCAAAAGTTTAAGTTGTACGCGTATGGAGTGCTCGAGTAAGGAATTAGGCAAAATTCATTGTAGTATACATTTGTGCTTATATGTGTAATTTATATTGACTATGTTTATATTTCTTTCATAAAAAATTATTTGTTATATCTAGCCATGTGTATGCCCTCCATAGCTCAGTATTTTACTATTTTAAAATGGTACCAGAGCAAAGTTAACACCATCGTTTCTGCCCCGCCTACGCTTAGCTTTTCCTAATGCTCATACGCCCCCCGTTAGAGCTACCCCTTAGCTATGAAGACGGTCCGCACCTACCAAGTTCCTAGATAAGAAGGGGATGTGCAAACCTATGAAGAAGCCAAAGGGGACTGCGGGCACGCGAGTACAGTAGCCCTGCATGCAATGACTAGTCCAAAGGAAGGGTCTGCCAAGGAGACTGTGATATAAACTGGATGTGCTGAGCGTATGGTGCTGTATCAGAAGAAACATTCGGACGCACTGTGTCAAACTCATATGCTATAGTCTGTGTAGGCTGTAGTGGGGTAGACAATATGGGGTACAACACTTAAGGGTTTCCTACTTGTACTCCTCATGCTGCTCAATGCACTCATTCCTCGTTCTTACTTTCACATGGTATCAGAGCAGAATCGTTCCTAGGGCCCACCGAACGTTCCGCCCTGCCCTAACTGAATTTTTTTCCTACGCTGCCCTTGCAGCCCGCGTGCTGCCCCTGCGACCGTGCTGCCCTTGCCGAGCCGCGCGTCGCCCCTGCAGCCCGTGGGCGCTGCCCCTGCAGCCCGCGCGCCGCCCTGCCGAGCCGCGCGTCACTCCTGCTCGTCGCGACGCCCCAGCGGGACCCGTGCGGCGTCGCCCCTGCTCGTCGCGGCGCCCCCTGGGCGCCATCCCTATTCGTCGTGGAGCCCCCAGCCGCAGTCGCGGCCCCGCCCTGCAGCAGCTGCCGCGGAGCCCCCTCCCGCCGTCGTGGCCCCGCCCTGCAGCAGCTGCCGCAGAGCCCCCTGCCGCTGTCGCGGCCCCGCCAGGCCACTGTCGCGGCCCCGCCCTGCCGCTGTTGCGGCCCCGCCCTGTAGCCGACGCGGCCCCGCCAGGCCGCTGTCGCAGCCCTGCCCTGCCGCCGACACGGCCCCGCCCTACAGCAGCTGCCGCGGCCCTGCCCTGCCGCTGTCGCGGCCCCAGCCCTGCAGCTGTCGCGGCCCCGCCCTGCCGCCGACGCGGCCCCGCCAGGCCGCTGTCGCGGCCCTGCCCTGCCACCGACACGGCCCCGCTTTGCAGCAGCTGCCGCGGCCCCGCCCTTCCGCCGACGCGGCCCCGCCCTGCCACCGATGCGGCCCCACCAGGCCGCTGTCGCGGCCCTACCCTGTCGCCGACACGGCCTCGCCCTGCAGCAGCTACTGCGGCCCCGCCCTGCCGCTGTCGCGACCCCGCCCTGCAGCTGACGCGGCCCTGCTCTGTAGCCGCTGTTGCGGCCCCGCCGTCGCCGAAGTCGTGCGCCTACCCTGCCACCGCCCACCGAGCGCCGGCCCTGCTCGCCCGGCGAGCGCCTGCCCTTCCCGCCACTAGTGAGCACCTGCCCTACCCGCGCTTCCCACACGCCTGCCTTGTTAGCGCGCTGCCGCGCCAGCCTGTCTGCCTGCCTGCTGCTACTGCTGCTACTTCTCCTACTATTGCTACTGCTGCTACTTCTCCTACTACTGCTACTGCTGCTACTTCTCCTACTACTGCTACTGCTGCTACTGGCGGTGGCCAGATGCAGCTCCAGCGACGTCCGCGCGAGTCTCTCACGCCCCAGCAGCTTCGTGAGTGGTACGCTAGTTGGGGTTGTGGCGGTGGCCGTCGTGGCTCTCGCCCTGGAGCTGGTCACTCGGGAGCGTCTGGCAGTGGCCAGCTACAGCTGCAGCGTCATCCGCGCGAGATACTTACGCCCCATCAGCTTCGTGAGTGGTACGCTGAGAGTCGAGGGTCTCGGAGTACCGTTCGCTGCCCGTACGTCATTCGCACAGGTGATCGGGCTGGTCAGGCTTGCGGGACGGTTGGTCACACACAGTCCCGCTGCTTCGCCCGTCTGAGCGACGCCTGGCGTACCGAGTTTGGCGACAAGGCTGAGCTCCCCACCTGGCTGGAGCTGCTTAGGCAGAGGGTCTATATCTTTGCTCTTGACTATGATGCTATCCTCACTGCCATGTATGCATTGCCTACTAGTGCTGAGGGTGCCTGTTCCCTGTGCGTCCTACCTGACCCAGGTATAGAGTCTGCTGCTCTAGGTGCTGGTGAGGGTGCTGCTCTAGGTGCTAGTGCGTCTCCTGCTCGAGGTGCTGGTGAGGCTGCTACTCTAGGTGCTAGTGAGTCTACTGCTCCAGGTGCTGGTGAGTCTGCTCTCTATGGTACAGCGCCTGCTGAGGCCTTGCACACCTTCACACTTGACTCAGGTGCTTCCCGCTCCTTCTTTCGCGACAGCACCACCCTCACGCCGCTCAGTCGGCCGGTTGCAGTCTCCCTGGCAGACCCCTCTGGGGGTCCAGTCCTTGCGCACTCCTCCACGGTCCTGCCATGTCCGGCCGTCTCGTCTGGCTCACTGTCAGGTCTTCACCTCCCCTCGTTCTCTACGAACTTGGTGAGTGGAGCTGACCTCCAGGACCAGTGGGTTGACCAGTTCACTCCTGGAGGTCAGCGCGTGACCCACTGTATGTGCTCCCGGACAGGCCGGCACCTGGCCACGTTTACCCGTGCGCCTGGCTCGAGTCTGTACACACTGACTACTGTGTCCCCTCAGGTCGCTGCGTCTGCGTCTGCGTCAGTTCAGCTAGCGGCCCCCTGCTCGTGTCGCGCTTTGTCGCACCAGACCGTCCTTTGGTACCACCGTCTTGGTCACCCCTCGGTGCAGCGCCTTCGTGGCATGCACCGCCGTGTCCTTGTCTCTGGTCTTCCCAAGGGTCTCCCTCCCCTCCCTCCCTCGCCTGCTCCTCCCTGTCTTCCCTGTGTCGAGAGGCGGCAGCGCGCCGCTCCTCACTCCTCCTCGTTTCCCCCGACGACTGCTCCCCTGCTGACCCTGCAGATGGACGTGTGGGGCTCTGCACGCGTCCGTGGATAGGACCGCGAGCGGTACTTCCTGCTGGTTGTTGACGACTACTCGCGTTACACCACGGTCTTCCCCTTGCGCACCAAGGGTGAGGTCCCTGATGTTTTGATCCCTTGGATCCGCGCTGCCCGTCTCCAGCTCCGTGAGCGGTTCGGGACGGAGTTTCCCGTCCTGCGTCTGCACTCTGACAGAGGTGGAGAGTTTTCCTTCGACCTTCTGCAGAGCTTTTGTCGTGGGGAGGGCATTCGCCAGACGTTCACGCTTCAGGCCTCTCCGCAGCATAATGGGGTTGCTGAGCGCCGCATTGGCTTGGTCATGGAGGTTGCGCGTACCTCCATGGTCCATGCGGCTGCCCCCCATTTTCTGTGGCCGTTTGTGGTCCGCTACGCCGCGCATCAGCTCAACCTCTTGCCCCGTGTCTCCTTGCCGGAGACCTCGCCCACACTGCTGTGGACGGGGAAGGTTGGCGATGCGTCGGTGTTCCGGGTCTGGGGTTCTCGTGCCTTAGTCCGCGATACCACCGCGGACAAGCTCTCCGCCCGTGCTATTCCCTGCGTCTTCCTTCGCTTTGTCCCTGACGGCTGGCAGTTTTACCACCCCGCCTCGCGCCGAATCCTGCCCTCTCAGGACGTCACTTTCGACAAGTCGGTTCCCTTTTACCGTCTCTTCCCCTACCGCACTGCCCCTCTCCCCCCCCCCCGCCGCTCTTCCTTACACCAGGTCCTCCCCCGGTAGACCCCCTCCCCCCTCAGGGTCCTGCTCCCTCAGGTGTGTCTCAGGTAGACGCTGTCGAGCCTGTCGAGGTAGCTGTTGACTCTAGTGCTGCTAGGGGTGCTGAGCCAGGGGGCGCTGAGTCTGGGGGTGCTGAGCCTGGGGGTGCTGGGCTTGGGAGTGATGAGCCTGGAGGTGCTGAGTATGGGGGTGCTGAGCCTGAGCGTGCGGAGCCTGGGGGTCTTGAGCTTGCGGGTGCTGAACCTGGGGTTTCTGAGCCTGTGCGTTCGGAGCCTGGGGGTGCTGAGTCTGGAGGTCCTTCGGGTGCCTCGTCCCGGCGCGAGCCACTCTCTCCACAGCAGCTGCGCGAGTGGTTTGCTCGGTGCTGGAGCCGTGCTGCTAAAGCTGGTGGTACTACTGGTGCTGGAGGTCCTGCTGCTGCTGGAGCTGCTGGGGGTTCTGGAGCCACTTGTCCCGGAGGTGCTCGTACTGGCTGTACTGGAGCTGCCGGGCCTGGTGGTGCTTCGGGTGCTGGAGCTGCTGAAGGTGCTGGAGCAGGCGGTGCTGCTGGAGCAGGTACTGCTAGAGGCGCTGGCGCTGGCGCTACTGGAGCTGCTGGGGCTTCTGGTGGTCTTGCTGGAGCTGGAGCTGCTGGGGGTGCTGGAGCTAGCGGTGCTGCTGGAGCTGGTGCTCCTGAGGGTACTGGAGTTGACGCTGCTGGAGCTGCTGGTGGTGCTACTGGAGCTGGAGGTGCTGCGGGAGTTGGAGCTGCTGCTGGGGGTGCTGGTGCTGTCCCTGCTGGTTCTGGAGGCGCTGCCCGGCCGCGGCCGTACTTCGTTCCGCTCCTTCCTTAGAGTGTCCACAGCCTGTCCAGTCGCAGTCACAGTTACAGCCCGCCTCCCCACTGCCTGCTCCTTCTCCTTACACTGGTTCGACCGGAGGTCTTGCTGAGCGTCGTGAGCCTGCGTCTCGTCCTGCGTCGCCTGTTCCTGCTGCTCGCACTGGTCGTCGTGGTTCGCGTCAGCGTCCTCCTCCTGTCCCCGGCACGCACCAGATGGCACTGCGTCCTTCCACTGCTCCACAGCGTGTCCCTCTTCCGTCTCCTCCTGCGTCCTCCCTTCCTGTAGGTTCGGACCCGGAGTCTGACTCCCTTCGTGCTGCTAGTCCTACTGTCACGCGTCTCCTGGCCACTGTTGTCACTGACCCTTCCTTTGAGTCTACTGTTGCGTCTGCTCTTGTTGCTGAGCTTGTTGACTTTGCTGCTCGCTTTCGTCTAGACTACGCCGCTAGTCTTGTTGCTGAGTCTGAGTCTTTCTGTCCTCCGTCCGTTGGGGGTGAGTGTGCCCTTAGCACGGACGTCCTTGAGGACAGGCAGGAGGAGTTCCAGTGTTTTGCTACTGCTTTACCTCATCTCCTGTCCACGCTGCTTGCCCCTGAGGGAGACCCGGATGCACCAGACATCCCGACTCCGCGTTCTTACGCAGAGGTGATAGAGGGTCCCCACTCCTCTCAGTGGCAGACAGCCATGGACGCAGAGATGGCTTCCTGGAAGTCCACAGGCACCTACGTCGACGAGGTTCCCCCACCTGGGGCGAACATTGTCGATGGCATGTGGATTTTCAGGGTGAAGCGGCCGTCGGGTTCTCCGCCTGTCTTCAAGGCGCGTTACGTTGCACGAGGCTTCAGTCAGCGTTAGGGAGTTGACTACTTCCAGACCTTCTCCCCTACCCCGAAGATGACCACTCTTCGGGTGCTGCTGCATGTCGCCGCTCGGCGTGACTACGAGCTTCACTCTCTTGACTTCAGCACAGCCTTCCTACAGGGCAGCCTGCACGAGGAGATCTGGCTAGGCCGCCCACCTGGCTTCACTGGGTCGATCCCTCCTGGTACCCAGTGGAGCCTCCTGCGGCCAGTCTACTGTCTCCGCTAGGCGCCTCGCGAGTGGCACAACACACTGAGGACGATGCTTGCAGCTCTTGGGTTTGCTCCTTCTACTGCTTACCCGTCGCTGTTTCTACGCTCCGACACTTCGCTGCCGCCGTTCTACATCCTCGTGTACGTCGACGCCTTGGTTTTTGCCACTGCTGACACTAAGGCACTGACTCTAGTGAAGTTGGAGCTGCAGAAGAGACACACGTGCACAGAAATCGGTGAGCTGCGCAGCTATCTTGGCTTGCAGATCACTCGGGACTGTTATTCAGGATCCGTCACTTTGAGAGCTTACGACGAACGCATTACTCAACTAAACGCAAATCCGCTCGGTAGGATTGTGCGCCTTAGCCTTAGGTACCATCTCCAAGTTGAATCAGTCATTCAAATGGTCTAGAGAGTGAGAACCGAGTAAAAACGTCCAGCAGCCGCATGACTAGAATGGTAGAGGAAGTACAAGCATGTAGACATGGAAAGTTGGAGTTGGGGACTCCAAGAGAACCATGAGAGGGAAGGGGTTCTCCAAGAGCTAGGGAAGGATGGTAGGAACCTTCCTAGCAGCAAGGATGCAACCGTCATCATGAGGTCCTTGAGGTGTCACATGCAAAATCCAATCTAGTCGGATTTTATCTAGGTGTTGCAACATTTGCAACCCATGCTAGAAACTTCTAGCCACCCCAATCCAAAAGTCAAGGTTGCCTTCCCTAACCACCTAACCAAAGATCCCTTTATAGTCATGTCCAAGTAATCACCTAAATTAGATATAACCCCAAAAGGTAATAAGAAATCCAAGTCTTGGAAATCTTGTAACTTGGGCGATCTTGGTCGGAATAAGGTGATCTTGGTATCGTTGGAAAGCTCTGGATTTCTCCTGCATGATCAAGCACTTAAACTTGGAGAAAAACACAGAGATGATAATATCCAACAGCCATGCACAATGACATATGCTCATGCAAACAATGCACGCATGAATAGCACGAGCACTCGGCAGGACGTTAGGATGACATGCACTCAGAATGACGTGCATCCAACAGGGACAGAGCACGCCGCACCATCACCCTGACTCAGTCACACATGGTGCAGCAGGTCCTTCAGCGCTTCGACTTCCAGTACTCCTCGCCATAGTCCACTCGCCTACTGGCCACTCGCTCTCAGCTCTGCCTTTGGATGAGTCCGTAGAGCCGAGTGGCCCGTATCCAGAGCTTGTGGGCTGCCTCATGTACCTGATGACCTGCACTCGTCCTGACCTTGCTTACCCTCTTAGAATCCTGGCACGCTACGTTGCGCCTGGGAGACACCGACCAGAGCACTGGAATGCAGCTAAGAGGGTGATGCGCTACTTGTGCAGTACGTCGGGCACGGGGCTCGTGCTTGGAGGACGGGGTCCAGTTGTCCTCACTGGTCACGCAGACGCTTCTTGGGTTGACGACCTGGCTACGCAGCGGTCGTCACAGAATAACACCTTCAGCCTTGGCTCCGGTTCTGTTTCGTGGCGGTCTACCCGCTCGTCTTCTGTTCTCAGCTCCAGTTGTGAGGCTGAGATCTACGCAGGGGCCATGGCTGCACAGAAGCTACGTTGGCTCACCTACCTGCTGACCGACCTGGGCGAGGCGCCTCGTTCTCCTCCTGTCCTGTACGTCGACAACAAGGCAATGCTTGCCTTGTGTCGCGAGCAGAGACTGGAGCACAGAACGAAGCACATCGCTCTTCGCTACTTCCTTGCTCGAGAGTTGCAGCAGCGTGGTCAGCTTCGTCTTGTTTACGTGGCCTCTCAGGCCAACACTGCTGATATCTTCACCAAGGCACTTTAGCCTTGTGATCATCGGCGGTTCTGTACTGTTCTAGGCCTTGTGCCCACTTGGCCTCACTTGCTCACCTCTTGAATTTGCTTGTACTGTGATCTCTATATATATACCTGCATGCTTACACTTGCTAGGTTGTGATCACTGTCTTGCTTGTTCTGCTTTATATAACTCTGCATGTGAACTGGCCTTGTGGCCGCTTGCTTGTGCTCGTAATGCGTGGTGACATCGTGATCCACCCTGGGCTTGCTTTGCTCTTCTTGACTGGTCTTGTGACCTGTTGTTCTCCCCCACTTTGCTTATGGGGGTGTGTCAAACTCATATGCTATAGTCTGTGTAGGCTGTAGTGGGGTAGACAATATGGGGTACAACACTTTAGGGTTTCCTACTTGTACTCCTCATGCTGCTCAATGCACTCATTCCTCGTTCTTACTTTCACACACTGGAGTCTCGAATAAAAAAGAGGGACGCGTCGGCAGTGGACGCACCTAAGCCGCGCGACGCCCAGCTGTTAGACCCGCCAATAAGGCCACCACTCCCTGGGCCAGCAGGTCCCACTGTTGCTAGGAGACCCACTGCTGGGGCTGCTACAACTTTGATTGCTGCTTCTGCTTCTAGGAGTAACCGTCACACCTGCGTCGGCACCAGCATCTCCGAGCCCACGAGAAGCAAAGTTAGAACCATCAGACGTACATGCACCCCCCAACGTCCAAGCAACTCCACCTCCTCCAAGACTACAACCACCCATGCGCCATCCTCGCCTATCGGAGAAGGCAGAGGCCACTAAGACTTTTAACATAAGAGTAGGCTCGGCAACATCGGTAGAGGCAGCTGAGGTAGGGAAATGGGGTGGAGCGCACCTCTCATAGATAGGGGGAATACCGCACAGTGATGGAGGTGATGGTGTAAAGTCGAGTCTCAATTTTAGTAAGAAAAGCTTCGAATTGTTCAATAATGAAGCGCATGGGGTTTGGTGAGGAGGGTGGCGTTGACAATGTCAAACATTATACATGTTTATATTGTGTAGGCTATAGTGGGTTTAGCCTTAGGGGGTACAACATTGCTAGGGTTTCCTACTTGTATCACCCTGCTGCCTAGTTTCACACATTCTCGTTCAGTTCTACATTCTAACATGGTATCACGAGCCTAGGTTGCTACCTAGGACCGCTTTCTCCTACGGGCCCACTATTCCGCTAGACGCGCCCTCGTGCGTCCTACCTTACGTGCGCCCTCGTGCGCCTTTCTATACTCGTGCGCCCTCGTGCGCCCTCGTGCGCCCTACCTTACGTGCGCCCCCGTGCGACCCGCCCTTCGGTCTGCCCGCGTGCCGTCCTGCAGCCCTCGCGCTGCCTCCTGCAAGCTAGTACGGCCCTCGAGCCGCCCCTGCAGGTCCGTCAGGCCCCCGAGCCGCCTCTGCAGACCCGTCAGCCCCCCCCCGAGCCGCCTCTGCAGGCCCGTCAGGCCCGAGAGCCGCCCCTGCAGCCAGCGCGCTGCCCTGCCGAGCCGCGTGTCGCCCGTGGGCGCTGCCTCTGCCCCGTCGCGCTGCCCTGGGGAGCCGCGCGCGACCCCCGCTGTCCCGTCGCGTCGCCCTGGGGAGCCGCGCTCGGCCCCCGCTGCCCTGTCGCGACGCCCTGGGGAGCCGCGCTCGGCCCCCGCTGCCCTGTCGCGACGTCCTGGGGAGCCGCGCTCGGCCCCCGCTGATCCGTCGCGACGCCCTAGGGAGCCACGCGCGACCCCCCCGCTGCCCCGTCGCGACGCCCTGGGGAGCCGCGCGCGCCCCCCCCCCCCCCCCCCCGCTGCCCCGTCGCGGCGCCCTGGGGAGCCGCGCGCCGCCCCCCCCCCCTCGTTGCTGCCCGAGCCACCCTGCAGCCCGCGAGCCGCCTCTGCAGCGCCGAGTGCGCTCTGCCAAACCCTAAAATAAATAATTAATTATTAAAAAAAAAAAAAAAAAAAAAGGGAGCAGCTGCCCCTGGCCCCTGGAGCAGCCGCCCCTGGAGCAGCCGCCCCTGCAGCAGCCGCCCCTGCAGCAGCTGCCCCTGCAGCAGCCGCCCCTGGACCTCTGCAGCCGCCCCTGGCCCCTGGAGCAGCCGCCCCTGCAGCTGCCGCGGAGCCCTCGCCCTGCAGTGGTAGCGGCCTCGCCGTTACCACCCTCGCCTGCTCCTCCCTGCCTTCCCTGTGTCGAGGGGCGGCAGCGCGCCGCTCCTCACTCCTCCTCGTTTCCCCCGACGACTGCTCCCTTGCAGACGCTCCACATGGACGTGTGGGGCCCAGCCCGCGTCCGTGGACAGGGTCAGGAGAGGTACTTCCTGATCGTTGTTGACGACTACTCGCGCTACACCACGGTCTTCCCCTTGCGCACCAAGGGTGAGGTCCCTGATGTTTTGATCCCTTGGATCCGCGCTTCTCGTCTCCAGCTCAGTGAGCGGTTCCACTCGGACTTTCCTGTCCTGCGTCTGCACTCTGACAGAGGTGGTGAGTTCTCCTCTGACCTCTTGGCAGCCTACTGTGCGGAGCACGGCATCCGCCAGTCGTTCACGCTTCCGGCCTCTCCACAGCAGAATGGGGTTGCTGAGCGCCGCATTGGTTTGGTCATGGAGGTCGCTCGTACCTCCTTGATCCATGCGGCTGCCCCCCACTTTCTGTGGCCGTTTGCGGTCCGATACGCTGCGCATCAGCTCAACCTCTGGCCCCGTGTCTCCGTTCCGGAGACTTCGCCGACACTGCGTTGGACGGGAGAGGTTGGCGATGCGTCGCGTTTTCGGGTCTGGGGATCCCGAGCTTTTGTTCGCGATACGTTCGCGGACAAGCTCTCCTCCCGCGCTGTTCCCTGTGTCTTCCTTGGCTTTGTCCCGGACGCGTCTGGTTGGCAGTTTTACCACGCCACCTCGCGCCGTGTCCTGCCCTCTCAGGACGTCACTTTTGACGAGTCCGTGCCCTACTACCGCCTCTTCCCCTACCGCACTGCCCCGCTCCCCCCCCCGCCTCTCTTCCTCGCGCCAGGTGCTGCTGTGGTAGACCCCCTCCCCCCTCAGGGTGCCGCTCCCTCAGGTGTGTCCCAGGTAGACCCGGTTGAGCCTGTCGAGGTAGCTGTCGACTCTCGTCCTGCCAGGGGTGCTGAGCCTGAGCGTGCGGAGCCTGGGGTTGCGGAGTCTGGGGGTGCTGAGCCTGGGGGTGCGGGGTCTGGGGGTGCGGAGCCTGCGGGTGCTGAGTCTGGGGGTGCTGAGCCTGGGGGTGCGGAGCCTGCGGGTGCTGAGTCTGGAGGTGCTGAGCCTGGGGGTGCTGAGCCTGGGAGTGCTACGTCTGAGAGTACTGAGCCTGAGCGTGCTGCACCTGGGGGAGGCCTCTCCTCGCAGCAGCTGCGTGAGTGGTACTTACAGTACTGCAGCCTCAGGAGAGGTGCTTCTGGAGCTCGGAGTGGTGCCGGAGCTGGTGCTAGTGCTTCCCCTCCTAGGCGGGAGCTGCCCTCTCCCCAGCAGCTCCGAGAGTGGTACGCTAGGCGCTGCAGTCTCCGGAGTGGCGCTCCCGGTGTCGTGGACTCTGGAGCTTCTGGAGTTACTGGAGGTGCTGCTGCTGCTGGCGGTGCGGCTGGCGCTGCTAGAGGTGCTACTGGTGCTGCTGGAGCTGCTGGAGGTACTGCTGCTGCTGGAGGTGCTGCTGGTGCTGCTGGAGGTACTACTGGTTCTGGTGTTGCTGGAGCTGCTGGAGGTGTTGCTGCTGCTGGCGGTGCGGCTGGCGCTGCTGGAGGTGCTGCTGGTGCTGCTGGCGCTGCTGGAGGTGCTACTGGTGCTGGAGCTACTGGAGCTGCTGGTGGTACGGCTGCTGCTGGCGGTGCTGCTGGCGCTGCTGGAGGTGCTGCTGGTACTGGTGCTGCTGGAGCTGCTGGAGGTGCTGCTGCTGCTGGTGGTGCTGCTAGCACTGATGGAGGTGCTGCTGGTACTGGAGCTGCTGGGGACCCTGCTGCTGCTGGCGGTGCTGCTGGAGCTGCTGGGACTGGCCCTGCTGAGGGGGTTGGAGCTGGAGGTGCTGAGCGGCCACGGCCGTACTACGTTCCGCTCCTTCAGCAGGTTCTTGGCCTTCCGCCCTCTCCTGGTCCTACTCCTCCCCTACTGAGTCCACCGCTTGTCCAGTCGCAGTCACAGTTACAGCCAGTCTCTCCACTTCCTGGTCCTTCTCTCTACACTGCGCCGACGGGAGGTCTTACGGAGCGTCGTGAGCCTGAGTCTCGTCCTCCGTCGCCTGAGACTCGTCCAGAGTCGTCTGAGTTGCGTCCAGAGTCGCCTGTCCGCGCTGTCCGCGCTGGTCGTCGTGTTCCACGTCAGCGTCCTCCTCCTGTCCTTGGCACTCACTATATGACCCTGCGTCCCTCTACTGCTCCACAGCGTGTCCCACTGCCGTCTCCACCAGCGTCCTCTCTTCCTGCTCTTGCTGACCCGGAGTCTGACTCTCTTCGTGCTGCCAGTCCTACTGTCACGCATCTCCTTGCCACTGCTGTCACTGACCCTTCCTTTGAGTCCTCTGCTGCGTCTGCTCTAGTCGCTGAGCTTGTTGACTTTGCTGCTGCCTGTCGTCTAGACTACGCCGCTAGCCTTGTTGCTGAGTCTGAGTCTGAGTCTGTCTGTCCTCCGTCTGTCGGGGGTGAGTGTGCTCTTGGCACGGACGTCCTTGAGGACAGACAGGAGGAGTTTGAGTGCTTTGCCGCTGCTTTGCCTCATCTCGTGTCCATGCTAGTTGCCCCTGAGGGAGACCCGGATGCACCAGACATCCCGACCCCACGCTCCTACGCAGAGGCGATGGAGGGTCCCTACTCCTCTCAGTGGCAGACAGCCATGGACGCAGAGATGGCTTCCTGGAAGTCCACAGGCACCTACGTCGACGAGGTTCCCCCACCTGGGGCGAACATCGTCAGTGGCATGTGGATTTTCAGGGTGAAGCGGCCGCCGGGTTCTCCGCCTGTCTTCAAGGCGCGTTACGTTGCACGAGGCTTCAGTCAGCGAGAGGGAGTTGACTTCTTCCAGACCTTCTCCCCGACCCCGAAGATGACCACTCTTCGGGTTCTGCTGCACGTCGCTGCTCAGCGTGACTAAGAGCTCCACTCTCTTGACTTCAGCACTGCGTTCTTACAGGGCAGCCTGCACGAGGAGATCTGGCTGCGCCGCCCACCTGGCTTCACTGGGTCGTTCCCTCCTGGTACCCAGTGGAGCCTCCGGCGGCCAGTCTACGGTCTCCGCCAGGCACCCCGTGAGTGGCACGACACACTGAGGACTACTCTTGCTGCTCTTGGGTTTGCTCCTTCTACTGCTGACCCGTCGCTGTTTCTACGCACCGACACCACTCTGCCGCCGTTCTACGTTCTTGTTTACGTAGACGACTTGGTCTTTGCTACTGCTGACACTGAGGCACTCGCCCACGTGAAGTCGGAGCTGCAGAAGAGACACACGTGCACAGACCTGGGTGAGCTGACAAGCTATCTTGGCTTGCGGATCACCCGGGACAGAGCACAGCGCACCATCACCTTGACTCAGTCACACATGGTGCAGCAGGTCCTTCAGCGCTTCCGCTTCACGTACTCCTCGCCTCAGCCCACTCCTCTGCCTACCGGTCACTCGCTCTCAGCTCTGCCTTCGGATGAGTCCGTAGAGCCGAGTGGCCCGTATCCAGAGCTTGTGGGCTGCCTCATGTACCTGATGACCTGCACTCGACCTGACCTGGCATACCCTCTTAGCATCCTAGCACGCTATGTCGCTCCCGGCCGTCACCGGAAGGAGCACATGGATGCCGCTAAGAGGGTGTTGCGCTACTTGTGCAGTACGTCGGGCATGGGGCTCGTGCTTGGAGGTCGGAGCGACGTTGTCCTCACGGGTCACTCAGACGCTTCTTGGGCTGACGACCAGGCTACGCAGCGGTCGTCTCAGGGTTACACCTTCAGCCTTGGCTCTGGTTCAGTTTCTTGGCGTTCTACTCGCTCTTCTTCTGTTCTCAGCTCCAGTTGTGAGGCTGGGATCTACGCCACAGCCATGGCTGCACAGGAGTTACGCTGGCTCACCTACCTGCTGACCGACCTGGGAGAGCAGCCTC
This sequence comes from Closterium sp. Naga37s-1, assembly GCA_947471745.1. Lineage (NCBI taxonomy): Eukaryota > Viridiplantae > Streptophyta > Zygnematophyceae > Desmidiales > Closteriaceae > Closterium > Closterium sp. Naga37s-1. Next base: position 1,000,085 of record CANJKZ010000055.1, on the reverse strand, counting down.
GTTCTCCTCCAGTGCTGTACGTTGACAACAAGGCCGCCATTGCCTTGTGTGAGGAGCACAGACTGGAGCACAGGACGAAGCACATCGCTCTGCGCTACTTCCTTGCTCGAGAGCTGCAGCAGCGTGGTCAGCTTCGTCTGCGTTACGTGGCCACTCGGGCCAACACTGCTGATGTGTTCACCAAGGCGCTTCAGCCTTGTGACCATCAGCGTTTCTGTACTGTTCTAGGCCTTGTGCCTACTCTCCCTCACTTGCTCACTTCTTGACTCTGCTTGTACTATGATCTCTATATATATATACCTGCATGTTTACTCTTGTTAGGTTGTGATCACTGTACCTCTTGTTATATTATCAAACTGCATGTGAACTGGTCTTGTGACCACTTGCTTGTGCTCGGAATTTGTGTGGTTTCCTTGAGATCCACCCTGAGCTTGCTTTGCTTTGCTTTGACTGGTCTTGTGACCATCTGGTTGTCTCCCACTTAGCCTATGGGGGTGTGTCAAACATTATACATGTTCATATTGTGTAGGCTATAGTGGGTTTAGCCTTAGGGGGTACAACATTACTAGGGTTTCCTACTTGTATCACCCTGCTGCCTAGTTTCACACATTCTCGTTCAGTTCTACATTCTAACAGACAAGTGCGAGGCGGTCAGGTAGGCGGGTTGCTAGGAAGTGCGAGGTACTAAACAAGGTTGTCAGTCGTACAAGCAGGGAGGTTAGCATCAAGCGAGCGCAGGTGGGTAATAATGTGAGCGAAAGTCGAAACAGGGAGTTCAAGAAATAAGAAGGGCATAAAGAAGCGGCCCAAAGTATAAGAGGAGGGGGTGGAATAGTGAGCAACAATAGCATCAACCACGACTTCGTCGTCTTGCGAAAGTGCATCTTCTTGGCAGGTGCCAAGAGGCCACTAAGAGCAAGGCACACATCACCGTTACGCAAATCCTAAACCGAGTACGCACTTCGGACCATGCGGTAAGCCTCCTGCTCCTTTGGTATGGGCTAAGTTGCAAGAGCAATAGGACGATGGGGGGCAGGTAGTGCACAAGATACATGAACGTCAAGGCTATTTTCGGTAGGGTAGTCTATCCGGCCTACTCTTTAAATCAAGGTGGACTTCAAAATGCACCCTGCAAATAACAGGCTGCGACGTTTATGACCCAGCCCTTTTCGGGGCTCGTGATTCTTTTAGGCTGATGTGGCCGGATCATGTATATTCTGCATGCGTCCCATAAAGATTACTACAGTCGAGCGTTTGGCCTAGAGTCTTTGGTGGGGTTTGTGAAATTCGGCCAAGTCCACGAAATGGATGAAATTCTTCAAAAGTTGGCCAAGTACTCACAAAGTGGCTAAGATGTCGCAAACTGGCTAAGACCTCGGCGATATAGAATAGCCTACGAGAATAGGTTAAGTAAAACATATATGTATAAATATATCGCAGAGTGTATAATTCCATAGTATTAGGCATATTGTAGGTGCAGCATCAAGCATTGGCATAAACTTAACTCGGCCCAATGTTAGTGTCGAAGCAATTTTTCCTGGACTTTACCTTGCTCTTTTGCCATGTTACTCGGCCCCCAGCTGAGTCGAGCGCATCACTAAAAAAAAAAAAAGACCGCCTTCGAACATGGCGTATTCCTACGGCCTCGTATCAGGCAACCTCGTATCAGATTCGCGTCGAACCGCACTAAAGCGCATCCAGTTGAACACACTAAAACGTATTTCACTACTCGAAGTTGATACGAGGTGTGTCTGATACGAGGTGCATGAACACGCTCTTAGCCCTAGTAGACGTATAATGAAACGTGTCAAAGTTATGTTCATATACTTAGTTTATTAGTTAGCCTGTATTGAGGTTCGTTAGAGGGTACAATATTTCTCTTAACTCTTTGGTTTGTACCCTCCCCTTTGACCTAATCAACATCATTCCTACCCACTAGCTTCTAATATGGCATCAGAGTTATTAGGTCCTTAGGACCAGATTATTAAAAGGGCCCACCGGCATTTCCTACCCAACTCGCGCCCCTAGGCGCGTCACGCTTTTATCCTGCCCAAAACGCGCCCTAGGCGCGTCGTTTTTACTGCCTAGCCCCGCTGCCCAGCCCGCGCGCCTCGCTACCCAGCGCACACGCCCCGCTGCCCAGCCCGCATGCCTCGCTGCCCAGCGCGCGTGTCCCGCTGCCCTGCCTGAGCGCCGCCCTGCTCGCACACGCTCTGCCTGCAGCTGCGCCCGGCCTGTGCCTTGCCCGCGCACACCCCACGCCCACCCGGCCTGCTCCTTGCCTGCCCGCGCTGCTGCTGCTGTCACTTCTGCAACTGCTGCTGTTGCTGCTGCTCAGCGCTGCTGCTGCTGCTAAGCGTTGCTGCTACTGCTAAGTGTGCTGCTGCCACTGCTGCTACTAGCCACTGCCACTGCTGCCCTGCTAGCACGCGCTGCTCAGCGTTGCCCTACCCTGCCTGGCCGCCGCCAGCGCTGAACTGCTGCCGGCCACTGCCACTGCTGCTACTGGCCGCTGCCACTGCTGCTACTGGCTGCTGCCACTACTGCTGCCGGCCGCTGCCAGTGCTGCCCTGCCTGCACGCGCTGACCACTGCTGCCCTGCCCTGCCTGGCCGCAGCCAACACTGCCTTGCCCGCTGCCCAGCACTGCCCTGCCCTGCCTGGCCGCCGCCAGTGCTGCCCTGCACACTGCCCAGCGCTGCCCTGCCCTGCCTGGCCGCCACTAGCACTGCCCTGCAGGCTGCCCAGCACTGCCAAGATGCAGCGGTTGTCTGCTGCTGCCGCACATCTTCCAGCCGCTGCACTACAAACACCGCCAGCCCTGCTCCACGAGCGACTTGCACTAGAGCACCCAGTTATTCGCGCTCTTCCCTAGCTACTCCTTCCCTGCTGCTACTAGCTGCCACTAACTGCCATGGACACTACCACTGTCCTACGTCAGCGACAGCCAAGTGTGCAGGAGTCTCTCTCGCCGCAGCAGCTTCGCGAGTGGGCTATCTGGTGGGGCAGCCCCGGTGGCGGAGCTAGCTGTGCTCGTCGGCGGAAGCCGCTTTCGCCACAGCAGCGTCGTGAGTGGGCTGTCCAGTGGGGAGCTACTACTGGAGGTACCTGTGAGTCTACTCCTGCTGGTAGTGCCGCTAGTAGACGCGGAGGTTCTGGGGGTGGACAGCAGCAGCAGCGTCCGCTGGAGACTCTCTCCCCGCAGCAGCTTCGTGAGTGGGTCGTCCGGTGGGGCAGCCTTGGTGGCGGACGGTTTCGGGGTACTTTCACTAGGGTTGTAGAGGCACCTGGGGGCGTAGAGGCTACTAGTCTCGGTGCATGTGACTCAGCTAGCAAAGGGGCGGAGCCTGAGGAGGCCTTGCACACTTTTACCCTAGACTCAGGCGCGTCTCGCTGCTTCTTCCGCGACAGCACCACAATCACACCGCTCACAGCCCCTGTCCCTGTCACACCGGCCGACCCCTCTGGGAGCCCGGTAGTCGCACGTGGCGCTACTGTTCTCCCCTGTTCGGCGGCCCCTTTCGGCCTCCTCACAGGTCTCCACCTCCCCTTGTTCGCTAAGAACTTGGTGGCTACCTCTGTCCTTCAGGACCAGTGGGTCACTGTCACCCAGCCTGAAGGCGAGCTCGTGGCGGTCTGTACGGACTCGCGCACTGGTAAGCACCTCGCCACGTTCACTCGAAGACATGCGTCTGGCCCGTACACACTGACCACTGAGTAGTACTGGTAGCCGAGTCATGTCAGGTAGCTGCGTCGGTTGAGGTCGCTACGTCCAACTCGTGCCGTCTCCTCACGCACCAGACTCTCCTCTGGCAGCACCATCTTGGCCACCCCTCCTTGCCACGCCTTCGTGGCATGCACTCCCGTCTCCTTGTCTCTGGGCTTCTCAGGTCCCTGCCCCCGCTCCCTAGGTTGCTTGCGCCGCCGTGCCTTCCCTGCGTCGAGGGGCAACAGCGCGCTGCTCCTCACTCCTCCTCGTTTCCTCCAACCACAGCTCCTCTGCAGACCCTCCACATGGACGTGTGGGGTCCGGCCCGAGTCCCTGGACAGGGCGGAGAGCGCTACTTTTTGCTAGTTGTAGATGGCTACACGCGCTACACCACAGTCTTCCCCTTGCATAGCAAGTCGGAGGTCCGCAGTGTCCTGATCCGCTGGATCCGTGCTGTCCGTCGCCGGCTCCATGCTCGGTTTCAGTAGGACCTCCCGGTCTTGCGTCTGCACTCTGACCGAGGTGATGAGATTTCCTTCGGCCTCCTCGAGGACTTCTGTGGTGCTGAGGGCATCCGCCAGACGTTCACGCTTCCGGCCTCTCCACAGCAAAATGGGATTGCAGAGCGCCGCATTGGCTTGGTGATGGAGGTTGCTCACACCTCCATCGTCCGGCTGCTCCCCATTTTCTGTGGTCATTTACGGTCAGATACGCTGCTGAGCAACTCAACCTCTGGCCCCGTGTCTCCCACCTGGAGACCTCTCCCACTCTGCGGTGGACGTGCGAGGTTGGTGATGCGGCGCTGTTTCGGGTCTGGGGTGCCCTTTCGCTTGTTCGCGACCCCCCGGGGGGAAGCTCTCTCCCCGCACTCTTCACTGCGTCTTCCTTGGCTTCCCTACCGACGCCCCGGGCTGGCAGTTTAACCACCCGGGTTCTCGTCGTATTCTCTCTTCCCATGACGTCATCTTTGACGAGTTTCTCTGCTTCTACCGTCTCCACCCCCACCGCAGTTCACCCGTGCCCCTCCTGCCTCTTGCACTGGTCTCAGACACCCCCCCCCCCCCCCCCCCCCCCCGATAGCCCCGCTCTCCCCGCATGGCCCTGCTCCGTCAGGTGTGTCTCAGGTTGACCCGTCCCCCTTGGTTGAGCCAGTCGAGGTCTCCTCTGACACCTCTGGCCCAACTGAAGGGGGTGACCCGACTCCTGCTGCCACCATGACCCCCCGCCGCTCCGCGCACTTGGTAGTCCTCATGGGTTTCTGCGTCGATCGTCTTCACCACTGTTGCAGCCTGTCGCTGTGGACTCTGGTGCTGCACGAGGTGGTGCGGACACTGGGGGCGCTGGTTCTGGGGGTGCTGAGTGTCCTCTGGGTACAAGAGGTTCTGCAGGTGCTGGTGCTGGTGGTCCTGGTCCGGGTCGCCAGGAGGCTCTCTCGCCGGAGCGTCTTCGCGAGTGGGCTGTCCAGTGGGGCAGCCCTGGTGGTGGAGCTAGCCGTCTTCAAGCGGGAGGTGCTGGGACTGCAGGAGCTGGAGAATCTGCTGCTGGTGGTACTTGGGTTGCTAGTGCTGATGGCACTGGTGCACGCCGGCAGGAGACTCTCTCGCCGGAGCAGCTTCGCAAGTGGGCTATACAGTGGGGCAGCCCTGGTGGTGGAGCTAGCCGTGCTCGTCCTGCTAGAGCTGGAGGTGCTGGGACTACTAGAGGCACAGGTGCTGCTAGAGCTTCTGGAAGTGCTAGCCCTGGAGGTGCTAGTATTGGTGTTCCTGTAGTTGGCCGAGCTGGAGGTACTGGTACTGGAGGCACAGGTGTTGTTGGAGGTCCTGGAGGTGCTGGCCCTGTAGGTGCTAGTGCCGTTGTTCCGCGAGTTGGGGGTACTGGCGGTGCTGACACTGGAGGTGCTACTGGAGGTACTGGAGTTGGTGGTGCTTGTCAACAGGAGTCGCTCTCGCCGCAGCAGCTTCGCGAGTGGGCTGTCCGTTAGGGCAGTCCCGGTGGTGGAGCTGGAGGCACTGGTTTTGGGGGTGCTGTTGCTACTAGAGCTGGAGGTTCTGGGGGTGCAACTACTCAGCCGCAGCAGTCTGCGCTTCGTCACCTTCTCAGTCTCCCGCCTGCTGCTACTGAGGTTGCTGGTTCTACTCCTCCGTTACTGTTCCCACCGACTGTCCAGTCTCAGCCACAGCTACTGCTGGCTCCCCACTACCTACTCCTGCTCCTCACACTGCGGTGACAGAGTCCTTCATTGAGTGTAGAGAGCCTACGTCGCGTCCTGTCACGCCTGTCCGTTCTCGCCGTGCTGTGCGTCCTCGTCCTCCACCTGTCCCTAGCACACACATCATGGCACTTCGTCCTTCCCATGTTCCACAGCGTGTTGTCTTACCGTCTCCTTCTGCGTCTTCTATTCCTTACGTTCCTAACCCTGAGTTAGACCTTGCCCGTACTTCCAGTCCGACCGTCACTCGTCTCCTTGCCACGGTTGTGACTTGCCCTTCCTTTGAGTCTGCTGCTGCGTCTGCTTAGTTGCTTAGCTTGTTGACTTTGCTGCTTTGTGTCGCCCTTATTACGCTGCTAGTCTTGTTTTTTAGTCTTCCTGTCCTCCGTCCATCGGGGGTAAGCTTGCCCTTGGTTGTGACGTCCTTGACGATAGGCAGTTTGAGCTGGAGTGCCTAGCGGTCGCTTCACCTCATCTCGCGTCCATGCTACTTTGCCTTGAGGGAGACCCGGATGCATTGGACATCTCGACCCCGCGTTCTTGCGCAAACGCGATCACGAGTCCATACTCCTCTCAGTGGCAGACAGCCATGGATGCAAAGATGGCTTCCTGGAAGTCCACAGGCACCTACGTCGATGCAGTTCCCCAACCTGGGGTGAACATAGTCGATGGCATGTGGATTTTCAGGGTGAAGCAGCCGCCGGGTTCTCCGCCTGCCTTCAAGGCGCGTTACGTTGCACGAGGCTTCAGTCAGCGTGAGAGGGTCGACTTCTTCCAGACCTTCTCCCCCACCCCGAAGATGACCACTCTTCGGGTATTACTGCACGTTGCAGCACAGCGCGACTACGAGCTGCACTCCCTCGACTTCTCGACAGCTTTCTTGCAAGGCAGCCTTCACGAGGCCATCTTGTTGCGCCGCCCTCGTGGCTTCACTGTGTCGTTTCCTGAGGGGCCCCAGTGGAGTCTCCTACGACCACTCTACGGTCTGCGTCAGGCGCCCCGTGAGTGGCACGACACACTGAGGACTACACTTGCGGCTCTTGGTTTTGCTCCCTCGACTGCTGACCCTTCACTGTTTCTGCGTACAGACATTTCTCTGCGGTCGTTCTACGTTCTTGTGTACCTCGACGACTTGGTTTTTGCTACTGCTGACACTGAGGCACTGGCCCTAGTGAAGGCGGAGCTGCAGGAGAGACACACCTGCACTGACCTGGGTTAGCTGCGGAGCTATCTTGGCTTGCAGGTCACCCGGGACAGAGCACGCCGCACCATCACCCTGACTCAGTCACATATGGTGCAGCAGGTCCTTCAGCGCTTCGGCTTCCAATTCTCCTCGCCTCTGTCCACTCCTCTGTCTACCGGCCACCTTCAGAGGAGTCCGTAGAGCCGAGTGGTCCGTACCCAGAGCTTGAGGGTTGCCTCATGTACATGATGACGTGCACATGACGTGACCTCGCGTACCCTCTTAGCCTCCTTACTCGCTTCGTGGCTCCCGGTAGACACCGAAAGGTGCACTGGGATGCTGCGAAGAGGGTGCTGCGTTGCTTGTGCAGTACATCGGGCATGGGGCTTGTGCTTGGAGGACAGGGTGCAGTTGTTCTCACCAGTCGCTCAGACGCTTCTTGGGCTGACGATAAGACTACTCACCGGTCTACACAGGGGTACAGCTTCAGCCTCGGCGCTGGTTCTGTCTCGTGAAGGTCCACCCGCTCGCCTGTGTTCACTCCTCTGTCTACCGGCCACCTCAACGCTCCTCTGTCTCGTGAGGTGCTTGTAAGAGGGTACAATATTTCTCTCGACTCTTTGGTTTGTACTCTCCCCTTTGACCTAATCAACATCATTCCTACCCACTAGCTTCTAACAAAACGCGGTCCTGGCACTGGCTCCGTAATTGGAGCTTGATGTCGAGCAACCATGCGTCAAAGTCAATCGCCCATCCTTCATCATCGAGCCACAGTACGAACTCATACTCCAGGATTGGTGTCAATAGGGGTACAGCTGCAGCAAATGAGAGGGGAGGAGGAGACAGTGAGGCAATCAGAGGCAAGCCGCAACAGACACGGTGAGGCGGAGCAATAGCAGGCGCGACCGCGTCGAGCAGCAGCAGGCACGACTGGTACGGTAGGCGCGAGCGGGGCGCGGAAGCGCGTGAGGCGGTAGGCACGTCAAGCATGAGCGGCAGCGGCGCAAACATAACAGGCCCGGGCCATGGGCAAGCATGGGCACGGCGGCGGGCATGCCAGGTGCTGGCGCGGCAGACGTGACGACTGGCGTGACAGGCGTGGCGGGGGTATGGCAGGCGTGGGTGTGGGCAGGCGTGGGCTTGGCAGGCGAGGCGACAGGCGCGGGGGCAGCAGGTGCGGGAACGGGACGCTGCAGGTTCAGCGGCGTGGTCGCGATAAGGTAGGGGCAAGGCCGCGATGGGGTAGAAACGGGGCCGCAGTGCGGCGGCGACGAGGCGATAGAGAGAGGACCGCTAGAAGGGGCCGCGATTGTATGAGTGGCAACTAGGGTGGTAGGTGGAGGGAAAGTGAGAAACCTAACATAACTGATACCATGTTAACAGATGAAAGAATGACTAGATGAGGGCATATAAGGGGTTATGCAATATCCTGTATTATTTATGGAGCAACACAATCTAGTCTACAAAGGTTACATAAAATATGTATGAGTGTACGGAGCAAGTTTGAAACAGTTGTGTATCTGCCCGAACAATTTCTGTTTGTGCAACTAGTCGCAACACTTTTCCAAGTTGGACCTTCCTTCACTTTGCTATTGGTTTTAACCACAAGAGCACCATATCGTTTACTAATTCTCCTTCTTCAGTTTTTCCTTCAAATTATCCTGGAATATCTTGCAGTGGACTTTCCACTGCTCACGTCACCACCAAGGCCTGATTCCCGCCATTTTTGGAGCCGCGCGTATTTTTTTGTGAAGACGAGGCGCCTCGGGGTTTGAGAAGGTCAGACAGAACAGTACACGCCGAGGAAACGGACGAGAATCGAAGCCGACACACAGCAGGCCCACATCTTATCGTTCAGTACGGTTCCGCCTGGTTCTGGGACGTAGCTACCGGTTTGGAACGAAGTGCGCTCAGCTATGCCATTCAACCCAACGAACCCACGCAGCACCTTTGGGGTGCTCGCTCGGGAGCGGGGGCGTACGCTAGAACCTGCAATCAAGGTTCGGAATCCATCCTCACCATGGAAATCGTCGAATCGCTTCCAGAATTTTGCCGTTTGTTGGCAAGGCTGCTGCTTGCGCTACCCTTGAAAGTTTTCCGCCGCCCGCCTGCCACCTGCACCAATCGCAGTTTGTTTCACATTTCAGGCTGAGCCCCTGACAGAAACTCCTTGATTTCCCACCAGTTGTTTCCCACAGCTGGTTGGGAGGGAGAGACGGTGAGGTACAGGGAAGAAACAAACGCGTTCGTGTTGCCCACAGAACTCCAGAGACTGGCTTTCACTAGCTTTTCTCCCCAACCAAACTCCAGCTTTGCTCGCGTTCATCCAGTTTTGGAATTCGGCAGTATCAGATTCTCATTTGCCAAAATCTATGCTGTCTGAAGTCGTGAACTAGGTATACGTACTTCGTGTCAAAAGGGAGACTCTTAGTTTTTTCTAAGAACCAGCGCAGCGTTATTAGTCCCGCATGAAGACCGGAGCGAACTTTAGCTATTCTTGTTCTCGCACATACTCGCACCTATATTGAAGGCGTTGTCTTGCTCAGTCAAGCACAACTGTTCAGTGGGATCGGCTCCGCAGGTCAAACCACGTTAGAGCAGAATCCGTTGATGCACCTTATCTGGTGGCCAGGCCCGAGGTCTCGCTTCAGGCTTGCTTACACTTCGGAAAGCGATCGAAGGTTCTGCCATTTACTTCAAATGTCACTGCGCCACGCACCAGGAACCTTCAAAGCTTTTGGAGCTTCTCGACCGACGACTCCTAGCTCAGCGCCATGTAACGGCAACGGAAGCAGTAACGCTGCGGTAGCGTGCTCGAGAAGCAAGATAAATTTCGCCGTGGGTAGCTGGCTGCTGTTCCTGCGTGGCTTCGTGCTGCTACTCGTTCTACTAGCAGTCGTAGTTGGAATCGGCTTGTACAACCCGGTACGAACTCTAAATTCTGGCTGTCAACTGGAATTGCATCATCTGTTTTCCAAATGCTTAGTTCCCACATATTCCTAGACCGCCTGACCACCTTTGGTGATTATTGGATTGACGGATTGTTTGAGATTTTAGAGAGTCCGCCTGTTTCGCTGGCATCCGCACCTGGAGTCATTCGTTGATTGGCAGATCGGCTACCCTTGTCTCTCGCTTTCCGTTTCTATCTGTTCGTTCTTCCTCAATCCACACATGACGTTTTCCTTGCCTCACTCGTGACTCACCAGCTAGGGCGAGGCTTCTCTCTCGCGCCGTGCAGCAACGCGTGGTCCCTTAAAGCTCATCGAAGCCTACGAGACATGGCCGTGCCGCAGGTTGCCGCTGCTGCCGAGGGAGATGAAGCAGCGGGCGATAATGACGTCAACACGGCGGATGACTCGCTCTCTTCAGGTGCGGATCGACTTGGGTCAAACTTGTATCTACACGTCTCACATCATTAGTGATGACGTGCGGAAGCTTTAGTTCGCTTTCACCTCTCCACTCGATCGCTGATATGGAGAAGACTTAGGAAAGTAGCTGCAAAGCAGGTAAAGAAAGTTGTTTACTTGACTCCCCCCCCACACAAAGTAGCAATAATAAAATAAATAAATCCAACACATCGCTAGAGATCGAAAGGCCACCAATTTTTTAGTAAGAAAATTAATAACATGCGCATCCCACCACGCCCCATTAACTCGCACCACTGTGCAGACCTTGACTCCAATTCAATGGCTGCCACAAGGTTGTCCTTCAAGTCTTCGAGAGTGCGCGCTGCGGCGGAGGCGGCGGCGGCGGTGAACGTGGCGTTTGGGCGGCGGTTGCGCGTGTACGTATACGATCTGCCGCGGGAGTTTAACTACGGCATGGTGGAGCTCTTCTCGCGCAACCGAGACATCGCCATTCCCGATGGCGTCGACCCTCCCCCCGTGAGTCGTAAAGACGTGCAGAGAGAAAGAGTGTGAGGTGTAGAGGCGGAGGAAGATTTAGGTAGAGAGTGACGCGCAGCAATCGAGGGATATGGTGAGCCTTGCGGCTTGCGGAGGTAAGGTGTGAGCTTGTGGCGATCCCAGGCAGTACGCTGCTGCCGCATGTATTGACCTGCTCAGTTTTTGCTTCCCTCACGCTACCGCTTCCCCTTGGTTGAATCCCCCCACCACTTCGCGAAGCCCTTACACCTGTGCGTTCGCGTTTCGGACCCCACCTATTCCGCTCGTCACTGTCCTCTTTCTAACCCCGATACTCTTCTCTCCCATCCCCCTGTTCCCTCCCTCCTCCCCCACACCTTCCGCTCCTTCATAAACACCTTGCACGCCCCTCATTTACCTGGTGTAGTATCCCGCACATCAGCACAGTGGCGAGTGGTGGCTACTGCGAGACCTCCTTAAACCAGGTTAGTGCTGCCTCTGAAGGGCTGTCTTGGTGGACTTTAGTCATCACTTGCGTGTGCTTTACAGCAGCCGCCATATGCACACGTAGACGGAGAGGATGACTTGCAAGATTCTGCCTCCCACCCCCGCTTTCCACGCCTTTCCCGCTCTCCCACCTATCGTTCCGACACCTACCCGTGGCCCTCTTTCTTCTCTGCTTCTCACTGTGTCTCGCGCCTTCCTCCCTCCCAACCCACATCCCTTCCCCCGGCCCTCCGCCAGAGCATGAGCGGCGCAACTCCCCGGCAGTGCGGGTGACGGACCCGTCAGACGCGGACGTGTTCTTCGTGCCCGTCTTCTCGTCGCTCAGCCTCGTCGTCAACCCGCTGGGGCTCGTGCGCAACTACCAGCTGCGCGCCGATGCGTGGGACGACAAGGCCATGCAGGAGCGCCTCATGGACTGGCTCGAGCGCCAGGAGCCGTGGCGCAGGAGCCGCGGCCGCGACCATGTCATCCCCGCGCAGGTGCGCTCGTGGTTCGGTGCGCCCATAGGTACGTGGTTTGGTGCCCCTGTTCCCGGTCCCCTCCCCCATTGTCTCCCCGCAGCACGGGCAGCACCGAAACTGGCGCTGTTCACGTGCTGACTTGGCTGTGGCTGCCTCTCGCATCCGCCCGCCCTCCTTCCTCCCCTGCATTCCTCTCACTCAACCATCCCCGCCACCCCCGCCCGCGGTTCCATCCCTTTTCTGGAATTCTTTCCCCCTCTTCCCCCTCCAAAAGGCATCTATCTTTCCTCTCCCCTTCCCCTCCACGTGCCCGCACCCACCACCACCGACCACCACCGACCACCACCGCTGGCAGGACCCGAACTCGCTGTTCACAGTGCTGACGCGGCTGCGGCGGGCGATGCTGCTGGTGTCGGACTTTGGGCGGGTGGCGGCGTGGCAGGCGAACCTGATGAAGGACGTGGTGGTGCCGTACGTGCACCGCGTGTCCACCTACTCGCCCAAGGACGAGGACGACGACCGCCGCCGCGGCGTGCACGGCAACAGGACCACGCTGCTCTTCTTCATGGGCAACCGATACCGCAAGGACGTGAGTGGGCGGGGGGAGGGGGGGGTGGCAGGTAGAGGGTGGGTGGTGGTGGTGGGTTGGCGTCGGCATGGGAGTGAGTTGGAGGGGGAGGTCGCAGGGGCGTGCACGGCAACAGGACCACGCTGCTCTTCTTCATGGGCAACCGATACCGCAAGGACGTGAGTGGAGGGGGAGGGGGAGAGGTGTGTGGTGGTGGGTGAGGGCGTGGGCGTGCACTGGGGAAGGTCGCCGGGGTGTTTATGGCAACAGGACCATGCCGCTCTTCTTCTTGGGCAACCGATACCGCAAGTACGTGAGTGCCAGGGGGTGGGTGGTGTGGGTATGGGTGTTGGTGTAGGTGAGGGCGTGGGCGTGCGTGGGGGAAGGTTGTCGCGGCGTGCAGGGCAACAGGACCACGCTGCTGGGCAACGAATACAGGAAGGACGTGAGTGCGGGCGGTGGGTGGTGTAGTGGAGGGTGGCCGTGGGTTTGGTCGTGGGCGTGCGCTGGAGGGGCGTGCACGACCACAGGACCACGCTGCTAGTCTTCATGGGCAAGCGATACCAACCGATACCAACCGATACTGGAAGGGTGTGAGTGCAGGGTGTGGGTGGTGGTGGATTGTGTGGGTATGGGTGTTGGTGTGGGCGTGGGCCGTATGGGAGGAGGGAGGTCGCAGGGGCTTGCACAGCAGGACCACGTCGCACTTTTACGGGAAAAGGGTGATGGGGTATGAAGGAGAGGGCGCGGAGAGGAGATGCTTCAGCATGTTCACATCTCTTAGCTGTGCATCTCTCTTTTCCCTTTCTCTCCCGCTCCTCCTGCTGCGCCTCTCACTGGCGATGCTGCTGGTGTGTGGTGCCACGCTCGTACATGCAAACATGGCAGGGAGGGGCGGTGCGCGACGCGCTGTTCAAGTCGCTGGAGCAGGAGGCGGACATGATACTCAGGGAGGGCACGCCCACTGTGGAGGGCCGACGAGCCACACGGTGAGTTTGTTTGGAGTTAACTCAAGAGTCACCCGTGCATGAGTCATGCATGGCAGGGAGAAGGCATGGCATGAGGCATGGTGTGCAATGAGCTCTTGAGGTTGTTGATGGGGCAGGAGGTGGACGTCAAGTTCAAGGGAGAGCACACACACCGGCACGCCCGGTTTGGAAGGTGGACGAGCCACACGGTGAGCGCTGCTCAACCCACGTGGTTGCTTCCTGGTCGGCACGTGGATGCACGTGGTTGGCCCTGAATGGATGTGTAGCACTGCTTCCCTGGTTCCCCGTTTCCCTCTACCCTTCGTTCCTCTTGCCCTCCCGCTCCCTTGTGCCTTCTACCTGCTTTCCACATCCAGTTGTCCCAACACCACCACCCCTTTCTCCCCCGCTCCTCTCCCCTCCTCCCCCGGACTCCATCTTTCAACCGTCCCGTGTGCATGCAGGGCGGGCATGCGCACGTCGCAGTTCTGCCTGCATCCAGCAGGCGACACGCCGTCGGCGTGTCGCATGTTTGACGCCATTGTGAACCTGTGTGTGCCCGTGGTGGTCAGCGACGACATCGAGCTGCCCTTCGAAGACGTCTTGGACTACCGGTGAGTTTTGAGGCGCCTCAGAAGCTGCCTGCACGCTGCAGGGGACACCCCTTCCATCTGTCGCATGTTTGACGCCATTGTGAACCTTTGCGTGCCCGTGGTGGTCAGCGACGACATCGAGCTGCCCTTTGAAGACGTGCTCGACTACCGGTGAGATTCTTTTGAGTCCCCGATGCCCCATGCCCCATGTGAGATTCTTTTGAGACACCTCGCGCCTCGATCTGTTGCGTCGCAACTGTTTCATATTCGTGCTCACAAATTAACGACCGTCCTCTATATTTCCAAACCACTTACCGCTACTGACCCTTCCTCCTTTTCTCCTGTGCGTTTGTATGCATGCGTTTTGTGTGTGTGGGTGTGTACGTGTGCGTGTGCGTGGGTGGGTGTGGTTATCTGCATGTTTGTGTATGTGTGTGATTGCGTGGGTGTGTGCGCATGTGAGTGAGGCAGGGAGTTTGCGGTGTTTGTACCGACGGTGAAGGCGGTGAGGAAGGGGTATCTGGGCAAGCTGCTGAGGGGTCGCAAGATGCAGAGCCGCCTGCCAGCCATGCAGCAGCGCCTGCGAGAGGTGCGCCCTATCTCGCATTCCCTGCAGATCATCTGTCTCGCATTCCCTGCAGAAGCAGAGCGTGCGAAGGGTGGGTTGGATCAATGCATGCACGCCTTGCAAGGCTGCAAATCATGCGCCTAATTTCTGTATTCGCTGCAGATGCAGAACCTGAGAAGGAGCTCTACCACCTTCGAACCTGCTTGCATCACACAGAGACACATCAAACCCGTAGTGCCACACGCCCGTAGTGCACCAAACCCCTCACGCAATCAACCCGCCGCTCCTCGACCCAGGTGCTGCGATTTTTCTTTTTTTAAGGTATCCGTAGCATGGCACAGTAAACCAGGTTGTTCTGTCCCTCTCCCTGTTCCTCCATCCACTTTCCACTATTCCCGCCCCTTCTCGCCCTCCTGACCTTCCGTCGCCCTTCCTCGCCCCTCCTTGCTCCAGGTGCGGCACTTCTTTGAGTGGGATGCGGAGGATGGCACAGTGAACCAGGTGTGGCGGCGAGTAGCAGCCAAGCTGCCAGCCATCCGCGAGATGATCCACAGGGAGAGGCGCATGGTGCGAGGGGGGCTTAGCAACTGCTCCATGGTGTGTGCAGCCCGCAGCATCGACGTCAACACCAGCAGCACTGGCAGCGGCGGGAGTGGCGCTGGTGGCGCCGGCGGCGGTAATGGGAATAGCACTAGCAGCGGCAACGGTTCTGATGCCATGACAAGCTCTACACAGGCAGAGACTGCGGTGCCGTCTCTGTCAGCTCCTGCCACTGCTCTGCCTGCATCATCAACATTGTCCTCTCTGTCTTCACCTTCATCTGGTTATGATGTGGGCTCTGTATCGGCCCCATCGGTCTCCGCCCCCTCAAATTCTTTTCTCTCATCTTTCTCAATGAAGACGCGGGTGTCGTCAGCGTCAGAATCTAAAGCATCAGAAGGATTGGCAGCATCCCAGGCTTTGGAAACACCACAAGAGTCGGAGGGTGCGGAGACGGAAGCACAGGAACCGTCACCGGGTGGAGCTGAACCAGAACCTGACGCTGATTCGAATCCAGACTCGGAATCCGAACTGGAACCAGACGGCACGTCGAAGTTCGAGCCGGGATCAGATTCGGAACAAGAATCGGATCGAGATTTGGAAGCTGAATCGGCAGCATCGCCTGATTCGGACTTGGCATCTGATAGCAATCAAAGTAGTAGCAATGGCGAAGTTGGGGACGGTGGTGGGGATGACGGTGGGGATGGTGGAGGGGATGGTGCCGGGGATGCCAGTGAAGACAGCAGTTCTGTGGAGGAGGAGTAAGGTGATGTGGCTGGCCATTGCCAGTGCATTGGTACTTGCCGGCCCTGGCCGCCTTAAATCCCCTCCCTTCGCCTTCTCTTTCCGCCAGCGCCCTCCTTCTCTCCCCTTCTCCCTTGGCTTGAGCTCCTATCATGTAGCTGACCTCCTTGTGTTGACGGGCATGCAGTGTGGCATGCTGCCATCCGGTATTCGTTGGGGACTTCTGACTCAGTAGTGCAGTAGATGTTGGGGACACCTCATCCCACGCTAATTCCATTTTGCAGCACCTCACATCACCGCTTCTATCCGTCACCGTTTCTGCCGTCACCTCACACCACGTCTGTTGCAGCCTCTGCTGCGGCTGCGTTTGCTGTTCCATTCATGATTCGTGCTCCACCCTTCCGCTCGCCTGGCCGGAGTACAGTAAGTACCGATTTTGTCGATGCTCTTTGGTGTAGTGATGCTGGTTATACGCTACGCTACTTTACCCTGGTGCACCGAGGATGGGGTTCAAAGTAAGCTGGGAGGATATACTTTTGGTGTGCACTAACGCATGCCATGTCTTTTACTAGGTTATAAATTCTACATTATACGGTACCTTAAGTTGTAGTAGGATACGGCTAATCACATACCGTATTTGATTCTAATTTATCTGCATGCGATCAAAACGCACTAAATCTATGTGCTCAAGCCTTGCGGACAGTGCTTTTCGAGTGTGTGTCGACACACCGCTTGAAATCAAGGTACCCGTACGGTAGTCCCCCGAACCACGTTTTCAGGGGAAGGGGGAAGGGTGAATAGCAGCACCTAGTAGTACCATGTGTGTGTGTCAGGTGACAGACAAATCAATTTAATGCAACCACAGGTGTGATGTGAATGGCTCAGTTGCTGATCCCGGTGAGCAAGGAAGGACCAGGATACTTCGCTGGATTTGACTGGAAGGCCTTGGATGACGCAGGGGGCTGCTTTCGAGAGGCGCCTTGAAGGCCAATGCACTGGGGGTGACACTCTTGCAAAAACAGCCGACAGTGCGATGAATCAGTGTTACAACAGATGGTATACCAGTGCCATATGCCTTAAACATCGCTGTTTGTTGATGAACTGGAGTGCTTCAGTGTGTTTTTGCGCGGGGGGGGGGGCAACCCTGTAGTCTTTTCGACCGCCAGTGAGAAATTCCACTATCAGCGCCATTAACCGATCCGGTCAATAAGGGATTGACCCTCTTCACATCCCGTTTTCACTGCGTGCAACACAACACAAACGTCTACACATGCCACACCAAACCAACCAGCCAGCAGGGATGGAAGGAATCAGGCACGTTTGTCAACACACCACACCACAGCACACCACAGCACACCATTGGAAAAAAGGCTTCCTGAGAAAAGATCAGTCCTTTTTGCCAATGGTGGCGATGTCTTTCAACCCTCTGTCCTCCGTCTCAATGGCGCCTGTCGTGGTGATCATCATTGTCGTCATCATCATCATCGTCATCATCATCACCCCCCCCGTTGCGCTTGCACTTCCACCAGAGGATCTTGCGCTTCACGCACTTGGGCTTGGTGCGACACGACAGGTCCACCAGCAGCGACCCCCTGCAGCAGCACATGGCAAGGCAACGCAAGGCAATGCAAGGGATACACAAGGATGGAGTGAGTGTGAGAAGAGTGCAGTCATGCGCTGCACGCACTCGGGCTTGGTGCGGCACGGCAGGTCCACCAGTGGCGACCTCCTAAAGTATGACCCATGACCCATGACCCATGACCCATGACATGGCAAGCACCGCGTTTGGGACAAGTAAGAGAGGTGATTGGGAGGCGCTTGGGAGGCATCTCTAGAGCGTTTGGGGGAGCTTTGTTGTAGCGACGGCGGAGGAAGGAATGTAATGGTGAAGGCAGAGGGAAAGAGCGAGAAGCGGGCTGTTGGAGGGATAGCATGGGGTGGGGTGGGGTGGGGTGGGGTGGGGTGGGGTGGGGTGGGGTGGGGTGGGGTGGGGTGGGGTGGGGTGGGGTGGGGTGGGGTGGGGTGCGGACAGCCCTATTCCTTCCATCCCGTCACATCCCAATCCCCGCACCCAGCTCATGCACCCTCTCTTTCCACCCCTGCCCACGCCCCCCCTGTCTTCCCCTCAGCCGGAACGCACTTGTTGCCGCCGTGGGTGGTGAGGGCTCGGGACTGCGAGCCGGAGTAGGCCCACAGGATGTTGCTCACGCCGTTCCCATCCTTTCCCAGCCCCCTTCCCCCCCTCTCTCATTCCAAACCAAAACCAGCAACCAACGTACTTGTTGCCGCCGTGGGTGGTGAGGGCTTGGGACTGCGAGCCGGAGTAGGCCCACAGGATGTTGCTCACGCCGTTCACGTTGATGCGCCCCGATCCCTGCGTGCGCGTGAAGCTGATGTGCCGTGGGGAGGGCGGGAGGGAAGGGGGGAGCGAGGCATGGGTATGGCATCGCATGCTGCATGGAGAGAGAACGGGGAGTGCTGGAAGTTTGAGGCCTTGTGCGTGGAATTGGGGGGGGGGGTTGTGACATGCGACTCTCTGCTCACTCAGGAAAGCAGCGGCTCAGGGGCTCCAAGCATTTACAGCTGCTGCTAGGGCAGCGGAGTTGCCAAAACTCAAGACTGCCAAATCAAGGCTATGAATGCCAAGGCCGTGAATCTGCCACAGCAGGGAACCTTGGGAAGCTCACGGGACAAGCGTGGAGCCGGACGGCGAGGTGGTGGTGGTGCTGGCAGCGGGGCAGAACACATTTCCCGTCAATCTAGCAGCGGTAACTCTCTACAAGAAAGGCTATCTCAGCAACCTCTCAACCAACTCACGTGACAAGCGTGGAGCCCGACGGAGAGGTGGTGGTGGCAGCAGTGCCAATAGAGAAAGAGTCGGGATTCACCCTCCCCCCCCTCCCCCCCCTCCCCCCCCTCCCCACCCCCTCTGCACTGGTCGACCAACGTGATGGCATAAGCGTCCACGGCCCCGCCCGCCAGGTTGCCAATGGCGGCAAGAGAGGCTCTCCTCCTACAAACTCCCTCAACCCACTCACGTGACAAGTGTGGACCCGGACGGAGAGGTGGTGGTGGCTGCAGTACCAATGGAGAAACTCCCCGGGTTGACCCCTGACGCGCTGGTCGAGGTGATGGCATACGCGCCCACGGCCCCGCCCGCCAGGTTGCCAATGACGGCATCGGAGGGCGCCATGCGCGAGCTCGCCCCCACTGCCATGGACACCCATCCGTTGGCCACCGTGCCTTTGGCCTCCAGGGCGAAATCTATGGCGGATGCTGCTGCTGCCTTCCAGTGCATGATGAGGCTGGTGGGGGTGGGGGTGGGGGAGGGAGATGTGGTGGGGAGGAGGGAGAGGAGGGTTGGGAAACGAGTGGGAGAGGTTTTTAGTGTGGGCGATGGTGGTATGAGGGGCGGAAGCAGGAGGTAGAAATCTAAGGGGATCAGGAGGAGAAGAAGTAACGGACAGCGAGAGAGGATTTCCATGGATCGGGCAATGGAAGAGGAGAAGCTATGGGCTTTGAGAGCAGATGGAGAGGGAGGTTGGGACGTGCGTGTGCGCCGCGCTTGCATGCGTGCGTGTGTGTGTGTGTGTACTCACTTGTTGCCCCCGAGGTTGGTCTGGTAGTCGAAGCCTGTGACCGTGGAGGCAGGGCACATGGACGCCACCTTGGTGCCATCACATGTGAAGTCGATGCTGCGACTGCCGCTGGTGGACGGAATGGGAGGTCACGGGAGGGGAGGGGAGGGGAGGGGAGGGGAGGGGAGGGGAAGGGAGGGGAGAGGACGGGAGGGGAGGGGGAGGTGAGGTTCGGGTGACGGACGGGTGCGTGCGCACATGTGAGAAACGGTGGAGGCACATGGGGGTGGGCTGCTTTGGGTGCAGTAGAGTTTTTGCAGCAGTACCGGTTGTCGCCACCGTGGTTGTCGAGCGTGGCAGTGCCGTCAGCAGAGTAGGCCCACACCATGTAGTTGCTCCCCGCCACGTTCACTGGCACTGCCCCCCCGTCACCCGTTGACCGCGAAAAACTGCGACGGGGGCGAGAGGGGGCAGGGAGGGAGGGGAGTCGGGAGAGGGGAGAGGTGACAGAGGGAGAGGGGAAGGAAGGTGAGGGATGGGGAGAAGGGGTAAGGGTGGGCAGAAAGTGGGTGCACGGTGTAAAACGCGTTTGGAA
>CANJKZ010000055.1:917500-972500 GCA_947471745.1 Closterium sp. Naga37s-1 | reverse complement strand
GGGTGCAAGAGGCGGACGCGCAGCAGCGGATCGAGTACGCTGTTACGCTGCTGAGGGGCCCGGCCTTGGAGTGGTGGCGCCAACTTACGCAAACTGCTGTAAGAAGGGCTCAGACAGACGGGCATCAACAGGGCGTGGGGCATGCAGCTACAACTTCGAGTTTAGGGAGTTTAGCTTTGGGTGTTACCACGGTTCCGACCACATGGGAAGGATTTGAAGCGGCGCTGAAAAGTAGGTTCGATTTGGTGAACGCCTCCGAAGCTGCTAGGAAGCGTCTGCGTCATTTCCGACAGATAGGAAACGTCCAGGAGTACACACGACGGTTTTTGAGCATCTGCAACGAAATAGATGACATCACGGAAGCAGAGATGCGCGATCGCTACCTCGAAGGGTTGAAGCCGGACATAGCGGAAGTTATAGCGATTCACGGGTTGTCCACCTTCGAGTCAGTTGTCCCAGCAGCAGAACGCGTCGACGTAGTACGAAGTCGACGAGGTCGTGACGATCGCGATAGGGGATACAAACCGATCAACGACGCTCGATCGAGGGACGGACCGTCGCCCATGGAGATTGGTGCAGTTAACAGTGACGGCTCACAGAAAATGGGATTTAGGGGGAACTGTCACTACTGCAAAAAGCTGGGACACATGAAGCGGGACTGCCCACAGCTTAAGGAGCGGCAGCAGGGAAACGGAAACCGCCAGTAGATAGCAGGTTGCTAGCTGGTGTGGAGGTTCCCGTACCCGCCACGTCTACCAACGTAGAGGAGACGGCTTTGGAGCAGTCATCTACGGAGAACTCGGTAGACACGGTTGATCGTCCAGTCGTGCTTCTAGGGAAGCTTCGCGGAGTACCAGTCAAGATTCTCGTAGATAGCGGAGCCAGCCACTCGTTCGTGTCTTCATCGCTAGTTAGTCGTCTCCATCTTGAAGCAGATTCAGCAGTCAACTTCAAGGATGCTCGCATGGTAGATGGGACGCCTCTTCACATGGGACCGATCATTCGCAAGTTGCGCGTAGTGCTAGGACCGATCACAGTTAGGCGTGATTTCGACTCTGCCACACTGGACGGTTACGACTTCATCTTCGGTAGGGATTGGCTACGGACGGTTAGTACTCAGTTCGATTGGGCTCAGGGAAGCTGCAGCGTCAAGGTAGACGGGGAGTTTCGGGAGCTGCCACAGTGGAGCGATGGGGCCAC
The DNA here is from genome assembly GCA_947471745.1 of Closterium sp. Naga37s-1. Classification (NCBI taxonomy): domain Eukaryota; kingdom Viridiplantae; phylum Streptophyta; class Zygnematophyceae; order Desmidiales; family Closteriaceae; genus Closterium; species Closterium sp. Naga37s-1. The sequence continues at coordinate 971,300 of CANJKZ010000055.1, read as the reverse complement.
ATCATCCACAGCTATCATTAATGCTGTTCGTGTGCGACAGTTGGTGAAGCGTGCGGCACGGATCTTCGCGATTTTCCTTGAGGAGGTGGAAGCTGAGGAGGGGAAAGGAGGGAGTGCAGCAGTTGGTAAAAAGGCGACTCTTCCTTCTGAGGTGAGTGCACTGTTAGCAGAGTTCGCAGACGTCTTCCCCGACGAGTTGCCCCCAGGGTTACCTCCCAGCCGAGCAGTAGATCATCGAATAGAGTTGGAGCCGGGGAGCAGGCCAGTAGCAAAGCCGCAGTGGAGGTTGAGTCCAGCGGAGACAAAGGAGATGACGCAGCAGGTTAGGCATTTTCTCGCGCAGGGTTTCATACAGCCATCTAGATCGCCTTGGGCAGCACCGATCCTTTTCGCGCCTAAGAAAGACGGAAGGTTACGGATGTGCATAGATTACCGCGCACTGAACGCCGCCACCGTCAAGAATAGATTCACAGTTCCGAGAGTAGAGGATCTTCTCGATGCAGTGCAGGGCGCTAGAGTCTTCTCAAAGATCGACCTTCGTTCGGGTTACCACCAGATTCGTGTAGTTCCAGAGGACCAGCACAAGACGGCGTTTCGTACGAAGCAGGGGTTGTACGAGTTTAGGGTTCTGCCGTTCGGTTTGACCAACGCCCCAGCGACGTTTCAGACGCTTATGAACACAGTCCTCTCAGAGTTCTTAGGTTCGTTCGTTGTAGTCTACCTAGACGACATCTTAGTTTTTTCCAAGACGAAAGAGGAGCACGTGCAGCACTTGCAGAAGGTCTTTGAGGTTTTGAGGAGGGAGCAGTTGTACCCGAAGCAGTCAAAGTGCGAGTTCTTCCTCCCCGAGGCCGAGTTTCTAGGTCACGTCGTATCCGCTAGTGGCATTAGGACCGACCCAAAGAAGATCGCAGCAGTACAAGATTGGGTGGCACCGACCTCAGTCAAGGAGTTGCAGAGCTTCCTCGAATTCGCAAATTATTACCGTCGTTTTGTTCAGGGTTACACATCGATCGCTAGTCCACTCACCGACCTACTTCGGAAGGGCGTAGAGTACGTTTGGGGTCCAGCGCAACAGCAGGCGTTCGAGCAGATGAAGCAGTCGCTCACGTCTTCACCGACACTGTCGTAACCTGATCCCACTCGCCCGTACGTTGTAGTGACCGACGCTTCAGATCAGGCCATAGGAGCAGTGCTTCTTCAGGACCAGGGACGCGGGTTGCAGCCAATCGCGTACGAGTCGCGTAAGCTTAGGGGAGCGGAGTTGAACTATCCCATACACGACAAGGAGGCGCTCGCGATCATCCATGCGTATAAGGTGTGGAGGTGCTACCTAGAGGGGGCAGAGAGTGTTATACGCACGGACCACTGTTCGCTTCGCTTTCTCAAGTCGCAGCCGCAGCTGAGTCGTTGCCAGGCTAGATGGATGGAGTTCATGGAGGGGAGTTTCCACTACAGGATAGAGTACAAGCCAGGCGTACGCAACCCTGCAGATCCGCTCGCTCGCCCTAGTTGCCAGCTCGCTAGCCTCACAGTCACTGTCGGCCATCCACTTCTCACAGCAATCTTCGAGCACGGCTACTTAGTAGATCCCGACTTCACAGCACAGCCGCCCGCAGGAGCAGAGGTCCATGGTAGTGTCTACATACGGAAGGGTACCACACGGATTTGGGTTCCAGCCTACCGCCCTCTTCGACAGCTCCTTCTCTCAGAGGCGCACGACGTAGTTAGTGCAGGTCACTTCGGAGTAGATAAGACGGTTAAGACGCTTAGTCGCACGTACTACTGGCCAGGGCTTGCAGCAGACGTAGAGGATTACATTCGCTCGTGCGACACGTGTCAGCGTACGAAGTCCTCTCGCCAGCGCAAAGCAGGACTCTTGCAGCCGATTCCACCGCCCGACCGCCCTTGGCAGGTAGTCACCATGGATTTCATCATGGCATTACCGCGCACAGTTAGGGGTCACGACGCCATCTTCGTAGTAGTGGATAAGTTTTCTCGAGCAGCGCACTTCATCCCCACGCACGGCAAGGTCACAGCAGAGGAAGCCGCGACGCTGTTCATAGATAACGTAGTCCGACTGCACGGGGTTCCAGATTCCATCATCTCAGACCGCGACCCTCGTTTCACTTCGAAGTTCTGGAAGCAGCTTTTCGCACTGTTCGGGACTCGCTTAGCCATGTCGTCTGCGTACCATCCAGAGACAGACGGACAGACCGAGCGTGTGAACCAGACCTTGGAGCAGATTCTTTGCAGCATCACGATGCACGACACAGCCGCATGGGACAAGAAGCTGAGCATGGCCGAGTTCGCCTACAACAACACGCACCACTCGTCCACAGGCATGTCACCGTTTTTCGCACTGTACGGTCAGCACCCCAACGTCCCCACTCGTGTCGATCTCACACCCACAGTCCCTCGTGCGGACAACTTCCACCAGCATCTCACCTTCATTCATGATCACGTGAGGAAGCACCTTGAGCTCGCAAATGCACGCATGGCACGCACCACCAACCGCAGTCGTCGTGAGGTGTCGTTTTCAGTTGGCGACCGTGTCCTTCTCGACAGCCGCAACCTCCGACTGCCACAGGACAGCAAGCTTCGCCCTCGCTTCATTGGTCCATTTGTCATTGAGCGCGCACTTGGGTCCAGTCGCATACCGCCTCCACCTTCCCGCTCATTTCCGCATGCACCCATCATTCCACGTGTCGCTTCTTCGTCCTTACACCGATCCCAACGCCACTTTCTCGGGCCGTGACCGCACTCCACTGCCGGTAGCTGTTGACATCGACGAGCCCGACTACCAGATCCAGCGCATCCTCAGGCACCGTCGCCGTCTCCAGGGGGGTGTCCCTTTCATCGACTTCTTGGTTCGTTGGCGTGGTTACGACGCAGCAGACGACAGCTGGGTTCCTTCGTCCTCGCTGTCTCCCGACAACGCTTGCCTCCAAGCGTACCTCCAGTCTGCAGGCGCCGCGGACGTCGCCTCCTTGGGAGGAGGGTAGTGTTAAGGGGGGATTTACTGTTCATTTCGAACAGTACTTTCCAACTCACCCTTATCCTTATCTTCCTTGATTTCTTAGTGCCACGTGGCCAGGGCTTTTTTTTGGATTTTCACTACTCGGATTTCCAGAGCTGTTTTCTAGAGAACTCTGAAATTCAGGGTTCATTATGAGCGTTACTCTGATTTGTCAGAGAAAACTTAACTTCTGAAAAATCTACTCTGGGCACCCGGTGTACCTATTTTTCCAACTCTGAGTGTCCTCTCAAGTATTGAACCCAGGCCCTCTGCACTCCTACCAAAAGAATTAAGCGTTGTGCTACGCGCTCACCAGTTAATTGGGTTACTGAGTTTTATATATCCATTTAGCCTGCCCATCTTCCAACAATTGGGGGGGCGAGGGGGGGGGCGGGGGGGGGGGGGTGTGACACGGTGAAATGCCTATACCCTGTACAGAGAAAAGTATATCGGTCACAAATATACACTGGTCTCTCAGAGTAGCTAAAATCAGAACCCTGACAAATCAGAGAAAACTTATCCTCCAAAAAAATTACCCAGACACGTCAGAGTGACCCCCTAAAAACCACTCTGATTTTCAGAGAAACAGAGTAATTTACTCTGATAAAAAAACCCCTGCACGTGGCACTCTACCTTGTCAAGATACTAAGCACCTAGGAAACTAGGTTTAGGCTTAGGATGCACAGTTAGGAGTAGGAGCTAGGGTTTTAGCCTTAGACAAAGTAGAAGTTCAAGCAAAAGGGGTGATTCAACTATAGAATGACAAGTACAAATAGAGGAGAAGCATGCAAGGAGTGGTGCACCACCACACAGGACAATAATGGTACTACACTACAGCTAGAACTACATGCGCTTATACAGAACATACATCAAATATATTCTGACACACCCCCTAAGTGCATGCAGGAATAGCCATGTGCAGAACACCCCCTGAAGTGGTACACCCTGCAGGGCGCAGCAGAAGAAGAGGCGAAGTGAGGAGGAGGGGGAAGAACTGTGAGAGGAGAGGAGATAGGAGGCGGCGGCTGAAGCTGCAGACACACGGGCGACAGGAGCGGCTGGCACAGTGGCTACCGGGACAGCGCCCCGGACTACTGGAGTAACTGGCTCGGCGGCTACGAGGAGCGGCAAGAGCAACGGACCCACAGGCGACTGGCGCAGCAGGCTCGCTGGGCTACCGAGAGCACGAGGGCCCCGGACTACTGGCGCTGCTGGCGACACGACGGCTACCACCGTTCAACTTCCCCCATTGCCCCACACCCCCTTCTACAACACTAGCGCCACTCCCTCGGCTCCCCCATACTCCCTCGGCTCCCCCACACTCCCTCGGCTCCCCCCACACCCTCCCCCCCTCAGCAGCAGCTGCAGCAGTGGGAGAGAGAGAAGGAGGAGGGGCAGCTTACTCACACCCGCCACCCCCAGCTCCCCCCACACTCCCTCGGCTCCCCCCACTCCCTCCCCCTTTCAGCAGCAGCTGCAGCAGTGGGAGAGAGGCCACCCCCATACCCTCCCCCCCACTGCCGCACATGCAGCATGGAGATGAAGGGGAAGGGTGGGGGGGGGTGAGCGGGGGGGCGGGGTAGGAGGTGCGCGGGCGACAGCAGGGCGCGCTGGCGGGCAGAACCCGTCGCGCGTCCAAGGCGCGCGACGGGCAGAAACCGTCGCACGCCCGGGGCGCGCGACGGGCAGAAACCGTCGCACGCCCGGGGCGCGCGACGGGCAGAGAACCGTCGCACGCCCGGGGCGTGCGACGGGCAGGAAACCGTCGCGCGTCCGGGGCGCGCGACGGGGACGAAATCGCCGCACGCCCGGGGCGCGCGACGAGCAGAAAATCGACGCGCGCACGGGGCGCGCGACGGGCAGAAAACCGACGGGATCCGAAATCGACGGGCAGAAAACCGACGGGCAGAAAAACGGGCAGAGGGGCCCATGAGCGGAAGCGTAGTAGGCATAGGATCGAAACACTCTAATACCATGTCAAGATACTAAGCACCTAGGAAACTAGGTTTAGGCTTAGGATGCACAGTTAGGAGTAGGAGCTAGGGTTTTAGCCTTAGACAAAGTAGAAGTTCAAGCAAAAGGGGTGATTCAACTATAGAATGACAAGTACAAATAGAGGAGAAGCATGCAAGGAGTGGTGCACCACCACACAGGACAATAATGGTACTACACTACAGCTAGAACTACATGCGCTTATACAGAACATACATCAAATATATTCTGACATACCTTTCTTGCCTTCAATTCCTAGTCCCACGAAGTACTTTCCGACATTCGATCTTGTATGCTATATCAACCTTGCTTGTACTTGCCATTATCAACCAATTCTCATTCAACTCTTCTTCAATTACTCAGTAACTTCTTCGCCTATTTCGCCAATAGTTCTTTCGTCAAAGTCTTCTGCCGCGTTTCATCCTCGACTTAGTCGACCCCGCTAATTCTTTAGCGGACTTAGGCCGTCGGGCCTAACACCCACATTCACCTACGTGTCACAAATTTGGAAAGTTATAAAATGCACGGCAAAAAAAATAAAACCCATAGGGAACCTGGACTCATTTTCGGGAGGGATCAACCCTAAACATTGGAACCCGCATTTTTTTAAGGGTTGATGCCTCCCCGAGACGCATCCCTTCCCGATTGGGTTTTACCGGTAGTTTTTTTCGGTCAGGTAAAGGGATATTTTTTCCGGTGGCTTGCGAATTTTGTGAAACATGGGTGAATGTGGGACCGAGTTCTGTGTTGTTGCCATAATGTTCCTGTCGGAGTGACGGAGTGGCGGAAAGTGCCCGCATATAGCACTGTAGTCCCCTTGAAAGCGCAGGGTCGCTAGTAGTACCCCTGCGAAAGCTACTTACCCATTTGGGTTTTGCACGTACTCGACAAAGATGTGTGCGATGTACACAGAGGTCGTAAACACATTTACTGGGTACGTAAAAACAGGCACGTTCCTGTTAGAATCACTAGTAGCTAGGTGAGGAATGATGATTAGGTGAGGGAGAGGGGGTACAAGAGTGTCGAGAGAGTTGGGTTGTACCCTCTAAGGTGTGACCCTACACAACCTAGAGTAAGAACATAACAATATGTTTTGACACACCCCCATAGGTGAAGTAGGGGATAGCCAAACCTAACAGTGGTCACAAGACCAGTCAAGCAACAGAACAAGCAAGGCAAAGCCCAGGGTGGATCTCAAGGACACCACACAATCTGAGCACAAGCAGGCGGCCACAAGGCCAGTTCACATGCAGATTTATAATAGCAAGGCAGTAAACATGCATGTATAAAGATATATATAGCAGTGTATAACAAGAGCAAGTCAAGCAACCAGCAGGTGAGGCAGAGTGGGCACAAGCCCAAGAGCAGTGCAGAAACGCTGATGATCACCAGCCCCAAGGGCCTTGGTGAAGACATCAGCAGTGTTGGCCTGAGAGGCCACGAAAGCAAGGCGCAGCTGACCACGCTGCTGCAGCTCACGCGCAAGGAAGTAACGCAGAGCAATGTGCTTCGTTCTGTGCTCCAGTCTCTGCTCGCGACACAAGGCAAGCATTGCCTTGTTGTCGACGTACAGAACTGGAGGAGAACGAGGCCGCTCCCCCAAGTCGGTCAGCAGGTAGGTCAGCCAGCGGAGCTCCTGTGCAGCCATGGCCCCAGCGTAGATCTCGGCCTCACAACTGGAACCAAGCACAGAAGAAGAACGAGTGGACCTCCACGAGACAGAACCAGCGCCAAGACTGAAGGTGTAGCCCTGTGACGAACGCTGAGTCGCCTGGTCGTCGGCCCAAGAGGCGTCAGAGTGTCCTGTGAGGACCACCGAACCCCGTCCTCCAAGCACGAGCCCCATGCCCGATGTGCTGCACAAGTAACGCAGTATCCTCTTCGCAGCATCAAAGTGCACCTTTCGGTGCCTACCGGGTGCCACGTAGCGAGCCAGAAGGCTGAGAGGGTACGCGAGGTCAGGTCGTGTGCACGTCATCAGGTACATGAGGCAGCCCACAAGCTCTGGGTACGGACCACTCGGCTCTACGGACTCGTCCGAAGGTGGAGCTGAGAGCGAGTGGCCGGTAGCCAGAGGAGTGGGCTGTGGCGAGGAGTACGTGAAGCGGAAGCGCTGTAGGACCTGGTGCACCATGTGTGACTGAGTCAGGGTGATGGTGCGCCGTGGTCTGTCCCGGGTGATCTGCAAGCCAAGATAGCTCCGCAGCTCACCCAGGTCAGTGCAGGTGTGTCTCTCCTGCAGCTCCGCCTTCACTAGGGCCAGTGCCTCAGTGTCAGCAGTAGCAAAAACCAAGTCGTCGACGTACACGAGGATGTAGAACGGCGGCAGAGTAGTGTCGGTGCGTAGAAACAGCGACGGGTCAGCAGTCGAAGGAGCAAACCCAAGAGCCGCAAGTGTCGTCCTCAGTGTGTCGTGCCACTCGCGGGGCGCCTGACGCAAGCCGTACACTGGTCGCCGTAGGCTCCACTGGGTACCCTCAGGAAACGACCCAGTGAAGCCCTGTGGACGGCGCAACCAGATGGCCTCGTGAAGGCTACCCTGCAAGAAAGCTGTCGAGAAGTCGAGGGAGTGCAGCTCGTAGTCACGCTGAGCTGCAACGTGTAGCAACACCCGAAGAGTGGTCATCTTCGGGGTGGGAGAGAAGGTCTGAAAGAAGTCGACCCCCTCACGCTGACTGAAGCCTCGAGCAACGTAACGTGCCTTGAAGGCAGGCGGAGAACCCGGCGGCCGCTTCACCCTGAAAATCCACATGCCACTGACGATGTTCGCCCCAGGTGGGGGAACCTCGTCGACGTAGGTGCCTGTGGACTTCCAGGAAGCCATCTCTGCGTCCATGGCTGTCTGCCACTGAGAGGAGTACTCACCCGAAATCGCCTCCCTGTAGGAGCGCGGGGTGGGGATGTCATGTGCATCCGGGTCTCCCTCAGGGGCAAGCAGCATGGTCGCGTGATGGGGTGAAGCGGCAGCAAGGCACTCCAGCTCCTCCTGTCTGTCCTCAAGAACGTCACAGCCAAGGGCAGTGCAGCCAAGAGCAGTCTCACCCCCGACGGACGGAGGACAGGCAGGGACAGGGTCAGAGACAAGACTCGCAAGGTAGTCGAGGCGGTACACAGCAGCAAAGTCAACGAGCTCAGCTACTAGGGCAGACGCAGCAGGAGACGAGAACGTAGGGTCCGTCACAACCGTAGCAAGAAGGCGAGTAACAGTCGGACTGGACGCACGAGCAAGGTCAGACGGAGGGTCAGCAACGTCAGGCAAAGAGGACGCTGGAGGTAACGGTAGGACAACACGCTGAGGAACAGAGGAAGGACGGAGTGTCATATCGTGAGTGCCCGGGACAGCCGGAGCACGCTGACGACGAACACGAGGAACACGAGCACGGACAGCAGCTCTAGGCTCAGGCTCAAGGTCAAAGCTAGACTCAGGCTCTCGACGCTCAGGGGTGGAAGCACGAGTCTCAGGCTCTCGACGCTCTCTGACACCCCAGTGTAAGGAGCAGGAGCAGGCAGTGGGAGTGTGGTAGCAGCGGCGGCTGTGACTGGTCCGCCGGTGGACACAGCAACGGAGGAGTAGTACCTGCCACAGGGAAGCCAGTAGCACCTGGCTGAAGACTGAGAAGGTGGCGAAGAGCACCAGTAGCTCCACCAGGACCTCCAGCACCTCCAGGACCTCCAGTCCCAGCAGCTCCAGCTCCTCCAGCACGAGCAGCTCCAGCAGCTCCACGACCTCCAGCACCAGCAGTACCTCCAGTACCTCCAGCACCAGCAGCTCCATGACCTCCAGCACCAGCAGCACCTCCAGTACCTCCAGCACCAGCAGCTCCACCAGGACCAGCAGCACCTGCAGCTCCCCGACCTCCAGCACCAGCAGCACCTCCAGTACCTCCAGCACCTCCAGGACCTCCAGCACCAGCAGCACCTCCAGGACCTCCAGCACCAGCAGTACCTCCAGTACCTCCCGCACCAGTAGCTCCAGGTCCTCCGGTAGGAGCTCCGACGACACCAACACCAGAAGGACTCGCAGCACCCCCAGAGTCAGCACCCGAACTCGTAGTACCCCCAGAGGTAGGACCCTCGGTCTCAGCACTCGCAGGCTCAGTACCCTCAGTCGCAGCACCCTCAGGTCCAGTACCCTCAGTCCCAGCACCCCCAGGCTCAGTACCCTCAGTCCCAGCACCCCCAGGCTCAGTACCCTCAGTCCCAGCACCCCCAGGCTCAGTACCCTCAGTCTCTGCTCCAGTGTCCACAGCAGCAGGCTGCAGAGGCGGCGAAGACGGCAGAGGTGGGAACCCGGGGGGTGTAGCCAGACAAGGAGAGCGGGCACCCCCGGACTCACCACCCCCAGCCCCAGCTCCAGTAGTCTCAGCTCCAGAGTCCACAGCAGCAGGCTGCGGAGGCGGCGAAGACGGCCGTGGCGGGAAACCCGGGGGGATCTCCAAGCGAGGAGTGCGGCGAGTGGTCGCCGTGTCGTCGGCGACGGCGTCACCCCCCTCAGGTGAGTCAGAGGAGTCAGAAGAGATCTCAACTGGCTCATCCAAGGGGGGTGGGTCTACCTGGGACACACCTGAGGGAGCAGGACCCTGTGGGGGAAGGGGGTCTACCGGGGGGGGGACTGGTACCAGGAAGAGAGGCGCGAGAGGGACCGGGTGGGACGCGTGCGGGTGAAGTCGGTAGTAACAGACCGACTCGTCGAAGGTGACGTCCTGAGAGGACAGAACACGACGCGAGGCAGGGTGGTAGAACTGCCAGGGTGGAGCGTCGGTGGGGAAGCCGAGGAAGACACAGCGGAGAGTGCGAGGGGAGAGCTTGCTCGCTTTGGTATCGCGAACAAGGGAGAGCGCGCCCCAGACCCGAAACGACGACGCATCACCAGGCTGTCCCGTCCAACGGAGTGTGGGCGAGGTCTCTGGAGCAGAGACACGGGGCCAGAGGTTGAGCTGATGCGCGGCGTATCGGACCGCAAACGGCCACAGGAAATGGGGAGCAGCCGCATGGATCATGGAGGTACGAGCAACCTCCATGATCAGGCCAATGCGACGCTCAGCGATCCCATTTTGCTGCGGAGAGGCCGGAAGCGTGAACGACTGGGCGATGCCCTTATCCTGGCAGAACGTCTCAAGGACGCCAGAGGAGAACTCACCACCCCTGTCAGAGTGCAGACGCAGGACTGGAAAGTCCCGCCGAAACCGCTCGCGCAGCTGGTGACGAGTAGCACGGATCCAGGGGATCAAGACACCACTGACATCCGCCTTGCGCCGCAAGGGGAAGACTGTGGTGTAGCGTGTGTAGTCGTCAACCACCAGCAGGAAGTAGCGCTCCTGGTCCGTTCCACCGACGGGGGCCGGGCCCCACACGTCCATGTGGAGAGTCTGCAGAGGAGCAGTGGTCGGAGGAAACTCGGAGGAGTGAGGAGCGGCGCGCTGCCGCCCCTCGACGCAAGGAAGGCACGGCGGCGCAAGTGAGCGCGGGAGGGGGGGCAGGGTCTCAGGGAGGCCAGTGACCAGGAGCCGGGAGTGCATGCGGCGCAGACGCTGCAGGGAGGGGTGACCAAGATGGTGGTGCCAGCGCTGAGTCTCGTGCGTGAGTACTCGGCACGAGCAAGACGCAGCTAACTGTCCTGACGCAGACGCTCGACTCGACGTAGCTACCTGACCTGACTCAGCCACCTGTGCAGACGCAGTGGTCAGTGTGTACAGACTAGACCCAGGCTGTCGAGTGAACGTAGCCAGGTGACGGCCAGTCCGGGAGCACGTACAGATCGCCACACGCTGCCCTCCAGGAATAAAGGTATCAACCCAGACATCCTGAATGGCAGCGTTGCTCACCAAGTTCGTCGAGAACGTGGGGAGGTGGAGACCTGACAAAGAGCCGGAGGGGACTGCTGGACAAGGGAGGACCGTGGAGGCTCTCGCAACCACTGGGCCCCCAGAGGGGTCAGCCAGTGAGACTGGGACAGGTGCTGTGAGTGGTGTGACTGTGGTGCAATCACGGAAGAAGCAACGTGACGCGCCAGAGTCAAGCGTGAAAGTGTGCAAGACCTCAGCTGAGGCAGGACCTGTGGTAGTAGACGCACTAGCAACTAGAGCGTCGGTAGACTCACGGGCACCTAGAGCTGCAGCAGACTCACTAACACCTGGAGTGGCAGCAGACTGACTAACACCTGGAGTGGCAGCAGACTCACTAACACCAAGAGCAGCGGTCTTAACAGAACGATAACCTCCACCACCAGGACGACCTCGCTGAATAACCCACTCACGAAGCTGCCTAGGGGTGGGGTCGTCCGGGAGAAGCAGTGCCCGCTGCTGTCCACCCCTGGCCGCAGCGACTGCCGCGGAAGTGGCCATGACAGACAGTGACTGTCAGGAGTAGGTCCAGCACCTCCAGCTCCTACAGCGCCAGCAGCACCTCCTACACTCCCAGCAGCACCTCCTCCACTACCAGTAGCACAAGTAGCAGCAGCAGCAGTAGTAACAGCAGCAGGGCGGTTCGGTGGGGGTGGGAGGCCGCACCTCCACCACTCCCAGCAGTACTCCCTCCAGTAGCAGCAGTAGCAGGGCGGCTCGGGCAGCAGCAGCAGACCGAGCAGCAGCAGCAGCAGCAGCAGTAGACCGAGTAGCACTAGCTGTAGCAGTAGTAGTTGCAGTAGCAGCAGCAGTGACAGCTCGGGCTGGGCGGCGCGGCTCGGACACAGTGGCAGAGCAGCAGTAGCACTAGCTGTAGCAAGTGCAGTAGTAGGAGCTGCAGCAGTAGTACTAGCTGTAGCAGCAGTAGCTTCAGTCAAGCAGCAGTAGCTTCAGTCAGGAGCAGCTGTAGCAAGTGCTGGAGTAGGAGCTGCAGCAGTAGCACTAGCTGTAGCAAGTGAAGTAGTAGGAGCTGCAGCAGTAGTACTAGCTGTAGCAGCAGTAACTTCAGTCAGGAGCAGCTGCAGTAAGTGCTGGAGTAGGAGCTGCAGCAGTAGCACTAGCTGTAGCTGGAGTAGCTTCAGTCAATAGTAGCTGTAGCAAGTGTTGGAGTAGGAGCTGCAGCAGTAGCACTAGCTGTAGCAGCCGTAGCTTCAGTCAGTAGCAGCTGTAGCAAGTGCGGTAGTAGCAGCAGCAGCAGTAGCACTAGCTGTAGCAGCACTAGCTTCAGTAGCAGCAGCAGTGAGTAGCGCTAGCTGTAGCAGCAGTAGCAAGGAGGAGCAGCTGCAGCAAGTAGCAGCAGCAGCAGCAAGGAGGAGCAGCTGCAGCAAGTAGCAGCAGCAGTTTCAGGGCAGTACAGGCGGCAGCAGCACTGCAGCAGCAGTTCAGGCGCAGCAGTGTAGCAGCAGCAGCGAGTGCAGCAGTAACACGGGCCGCGTGCGGGCCAGGCGCGGGCTGTAAGGGCTGCGTGCGGGCCTGGCGCGGGCTTTACGAGCTGGGTGCGGGCCTGACGTGGGCTGTACGGGCTGCGCGACGGCCTGGCGCAGGCTGTACGGGCTTCGCGACGGGCCTACGCGGGCTGTACGGGCTTCGCGACGGGCCTACGCGGGCTGTACGGGCTTCGCGACGGGCCTACGCGGGCTGTACTGGCAGCTAAGGCGCGGTCAGGGGGGGTCGCACGTGACAAGGAAGGAAAATCGCGTCTAGGGCAGAAAAAGGAACCGTCTCGCCTAGAGCACGGTTTCGAATTTCGCGTTTCTCCTAGGGGCGCGACTCGGGCAGTAGATCGAAATAGTAGTGGTGGGCCCTTTTAAACATTCGGTCCTAAGGAGCATTGTGCTCTTAATACCATGTTAGAATCACTAGTAGCTAGGTGAGGAATGATGATTAGGTGAGGGAGAAGGGGTACAAGAGTGTCGAGAGAGTTGGGTTGTACCCTCTAAGGTGTGACCCTACACAACCTAGAGTAAGAGCATAACAATATGTTTTGACAGTTCCATCCTTGTGACAAGACACACCAAGGAGGAAGTAGTAGAAGGTTCCACATCAGGACTAGTACCAACATACATTGCAATAAATACCAGTCCATACGGCTGCACAGCGCTTACTGATAAAGCAATACTGCGACAATTCCTACTAAACCAAGTCTAATCAGCTCGACATCAAAACACCCGGCAGAAAATAACCGTAAGCGCCACGCGAGCCTATTCAGATACGTACAAGTACCACAGCCAAGGAACATGCGACACATGGCAGCGACATGGGGATTGACACAGCGAATATACAGCAGGAAGTGAGCAGGGACAAGGTTACAATCTTGCAAGTAGCAGCTGCGAGTCCGTGCGACAAACACAAGCCAAGGGAGGCATGGCGAGGCGAGGCGAGAGAGGCGAGGCGAGGCTGCAAGAATTAAGAGTGACAGCAGCAGCCGTTGGATAGAACCTTAGCCTCATCAAACACCAACAGCGTGGAAGACAATGGGAGCCAGGCCTCCAAGAGACCAGGCCAGGCACATATAGGCACAAAGACGAATACCCGTGTCAACATCAAACTGATGCACCACTGCTTTTGCTGGTTTTGGAGTTACTGCTGCTGCTTCTGCTGTCGCTTTACCACCAGTGGCAGCACCTTTGGCTGATGCAAACGTGCCCCATGATTGCGCTTTGGCTGCGGACCTGGCTGCACCAGCAGAAGTTGACTTGGCGTGAGCTGCGGCACTGGCAGCAAAAGACACTGCTGACTCACTCTTCCTCATCCTGCTCGCCCTCTTCCACAGACCCTTCTTCTCACGTGCACTCCTCTCTGCAGCCGCAGTGGCAACAGCCGCAGCAGCAGCAGCAGCAGCAGCAGCAGGAACAGGAACAGGAACAGGGGCAGGAGTAGGAGCATTTACAGTAGTTGCAGCAGCACCAGCAACAGCAGCGGCAGCAGCAGCAGCGCCAGCATCCACGTCACTGCTCCCACCGACAGCCCAAGGCACCGAGACCTCATCCTCGTCTAACTCCTGACAGAACACCCCCCCCCCACAGCTCCCCATAGCAGGCCCCTTCCCCTCCGCCTCCCCACCCCTCCCCTCACCAGCAAGCCCACACACACTCCCAACCTTGCGCATGCCCGTAATGCCACCAGGTGCACTCCCCACCCTATGCATGCTGCCACCCACCCGGCGCAGCCCCTTAACATATCGCGTGGAGAACACAGGAATTCCGAGGGTGCGGCAGAGCAGCGGCAGCACCTGCTTGGCTGTAGCGCTGCCGATTTCCTTCATAAGCAGCGCGAGAGGCAGGCCTATGAGGGCTCTCGCGGCGATGGTGATGGCGGAGGAGAGAGAGAGGGAGTCGCCGGGAAGGGGCAGTGCGAGGTAGTGCGGACCCAGACCAGGGAGCCTCAGATGGTAGCTTGAGACCTGGGAGACCGGGGGAGAGAGGGGTTCAAATTCGATGACCATGGCTGGGGTGGGGATGTGCCCTGCAGCACTGACAGATGCTAGCGACGGGCTTGCACGCCCACATGTGCAGCCACGTGCTAGCGGCGGTGGCGGCGGCGGCGGCGGCGGCGGCAGCGGCGGCGGCGGTGGTGGTGGTGGTGGTGGTGGTGGTGGTAACTCACGAGGCCGAGAATGACACCGGTGAAGGCATTGTGGTCCTCGTAGCTGGGCGTGGGGCGGGGGGGCGTGGGGTAGGCGAACAGCTGCAGCACCGCCAGGCAGGCGTGGAAGAGCAGCACTGGCAGGGACAGTGGGGTGGAGGTGAGGGCGAGAGCGAGGTGAACAGGGGGAAGTTTAGGCCAGTAAGGGGTGCGGAGAAGTGGGTGAAGCGGGGGAAGAGGGAGAAAAAGGGGAAGCGGGGGAAGAGGGAGAAGAAGGGGAAGAGGCGGGAGAGATTCAAGAGGTCAAGTGGCCGGCCCAGTGAACCTTGTGGGTTACAGAAGGTAGATGAGGAATAGGTTTGGCACAAATGCAGCAGCAGCAGCAGCAGCAGCAGCAGCAGCAGCAGTGCTAGTGTCGGTGGCAATGTCACAGTGAAATGCAAGGGAAAAAGGTGTGCAGCAGCTCACCGTTGGGCCCGTGGATCCAGAAGTGCAGGATGTTCGACACACAGCAGCAGCCGCGGCATAGTCACATTGTGAGGCGCCTAGTTGTGAGGCGCCTAGTTTCGAGGCGTCTCAAAGCTAAAGTGGGCGTGCAGCAGCTCACCGTTGGGCCCATGTATCCAGAAGTGCAGGATGTGCATGTCGACACACAGCAGCAGCAGCGGCATGGCCACTCCTATGGCCATGCCCGCTGCCAGGTCGATGGGCGAATGCATGCCCAGGTACAGGCGGCCTGGGGGAAGAGGGGGGAGATAAGAAGACGGTGGAGATGCGAGAGGGGAATGGAGGACGGGGGAGAAGGAGGAAAGGGGGAGAGGGGCAAGGTGATGAACAGGGATGGAAGAAAGCGGGAAGGAGCTATGGAAGAGAAGTTAAAGAAGGAAGGGGTGAAGAAAGAGCGAGATGGTGACCGACAGGGCGAGGCAGGGGGATGGAGGCAGGGCAGTCAGTCATAGGGAAGAGCAGGTCGGTAGGGGAAGAGCAGGTCGGTAGGGGAAGAGCAGGTCGGTAGGGGAAGAGCAGGTCGGTAGGGGAAGAGCAGACCAAACTGAGGCCGAAGTGGGAGAACAAGGTCGCTTGTGGGGCAGCAGCATACAGTTCAGACAAGGAGGGCGTTGGTGGGTAACAGCATGAGACGAGCGAGGGGCTGGCACACTGTGCAGACTGGGAAAGCGCATGGGTGAGTGCGATATGGTGAGAGTGGAGAGGGGCGAGGGGCGAGGGGCGAGGGGCGAGGGGCGAGGGGGGCAGGTTAGGGATAACGGGTGAGAGAGTACGCACCAGCGACGACAATAACCACCACAACCAGCACGACTGTGGCCAGGGGGAGCAGCGCAGAGACGCTCATGCCTTCCCTCAGGTACAGGAAGAGCAGCAGATAGCTGCACGGTGAAGTTCCAGAAGGGAGCGGGTGAGGGTGAACGGGGGGGCAGGGGGAAAAGGGGGACGTGGGGGGTGAGAACAGGAAAGGTAGCACGACAAGAAGGGACGGGAAAGCATAGGCAAGGGTGCAGCAGAGAGGACGAGAGAGGAACAAAGGGAGGGAGGGGCAGGGGGCACGGAAAGGAGGATAGGGAGGGACGAACTGGTCGGTGCAGCGAGAGAGAGGGGGAGAGAAGGGGGGAGGGGGAGAGAAGGGGGGAGGGGGAGAGAGGGGGAGAGAGGGAGTACTGACAGGGAGAGTGCGATGGTGTTGATGGTGTGCGAGGAGGGCAGGCCGAACTCGAAGCTGCTCTGCGCGTCCATGTGCGTCCCCGTGACCCGCTGCGCTGGCGGGGAGAGCGGCCGCGGCGCCGCCACCACGTCCTGCTCATGCGCATGCGATTAAGCATACACACATGCACACACCCACACACGCACATGCATGTGGACGCGCACCCACCACATAGGCACACCCACCACACATACACACACCCAGCACACGCACCCAGCACCCAGCACATGCATACGCACACGCACAAGTGTACAAGGACTTGAGCGCCCTGCCACACAACACAGGTCTCGTAACGATATGCGCTCGCTATGGTACAGGCCGAGAGTACACCTACCTAACCGCATCACGCGACACCGTCCACAACTCATCTGCATGACGGACCGACCGTCGACGAGCCTGGCACCAAGAGCGCAGTGCCGTGGCATGGCATGGCACGCAGACACAAAACACACCAGACCAAGTGAGCGCGCACAGAAATGCGCGTGCGGAATGCGCGTGCGTGCGGCGTGTACGTGTGCGGTCGCGCGGCACAAGGACCAGCGCACGCACCTTGAGCGCGTTCCCTGCGTACGTGCAGAGAGCGAGCAGCAACACCGCCAGCGAGGCGAGATACGGCCTGCCGGACTGTGAAGGCGGGAGCAGGGAGAGGGCGACGAATGGAGGGAGGGAGGGAGAGATAGAGGTGCAGGGAGAAGAGGACGACGGGATAGCGGAGTCATGGTGGGAGGACACCACGCAGGGGAGTAACGACGGAGATACATCCCCGAGCATGCGCGGTGGAGAAGGAAAGGGCGAGGAAAAGAGATGGATAGATAGACGCAAGCATACACGAATAGAGCAATATGCCTGGAGAAGAGGGAGGGAACGAAGGGGAGCGGGAGGAAGCGGGAGGGAGCGGAAAAGAGAGGGAGGGAGCGTGGGGGAGCGGGAGGGAGCGGGAGGGAGAGGGAGGGAGCGGGAGGGAGCGGGAGGGAGCGGGAGGGTGCGGGAGAGAGCGGGAGGGAGAGGGAGGGAGGGAGGGTGCTGGATGGAGAGGTAAGGAGCGTACCCAGAAGAGGACGGGGAGAAAGGCGGTGTAAAACTCCACGGAGACCGCCATAGCCATGAACGACATGAACGCGTCCAGCCATGGCCGCCGGTAGCGCTGCGCGCAGACAGAGAGAGGCGAGACGGGGAGGAGGTGGGGTGGCGATTGGGGTAAACAGATTGGTCTCTGTCTCGCCCATCCAAGCGAGGCGCGACTCTGCGCATCTCCGTCCACTCTCTCTCATGCCACCGTCCTCTCCCCTTCTCAAGTCTCCCGTTCTTCTATCTCAAAGCATGTCGCGCCTCGACCCTTGAGCATCCCACCCACCACACGCCTCCTTCCTCACGCGCGCTACCACGCGCCTCAGGCGTGTGCCTTCGCCTTGGGATGTTCGAGTCGGCTCACGGCGGAGACGAGCCGTGCAGCCGCTTGTCACGAAAAAGGGGTCGAAAGCTGCCGTGCCGGGGCGAACAGTCGACTCGCATCCGGAAAAAAGCGCAACGCGCATTGCGCGACACGCAAGCGGCAAGGTACAAGGAGGAGCAAGGCGCAAATGCACCGCGCGCCGCACATCCCAATGACGCACTACACCACTCCTCCTCCCTTTCCTCCTTACCTGAATGCTAACGACCGTCGCCGTGCCTCGCTCCACCATACGCGTTACAAACGGCTGCAGGACTCGGCGCAAGCGTACGGTGAGCGAGAGCGAGCGCGCGAGCACGAGGAAAACCACACCGCAGGCGAGAGCCGCGATCTGCCATGGCGCCAAGATCCCGCCTTGCTGCGCCTCCGCGACTCGACGAGAATAGCCGCAACGTGCAGCGTGCGCAAGGGACGACGTTAAGGAGGGGTAGGAGGAGGTATCGAAGGACCAAGCGGCGGGAAAGGACCCCGAGGAGCTTTTAAAAGCGGTCGATCCGTTTCCACTGGCCCATTCGGCGCACGAACCCGGGTTTCCCGCACCGGTTCGGTTGATAGCAGACGACCAGAGTGCTGACGTGGCGCGATGGAGAGAGGCGGGTGCGGACCAGGACGAGCTGGGGTCGCTGGTGTGATTGGAAAGCCCTGCACTGGCCAGCACGGCGGGAGACGCGGAGTCAAAAATGCGAAGAGCGGCGGACTTTAACGCGTCGACGAGAGACGTCGCAGCCATGGCGGTCGGGACGGGAGCGAACCGTAAGCGCAGCCTTGGAGCAGCGCTGGAACTTACGAAGTTCAAGCGCCGACCATTACAAGACGGAAGGGCAGGAGCAGGAGAGGAGGGGCTAGGTGGCAATCCCGATGGAGGGAAAAAATGGTCAGCCTCTGGTGCCCTCAGCTGATGCTTGCTGGCCAGCCAACATGGAGAGCAACTCCGAACCGAACTAGACAGGTTCGACCAAGAAAGTCTTCGACGATCGAGCGTCCCTGTCCGTTCATTCATTGCCCCTGCCTCACACCGTGCCTGACTTTATGCTCAGTCCGAACCGGAACAGCCCACCACGGAAATGTCCCGCCGCCTATTTTGTGGGACGATCTGGCTGTCAGAGCGGATCTGACGTCGACATGTCGGAGGCATGTCGAGAAATGCCGTTCATCCGATATATAAATCCGACGAACAAAAATTCTCGACATCTAACCGACGGTTGTTGTCGACGGTCACTTCGGCTCGGTCACGGTGTCACACAGAAAGAAGAACTTCCAGAAACAAGGTGGAGGGTTTGCGAGCCTGCAGACGTGGTTTGGATAACAGACAAACAGCGAATTCTGGGACAGTATAGCTTGCTTCGTTAAACGTTAACAAACCAGGAAACGTAACAAAACTTAACAAATTACAAGTGAGACTAGACATTGCAGTAGTAGGGAAGAATGTCATGACGACACTCTCTTCCTGTGCTGTACTATCAGTGCTGAAGGTTCCACACACAAGTGCCTCTGTCGCTGGTCCCCTCATGCCGCCTTTCCCCGTTCTTTAACGATCGGTAGAACGAAACCCTCGTTTTGCCGGTCTCCTGCGCCCACAACACGTGGCGAGCCGCGCAGCCAGCGTCCCGCAGCAGGCAGGCAGGCCGGCAGCCCGATTGAGGCGGGCGTGGCGGGATGGCTTCGACGCCGAGCTTGCTGGCGGTGGCGGCGAGTTTACGGCAGTCGGCGGGTGGCATGGCGGGGTGGTCGCTGGAGGACCTGACGCTGGGGCTGTACCGGCTTAGCCTGAAGCACGCCGCCGGGAAAGACGTCGACGCCATCCCCGGGGACGTCGTCCGCAACAGGTGCGGGTGGTGATCCGGGATGGGGATGGGGATGGGGAGGGATAGGGTGTCGGAATTGGGGATGCGGGTGGGGATGCGGGTGGGGATGGGGATGGTGATGGGGGTGAGGGTTGGGATGGTGGGATGTTATGAGTGAGGAAACGAAGGAGAGACAGAGCGAGGGAGCGAGGGAATGAGGGGAGACCCTTGCTCCCTGTTCGTCGCTTTGTGGCGTCATGTCATGCTCTCTGCTCTGATCCAGGGTGTTGCTGGTGCTCTGATCATGTCATCCCATATTTCTTTCGCGACGCTGTGTCTTTCGCCACGCTGTTTCTTTCGCCACGCTGTGTCTTTCGCCACGCTGTGTCTTTCGCCACGCTGTGTCTTTCGCCACGCTGTGTCTTTCGCCACGCTGTTTCTTTCGCCACTCTGTTTCTTTCGCCACGCTGTGTCTCTCGCCACGCTGTGTCTTTCGCCACCAGGAATGACCTGGAGGAGATGCTTCATTGGCTGCGGTGGGCCATGTCAGCATATGAGACAGACGCTGCCGCCCTCGTGACACATCTCAGGGTGAGTGCTGCGCCCATCCATGCGTGCATGAGGTGGTAGCATGAACCCGTGAAAGCGTGTGCTGCTTGTGCGTTCATGGCTCTGCTGCTGCAGCACTAACATGCCCAGTTCTCCCACCCACATGCTCGTTCGTGTTGTCGTGCGAACATGTTATGCTCTGCATCCATGATGACTCAAAAATCGACTCATCACACGCGGATGTTATGTTCTGCATCCATGATGCATTTTTGTGTGGAACCAAGGTGAGATGTGTGATTACATGCCTGCCAACATGACTGCATGCCTGCTGGTTTAGTTTCATTGTTCCCATCGTTGTTTGTCAACATCTGCCACCATCTGGGTCTGCCTTTATATCACACCCTCAACTCCTCGCTCCTCCAATCCCAAGCTTCACCCCACACCCCACACCCTCTCCAGATCCCACAGTCGGCCATCCACAGGCATGTGAGCACGTCGTTATTGCACCGCCCAGCTCACTTCGTGGCTGTGAGCGAGGAGAACCGGTGCGTGGTGGTGGGCGTGCACGGCACTCCAAGCCTCCTGCCCCGCTCTCCACTCCTCCCATCCAAATTTACTCAACCCACACCCCGCAAACCACTCTCTCCACCCCCTCCAGATGCCCCAGTCGGCCATCCACAGGCATGTGGTTTGGGCACGTCCTCCGTGTCCCGACCCCCACTGCTCCCATTCCTAGCTTCACTCCACGCTCCCCCTCTTCCACTCCCCACGCTCTCCAGATCCCCCAGGGCGCCATCCACAGGCATGTGGGCATGTCCGCAGTGCACCGCCCGGCGCACTTCGTGGCGGTGAGCGAGGAGAGGCGGTGCGTGGTGTTGGGCGTGCGCGGCACGTCGCACCCTGCCGACGTCCTCACTGACCTCTGCTCACACGCTGCTGCTTTCGCTGATGGGTGCGTGCTGTGGTGGCATGGTGGGTCAGTGGGCTGCTGCGTGGCAGGTTGTTGGGTTGGGATGATGTGGCGATGAGGTAGTGGGGCAGTGGGTGGGGTGGTGAGGGTGGTTGGATCTGAGAGAAATCTATGCATGTGCACCAGCACAAGCATGGAGGAGAGGCGGTGCGTGGTGGTGGGCGCGCGCGGCACCTCGCACTCTGCTGATGTCCTCACCGACCTCTGCTCACACGCTGCTGCTTTCGCTGATGGGTGCGTGCTGTGGGGGGGCCGTGTGGTGGTGGTCTAGTGCGTGGTGAGGAGGTGGTGCGGTGATGAGGTAGTGAGGCAGTGGGGGTGTGAGGTTGTACCACAGAGAACTTTATGGATGTGCATGGGCATACGTCGCTTAATTCAGGCTTCGAACAGAATCGTCAAACCCTCTCGTTGCCCGATTTCTTTCTTCCCCAGCGCTCATCCCCTTCGCCAATCCACAAGGTTCGCATTCCCTATTCTCCCTCCCCTCCTCCCTCTCTCCCTCCCTTCTTCCCTCCGCCCGCAGGCATGCACACGCGGGCATGTTGGAGGCAGCCAAGTGGGTGGCCCAGTCACAGGGTCAGCTCATTGCACAGCTGCTCTCGCAGAATCCTGTCAGTTGCCCTGCACTGCACTGCACCCCGTCTCCTCCCCGCCCTGTGTGCTGTTGTTTTTATAGTGGCGCTCTCAACATCCATGCTTTGCAGTTCCCATTCAGTTCATAACCTGCAATACGTGCCACTCTGCCATGCTTAACCATCTATCTTTCACCTCTGCACTCCCCTTCCCACCCGCTCGCTTTTTCCGTGCACGCCTTCCCTCCTCTCTCATAACCAATCTCCCTCCCCCCATCCCACCATCCCTCCGCCCATCCCGCAGGGCTATTCACTCGTGACGGTGGGGCACTCCCTGGGGGCGGGCACAGCAGCGCTGCTCGCCATGCTGCTGCGCCACCCGCCCTCCCTGCCCGCCCTCTCCCTCTCCCTCTCCCCGCACCTCCTCCCCGCACCCGCGCTCTCCCCCTTCTGCTGGGCCTTCGCATGCCCCTGCATAGTGTCCCAGGACCTTGCTGAGACCGCCTTCTTTATCCGCACCGTGGTGCTGCAGGTAGGGTTCAGGATGCAGGGGCAGCGGGATGCTGCATGATGCATGCATGGTACATAGCACTGCATGATGCGTGCACCTCTGCATGTCCCTGGATAGTGTCCCAAGTCCCTGCTGAGGATGCTTTCTTCATCCGCACGGTGGTTCTGCAGATAGAGTAGAGGGGCAGGGGAGTGCTGCATGGGGCAGGGGAGTGCTGCATGGGGCAGGGGAGTGCTGCATGGGGCAGTAGCATGCATGTTGCACAGCACTATGTGGAGCTAGCTTGGTATGTGCACGCATGCTGCATGGGGCACGCCATGCTGCCATGCAACTGCTCTGCCTCTCAGCTCACATCATGCCCTTATGGTGCCGGCAGCTTTCTTCTCTCGGGAAATCATATTGTTACAAGATTGTCTTGTATTATAACTCTTCCTGATCTAATTGTCTCATCCTTTCCTGCCATCATCTGTACCCTAGGGACTCTGCACTCCCTCACCCCCTCCCCCCCCCCACACCCCCACTTCCTTTTGTGTGACATCACAAACGTTTTGTCCTCCCTGCCCTACTGCACCCCCTCCCACTCCACCCTATTCCACTCTGCCCCACCCAACCCACCTGTTACGCACACCAGGATGACATTGTGCCACGCATGTCAACTGCAGCTCTCTCCGACCTCCGGACTGAAATCCTCTCCACTGACTGGTGCTCCTCCTCCCTCCTCTCTTGCTCTCTTACCCCACTTATCTCCACCGCACAACTCCTCTCCTCCTTTTTTTCCCAGCCCACACCTTCTTCCTCATGCATGTGTCCCTTCCTCATGCATGTGTCCCTTCCTCATGCATGTGTCCCTTCCTCATGCATGTGTCCCTTCCTCATGCATGTGTCCCTTCCTCATGCATGTGTCCCTTCCTCATGCATGTGTCCCTTCCTCATGCATGTGTCCCTTCCTCATGCATGTGTCCCTTCCTCATGCATGTGTCCCTTCCTCATGCATGTGTCCCTTCCTCATGCATGTGTCCCTTCCTCATGCATGTGTCCCTTCCTCATGCATGTGTCCCTTCCTCATGCATGTGTCCCTTCCTCATGCATGTGTCCCTTCCTCATGCATGTGTCCCTTCCTCATGCATGTGTCCCTTCCTCATGCATGTGTCCCTTCCTCATGCATGTGTCCCTTCCTCATGCATGTGTCCCTTCCTCATGCATGTGTCCCTTCCTCATGCATGTGTCCCTTCCTCATGCATGTGTCCCTTCCTCATGCATGTGTCCCTTCCTCATGCATGTGTCCCTTCCTCATGCATGTGTCCCTTCCTCATGCATGTGTCCCTTCCTCTTAACTTCACTCCCCTCCCCTTCCCCCTCACCCACCCTCTCTCCAACCTCCACTCCCCGCTTCCCACGTCCCCCCTCCACAGGGCAGCAGTGGCGCGGGATAACCCCGCAGCAGCGCGTCTGGCATCACTCGCCTCATCCACGCAGACTGCCCTCGAGTCATCTCTTGGCATTTCCCAGGGCCAGCTGCTCCCCACGCTCTCCTCCCACGCTGCTTCCTTCTTTCGCTCTGTCTCTACTCCCGCTGCTTCTGCGGGAGGGGGCGGAGGGGGCGGGGGAGGAGCAGGTGGGGCAGGGTGGCTGGCATTTGCTGGCCGTGTTGCTGCTTCTGTGTCTGCTGCTGTGGAGACACAAGGTGCGTGGGTGGGAGGGATGGATGAATGGATGGATGAATGGATGGACGGATGGACGGACGGATGGACGGATGGACGGATGGATGGATGGATGGATGGATGGATGGATGGATGGATGGATGGATGGATGGATGGATGGATGGATGGATGGATGGATGGATGGATGGATGGATGGATGGATGGATGGATGGATGGATGGATGGATGGATGGATGGATGGATGGATGGATGGATGGATGGATGGATGGATGGATGGATGGATGGATGGACATCAGAGGATGTGGTAGGGAGCTTGAGGTCCTGCCTGTTGCTTCTCTCTCTCTCTCTCTCTCTCTCTCTCTCTCTCTCTCTCTCTCTCTCTCTCTCTCTCTCTCTCTCTCTCTCTCTCTCTCTCTCTCTCCGACCTGCTCTTCCACTCTACCCTCCCATCGCCGTGTGGCAGCCACGGCCGCTCCCGAAGCCTCTGCGGCCTCTGCAGCTCCGCCGGTGCGCCTGGTGGCCCCGGGGCAGCTCTTCCACATTCTGCGCAAACCGCCCTCCTCCCTGCAGCAGCAGTTCAACCTCCCCCCTCCTCCCACCAATCAGTCCAAACAGCCGCATCAGCAGCAGCAGCAGCAGGATGTGAGCGCAATCGGCATCGCAAAGCAAGGAGGGAATGCAAGATGGTTGGCGGCACACGGTGGCTTGACATTGACACCTTCTGTAGGCCTGGCAGGGAATGGAGGAGGCAGTGGAAGGCCCAAGGCGAGTGGGGAGGAGCAGCTGTTTGTGGAGGAAGAGACTAACATGGAGACACGAGGGATGTTTGATGGGGACACGCAGCAGGGCGGAAGAGATTCGGGGAATGTTGGTGGTGAAGCGACTTTGCCTGTGTTGGGATCGTCGATCTCGCATGTCGTGGTGCGCGGGTTTGATCCCAAGTCCCGGTTTTCACGCATCATTCTGAGCAACAACCTGCTTGCCGATCATAGCTGCAAACTATATGGGAAGGGAATCATTGACGCCATGCAATGGTGCTTGTAGGATTGTGCCAACAGTGCGAAAGAAGATGAGCATCTGGCACCCATATAGTGATCCTAACGGTGCTTGAGAGCATTAAGGTACATTCCTGTCTGGACATTTGTGTCTCAATCGCTTTGTGACGCAAAGAAATGGCATAAAATGTATTATGTCACAAACGCGAGACGCGTTTCAGCGACAATTAGTGTATTTTTCGTTGGTCAGCGTGAAACGTGCTGACATCGCGGACGAGTTGCAAATTGATCCGTCACTTGAAAAAAGTCGCACGTGGTTCGAAATGTCAATGCATCTAGACACCCCACAATACAAATTTCGCGCGCACAAAAATTCCCGCGCGTCGAAACCACAACCGAGCCAGGCGGTTGAATAAAAGGGTGTACAATCATTTGCAAAACCCAATCAAATGCGCACAGATGTACATTTCGCCTGGTCGCCTAGTGCCGCGATACATTCAATTTTTGTGACGCGAGGTTCCCAAAATGTCTCGACGCGACTCGGGAACAAGGGGATTGAGACACAAATGTCAGTCAAGTTGACTTAGGGCTTGGGTTGAGGGTAGAACGAGAGTTGCGAGAGGAAGGGGTCAAGAGATTAACCAAAAGAGGGTAATTCAATATTGAGCAAGGGTACAAATAGGAAAGAACAAACAAGAAAGGTGCACCACCAAATAGGAAAACGCTATAACTACAGTAACCAATCCTACAGGCAGTTACATATAGAAAATATGAACTTATATTTTCCGACAATGTCCAAACAGGAATGTACCCCAAGAGATGTGTGTGAAGAAATGAGGAATGGAAGAAGAGAGGAGTTGCACTAGCAGCAGTTGGCATATATATAGGAAACCCTAATTGGGTTGTACTCGCTATAGAGTACCCCACTGCAGGCTAGACAATTATAACATTCTGACACACCCCCATAGCCAAAGTGGGGTGTAATCAGCACAATGAGCAAGCAGGCATAGAGCAGGAGTTCACAATAGCGAGCAAAGCTAGAGTTAATCACAGCGGGCAAGTGAGGAGGAGGAGGAACTGTGGAGGGAGAGAAGATGGGAGGCAACGACTGAAGCTGCAGAGGCACGGGCACAGGAGCGGCTGACTCAGTGGCTACCGAAGCAAGGGCGACGGACTACTGGAGTAACTGGCTCCGCGGCTATAGACGAGCGGCAGGAGCAACGGACCCACTGGCGACTGGTGCAACAGGCTCACTGGCTACCGAAGCAAGGGCGACGGACTACAGGCGCTGCAGGCGACACGACAGCTACCTTCACACAACCTCCTCCAGCTGCCCCACACCCCTCGACACACACCCCCTGCTCAAACCCTAGTTCCACTCCCACAGCACCCCCCTTTCACACACCCCTTGCTGCACCCTAGGTTCACTCACACCCCACCCCCTAGCACCACTCCGTCGACTCCCACACAACCACCCCCCTCAGCGGCAGCTGCAGCAGTGGGAGACAGAGGAGGAGGAGGAGGAGCAGGGGAGACCACACACCCGCCACCCCCTACTCGCCACCCCCAAACCCTAACACAGGGCAGGGCGGGATGGCGGGTAGGGAGGTTACGGGGGGTGGGGGAAGGGGGGGGGGCGACGCGCGGCCTCCCAGGGCGCCAAAGCAGGCGGCAGAAGGGGCGACGCTCGCCCCCGCCGGCGACGGGAAAAGAGGGGGGGGGCGGTGCAC
Organism: Closterium sp. Naga37s-1; assembly: GCA_947471745.1. NCBI lineage: Eukaryota > Viridiplantae > Streptophyta > Zygnematophyceae > Desmidiales > Closteriaceae > Closterium > Closterium sp. Naga37s-1. The sequence goes on along the minus strand of CANJKZ010000055.1, from coordinate 944,863 downwards.
GTGCCCCCGGTGCGCCGCGACAGGCGACGGAGCATGGCCGGGGCGGGGCCGGGGCAGGGTCGAGGCAGGGCCGAAAGGGGCGGCGACGGGGCCGCAAGTGGCGGCGACGGGGCCGCTAGAGGCGGCGACGGGGCCGATAGGGGCGGCGACGGGGCCGCTAGGGGCGGCGACGGGGCCGCTGGTGGCGGCGATGTCAGAATGTTATTGTTCTCTAGCCTGCAGTGGGGTACTCTATAGCGAGTACAACCCCCTAGGGTTTCCTATATGTATCCTGCTGTTTTCTAGTGAACATCCTCCTTTGCTTATTCTCTCTTGCCTAGCTAGGGCTTACCTAGCTATGGCTCCTACTCATGCCTACGATTCTAACATGGTTTCAGAGCACTCACGCTCCTGGCCTGTGGGCCCTACTGCTGCTTCCGCTGCTACTCTGTGTGTTGCACGCCCCGTGGCGTGCGACGGATTTCTGTTCCCGCCGCGCGCTCGGAGCGTGCGGCGGTTTTCTGCCCGCCGTGCGCCCCGAGGTGCGCGGCGGTTTTCTGCCCGCCGTGCGCCCCGGGGCGTGCGGCGGTTCTCTGCCCGCCGTGCGCCCCGAGGCGCGCGGCGGCCTTCTGCCCCGTCGGTCCGCGCGTCGCACCCGGGGGGCGCTTCGACGGGCGACGGGGACCAGCCCGTCGTCCCCCGTCGCCCGTCCTGGCCAGCGCGGGCTGCGCCAGCCCCGAGCGCGGCCCGTACGGGCTGCGCCCGGCCCGCGCGCGGCCCGTACGGGCTGCGCCAGGCCCGCGCGCGGCCCGTACGGGCTGCGCCAGGCCCGCGCGCGGCCCGTACGGGCTGCGCCAGGCCCACGCGCGGCTCGGGCCGCCTGCGCGCGGTTCGTCGGGCTGTGCCAGGCCCGTGGGCGGCCCGTTCCTCTCTGTCCCTGAGCTGCTCGCTGTCCCCCGTGCTTCTGACGGTGCCCCACCCCTACTGCTGCCCGTTCTCCTGAATTAGGGTTTGGGGGTGAGGAGTGTGGGGGTGGCGGTTGTGTGTTACTCCCCTTGCTCCTCCTCCTCCCTGGTCTCCCACTGCTGCAGCTGCCGCTGAGGGGGGTGGGTGTGTGGGAGCCTAGGGTTTAGGGTTTAAGGGGGGTGCTGTAGGAGTGGAGTTAGGGGTTCAGCAGGGGGTGTGTGTAAAGGGTGTGGGGCAGTTGGAGGAGGTTGTGTGGAGGTAGCGGTTGTGTCGCCTGCAGCGCCTGTAGTCCGTCGCCCTTGCTTCGGTAGCCAGTGAGCCTGTTGCACCAGTCGCCAGTGGGTCCGTTGTTCCTGCCGCTCATCTATAGCCGCGGAGCCAGTTACTCCAGTAGTCCGTCGCCCTTGCTTCGGTAGCCACTGAGTCAGCCGCTCCTGTGCCCGTGCCTCTGCAGCTTCAGTCGTTGCCTCCCATCTTCTCTCCTTCCACAGTTCCTCCTCCTCCTCACTTGCCCTCTGCGACTGCCCCTAGCTTTACTTGTGCATGTGAACCTGCTCTAGGACTACTTGCTCTGCTGATTATACCCCACTTTGACTATGGGGTTGTGTCAGAATGTTATTGTTCTCTAGCCTGCAGTGGGGTACTCTATAGCGAGTACAACCCCTTAGGGTTTCCTATATGTATCCTGCTGCTTTCTAGTGAACATCCTCCTTTGCTTATTCTCTCTTGCCTAGCTAGGGCTTACCTAGCTATGGCTCCTACTCATGCCTACGATTCTAACAGGCGACGGGGCCGATAGGGGCAGCGACGGGGCCGCGAGGGGGCCGCGAGGGGCCTGAAAGGTCGGCAACGGGGCCGTTAGGGGCGGCGACGGGGCCGCAAGGGACGGCGACGGGGCCGCTGGAGGCGGCGACGGGGCCGATAGGGGCGGCGACGGGGCCGCGAAGGGGCCGCGAGGGGGCTGGAAGGGCGGCGACGGGCCGCTAGGGGCGGCGACGGGGCCGCGAAGAGGCGGCGACGAGGCCGCTGGAGGCGACGACGGGGCCGATAGGGGCGGCGACGGGGCCGCGAAGGGGCCGCGAGGGGCCTGGAAGGGCGGCGACGGGCCGCTAGGGGCGGCGACGGGGCCGCGAAGGGGCCGCGAGGGGCCTGAAAGGTCGGCGACGGGGCCGTTAGGGGCGGCGACAGGGCCGCGAAGGGGCCGCGAGGGGCCTAGAAGGGCGACGACGGGGCCGCGAGGGGTGGCGACGGGGCCGCTAAGGGTCGCACGAGGGGCACGCCACGGGGTGTGAAGCACACAGAGTAGCAGCGGAAGCAGTTGGGTGGGCCCACAGGCTAGGAGCGTAGATGCTCTGATAGCATGTGAAGAAATGAGGAATGGAAGAAGAGAGAGGAGGTTGCACTAGCAGCAGTTGGCATACATATAGGAGACCCTAATTGGGTTGTACTCGCTATAGAGTACCCCACTGCAGGCTAGACAATTATAACATTCTGACAATGTGTAAGTGCGTGTTCCTACGGGCTAACCTCATATCAGTAATGAAATTTCTCAAACTTCACGTTATAAACCGCCTCATATCAGGATTGTACCGAATCAGCGCACCAATCATATCGCTCGCACAACATCGCTCGAACGTGGAAAATCCCCCCAGCACGGTTCCTTTTGACGAGCAGCCGTTTGCCCTGTGTTTGCGGCCGACAATCATCCCTGCTCGGTTTCGTAACGTGGCATTGGTGCGCTGTGTCAAGATAGTGAGTGTAGTAGGAGCTAGGTTTAGGTAGGGCCTAGGCTTAGTAGCCTAGGCCAAGGGGGGTCGAGATAGTTGTGGCAAGGAGAAGTCGAGAATGGGAATGATTCAATATGAGAAACAAGTACAAGTTATAGTTCAGGAAGGGTGCACCACCAAGCAAGAACAAATGTATGACTACACTACAGCTAGAACTACATGCAGTTATATATAATTCTGACATCCCCCCGTAACTGCATGCAGGAATAGCTAAGTGAAAGACACAACCTGCAGGGGTACACCACAGACAGAGAAAACAGCAACAGCAGGCAAGGCAGCAGAACAGGTTCGGCAGCAAAGGGGCAGGCGACAGCAAGGCACTTCTGCCACCCCCTTACTCTCCTCCCCCCCTGACCACAGGAGGGGCGGCAGGGAGAGAGAGGAGGCGGGCTGGCGCTGGCTGGTCACCCCCTCCATCCCCTCACCCTCCCCCTCCCCCTCCCCCCCACACTGCTGCAGGAGCAGCAGAGGGGGGAAGAGAGGAGAGGTGGAGGGACGGCTGCTGGTTGGTCTCACACTCGCCACCCCAGTGCCACTCCCCCGGCTCCCCCACACCCTCACACCCTCCCCCCCAGCGGCAGCTGCAGCAGTGGGGACGAAAGGAGGAGGAGGGGAAGGGAAGTACACCACCCATCACCCCCACACCCGCCACCCCCATACCCTCCCCCCCACGGCTGCAGGGAGACGAAGGAGGAGGGGGGGGGCGGGGAGAAAGTCGCAGAGCGGCTACAGAGGGTCGGCGCAGGTAGGGCAGGGGCGGTTGCAGCGAGTGCAGGCGCGGGGTGAGGCAGAGGCGGCTGCACCGAGTGCAGGAGCGGGGGCGGCTGCTCCAAGGGCAGGCGCTGGGTGGTGCAGGGGCGGCTGCACCGAGTGCAGGCGCGGGTGAGGCAGGGGCACCGTCGCGGGCGCCAGGGGCAAGTCCGCGGCGGCTCAGGGCACCATCGCGGGCGCCAGGGGCGGGTCCGCGGCGGCGCAGCACACCGTCGCGGGCGCCAGGGGCGGGTCCGCGGCGGCTCAGGGCACCGTCGCGGGCGCCAGGGGCGGGTCCGCGGCGGCTCAGGGCACCGTCGCGCACCACGGGGCACGCGACGGGCAGTTCAGGGCACCGTCGCGTGCCACGGGGCGCACGACGGGCAGGGCACCGTCGCGTGCCACGGGGCGCACAACGGGCAGGGCACCGTCGCATGCCACGGGGCGCGCGGCGGGCAGAAAAGATGTCACGCGCCACCCGGGCGTGGGACAGGACGAAAATCGCCACGCGCCCGAGGCGCGCGACCGGAAGAACAGTAGCGGAAGCGTGAGGCGGGCCCACAGGCCTGGACTTAACAGGCTGTGATTCCATGTCAAGATAGTGAGTGTAGTAGGAGCTAGGTTTAGGTAGGGCCTAGGCTTAGTAGCCTAGGCCAAGGGGGGTCGAGATAGTTGTGGCAAGGAGAAGTCGAGAATGGGAATGATTCAATATGAGAAACAAGTACAAGTTATAGTTCAGGAAGGGTGCACCACCAAGCAAGAACAAATGTATGACTACACTACAGCTAGAACTACATGCAGTTATATATAATTCTGACACGCTGCGCACGAACGTGCAGACTCTTCACAAACAAGGAACGTGACACCATTAGGCGCCACGCGGCAAAGCGCGCACAGAGCTGGTTCGTAACAAGACACATCATCATTGACTTTGAGTCGCATGTATGGGTTAGCCGTCAACTTTTCCTGATACGAAGTTCTAGCGAGACCGCCAATTTACAGGCGAGGAATACCAATCTGATACGAGGTGCCCCTGATAGGAGGTCGTAGGAACACGCTCTAATACTCTTATTACTATGATGAGCCTGTCCCTGTGCTTCCTCAGCTTTCATGTTTCAAATTGACGCTTTTGCTGTTGTTTTACCCCAAACTCTCACCGGCATCTGCAAAGGTGTGTTTGTCAACATGAATAAATTTAAAAGCTGTAACACTTTTCAAAATTTTGTATTTTGAAAGCGAAGCGGCTTGTAATGTAGCAATGGTCATCGGCGAACCGCGCTAAACGCCCGTTTTGGAGTACAAAACGTGGGCTGGAGGTCATTTCCCTCCACCCACGTCTTTCATTTTCAAACGCCTTAGAGCGTGTTCCTATCCTCGTATCAAGATAACCTCGTATCAGGCTCACACTGAAAATTCCCCTAAACCCAAAACCTCTCGCTAGTTTTACCAGGCAAAAACAACATTCTTGATACGAGGTTTCCTGATATGAGGCCGTAGGAACACGCTCTTAGCCTATTTTCCCGCCCACCCACCCCGTAGAACTGGGACCAACTATGGATAGTTGATTGTTTTAGAATAATTGCATGCTAGCTTTGTTAGAATCTAGCAGCAGGAATGATTGAACTATGGAAGAGTTGGGTACAAATATGAAACCCTAAAGTGGGCTGTACCCCATATTGGCTACCCCACTATAGCCTAAACATGTATAGTAAATATAACGTTTGACACACCCCCATAGGCAAAGTGGGGGAGAACAAGGGGTCACAAGACCAGTCAAGAGAAGAAAAGCAAGCTCAGGGTGGATCACAACGTCACCACACGCACTGAGCACAAGCAGAGGGCCACAAGGCCAGTTCACATGCAGATGTATATATGCAACAATAACAGCATAGTGATCTCTACCTAGCAGAGCATGCATGCAGGTATATATATAGATCACAGTACAAGCAAAGTCTACAGCAAGTGAGGAAATGTGGGCACAAGGCCTTACAAAGTGCAGAAACGCTGATGATCACCAGACGGAAGTGCCTTGGTGAATATATCAGCACTGTTGGCCCGAGTGGCCACGTGAGCGAGACGAAGCTGACCACGCTGCTGCAACTCTCGAGCCAAGAAGTAACGCAGAGCAATGTGCTTCGTTCTGTGCTCCAGTCTGTGCTCCTCACACAAGGCAATGGCGGCCTTGTTGTCAACGTACAGCACTGGAGGAGAACGAGGCCGCTCTCCCAAGTCGGTCAGCAGGTAGGTGAGCCAGCGTAACTCCTGTGCAGCCATGGCTGTGGCGTACATCTCAGCCTCACTGAGAACAGAAGACGAGCGTGTAGAACGCCAAGAAACTGAACCAGAGCCAAGGCTGAAGGTGTAACCCTGTGACGACCGCTGCGTAGCCAGGTCGTCAACCCAAGAAGCGTCCGAGTGCCCAGTGAGGACAACTGGGCTCCGCCCTCCAAGCACGAGCCCCATGCCCGATGTACTGCACAAGTAGCGCAGTACCCTCTTAGCAGCAGCCATGTGCTCTGGTCTGTGCCTACCAGGAGCCACGTAGCGAGCCATAAGGCCAAGAGGGTACGCAAGGTCAGGTCGAGTGCAGGTCATCAGGTACATGAGGCAGCCCACTAGCTCTGGGTACGGGCCACTCGGCTCTACGGACTCGTCCGAAGGTGGAGCTGAGAGCGAGTGGCCTGTAGCCAGAGGAGTGTGCTGTGGCGAGGACCAGGTGAAGCCGAAGCGCTGAAGGACCTGCTGCACCATGTGTGACCGAGTCAGTGTGATGGTGCGGCGTGCTCTATCCCGGGTGATCTGCAAGCCAAGGTAGCTGCGCAGTTCACCCAGGTCTGTGCACGTGTGTCTCTTCTGCAGCTCCGACTTCACCAGGGCGAGAGCCTCAGTGTCAGCAGTGGCAAAGACCAAGTCGTCGACGTACACGAGGATGTAGAACGGCGGCAGCGACGTGTCGGTGCGCAGAAACAGCTGTCAAACACTATATGTGTTATTGTTGTGTAGGCTATAGTGGGTTAGCCTTTAGGGGGAACACAAAGCTAGGGTTTGCTACTTGTACTCCAACTTTTCATAGTTCAACCACTTCTCATTCTTGACAACAGCGACGGGTCAGCAGTCGACGGAGCAAACCCAAGAGCCGCAAGTGTAGTCCTCAGTGAGTCGTGCCACTCACGTGGTGCCTGGCGGAGACCGTAGACTGGCCGCCGGAGGCTCCACTGGGTACCAGGAGGGAACGACCCAGTGAAGCCAGGAGGGCGGCGCAGCCAGATCTCCTCGTGCAGGCTGCCCTGTAAGAAAGCTGTGCTGAAGTCAAGAGAGTGAAGCTCGTAGTCACGCTGAGCGGCAACGTGCAGCAGCACCCGAAGAGTGGTCATCTTCGGGGTGGGGGAGAAAGTCTGAAAGAAGTCAACTCCCTCTCGTAGACTGAAACCTCGAGCAACGTAACGAGCCTTGAAGACAGGCGGAGAACCTGGCGGCCGCTTCACCCTGAAAATCCACATGCCACTGACGATGTTCGCCCCAGGAGGGGGAACCTCGTCAACGTAAGTGCGTGTGGACTTCCAGGATGCCATCTCTGCGTCCATGGCTGTCTGCCACTGAGAGGAGTACTCACCCGCGATCGCCTCAGCGTAAGAGCGCGGGGTCGGGATGTCTGGATCATCCGGGTCTCCCTCAGGGGCAAGCAGCATGGACACGAGGTGAGGCGCAGCGGCTGCAAGACACTCAAGGTCCTCCTGCCTTTCCTCAAGGACGTCCGTGCCAAGGGCATACTCACCCCCGACGGACGTAGGACAGATTGACTCAGACTCAGCAACAAGACTAGTGGCGTAGTCTAGACGACAGGCAGCAGCAAAGTCAACAAGCTCAGCAACAAAGGCAGACGCAGCAGCAGACTCAAACGACGGGTCAGTGACAACTGTGGCTAGCAGACGCGTGACAGTAGGGTGAGCAACACGGGTGCGGTCAGACTCAGGCTCAGGAATGGTAGGAAGAGAAGACGCAGGAGGGGACGGTAGGGGGAGACGCTGCGGAGGAGAGGAAAGACGACGAACTACGAGGTGGGTGCCAGGGACAGTCGGCTGACGGGAACGAGGCACACGACGACCGGAACTACTAGAACGGACAGGCGAGACAGGACGCGACGCAGGCTCACGACGCTCAGTAAAACCCCCTGTCTTCTCGGTGTAAGGAGAAGGAGTAGGCAGCGGTGAGCCAGGCTGTAACGGAAGACCAGTAGACGAAGGGAGACTAAGAACCTGGCGAAGCACAGAGTCAGGCGGTGGCTGAGACGACGGGGACGGTGGAGCGAAGAACAGGCGCGGCTATGCAGTGCCACCAGCATCAGCAGCTCCAGCACCCCCAGCAGCTCCAGCACCTCCAGCAGCTCCAGAACCCTCAGCGCCAGCTCCTCCATGACCAGCTCCACCAGCAGCAGCACCCCCAGAACCAGCACCTCCAGTCCCAGGGTCTCCAGCCTCAATGTCTCCAGCAGCAGCACCCCCAGACCCAGGGTCTCCAGCAGCAGCACCCTCAGGCTCAGCAGCACCTCCAGCCCCAGCAGCTCCAGTACCTCCAGTATGAGCACCTCCGGGACCAGCACCACTCCCAGCTCCAGTGACGACAGCAGAAACACCTCTAGCGGCAGAGCCCCGAGCTCCAGAAGCGCGACCCTGACGGCGACCGTACCAGTCGTGCAGCTGCTGTGAGGTGAGAGGCACACGCGGACGAAGGCGGCTACTCCAGGGAGACCGCGCAACAGCAGACTCAGAACCCTCAGCGCCAGCACCCGCATCAGCTCCAGAACCTCCAGCGCCAGCACCCGCAGCAGCTCTAGAACCTCCAGCGCCAGCACCCGCAGCAGCTCCAGAACCTCCAGCGCCAGCACCCGCAGCAGCTCCAGAACCTCCAGCGCCAGCACCCGCAGCAGCTCCAGAACCTCCAGCGCCAGCACCCGCAGCAGCTCCAGAACCTCCAGCGCTAGCATCCGCAGCAGCTCCAGAACCCCCAGCTCCAGCACCCTCAGCAGCTCCAGACTCCGCACCCCCAGGCTCCGCACCTCCAGGCTCAGCACCCCCAGGCTCCGCACCCCCAGGCTCAGCACCCCCAGAAGCAGCACCCCGAGCAGGACCACCCTCAGCAGGACCTCAGTCACCAGTGACCTCAACCGGCGCAGTCAAGGGAGGAGGGTCTACTTGAGACACACCTGAAGGAGCAGGACCGGGACTGGGGAGGGGGTCTACCTGGGGAGCACCTGGAGCGAGGAAGAGCGGCGGGGAGGGGAGAGGGGCAGTGCGGTAGGGGAAGAGACGGTAAAAGGGAACCGACTCGTCGAACGTGACGTCCTGAGAGGGGAAGACACGGCGCGAGGTGGGGTGGTAAAACTGCCAACCAGGCGCGTCAGGGACAAAGCCAAGGAAGACACAGGGAACAGCGCGAGCGGAGAGCTTGTCCGCGGTGGTATCGCGGACAAAGGCACGAGCACCCCAGACCCGGAAACGTGACGCATCGCCAACCTTCCCCGTCCACAGCAGTGTGGGCGAGATCTCCGGCAAGGAGACACGGGGCCAGAGGTTTAGCTGATGCGCGACGTACCGGACCGCAAACGGCCACAGAAAATGGGGGGCAGCCGCATGGATCATGGAGGTACGAGCGACCTCCATGACTAAGCCAATGCGGCGCGTAGCAACCCCATTCTGCTGCGGAGAGGCCGGAAGCGTGAACGACTGGGTGATGCCGTGCTCCTCACAGAAGGCTGCCAAGAGGTCGGAGGAAAACTCACCACCTCTGTCAGAGTGCAGACGCAGGACGGGAAACTCCGTCCCGAACCGCTCACGGAGCTGGAGACGAGCAGCGCGGATCCCGGGGATCAAAACATCAGGGACCTCACCCTTGGTGCGCAAGGGGAAGACCGTGGTGTAACGCGTGTAGTAGTCGACGACCAGCAGGAAGTACCGCTCGTGGCCCTGTCCACGGACGCGGGCTGGGCCCCACACGTCCAGGTAGAGAGTCTGCAGGGGAGCCTCTGTGGGAGGGAACGAGGAGGAGTGAGGAGCGGCGCGCTGCCGCCCCTCAACACAGGGAAGACAGGGAGGAGCAGGCGAGGGTGGGAGGGGAGGGAGAACCCTGGGGAGACCAGAGACAAGGACACGGCGGTGCATGCTGCGAAGGCGCTGCACCGAGGGGTGACCAAGGTGGTGGTGCCAAAGGAGGGTCTGGTGCGACAAGGCGCGACACGAGCAGGGGGCCGACAACTGACCTGACGCAGACGCAGACGCACCTACCTGAGGTGACTCAGTGGTCAGTGTGTACAGGCCCGACCCCGGCTGCCGAGTGAAGGTAGCCAGGTGACGACCCGTCTGAGCACACGTGCAGTGTGTCACACGCTCGTAGGCAGGGGTGAACTGGTGAACACCCGCGTCCTGGAGCGCAGAACCCGCCACCAAGTTCGTAGAGAACGAGGGGAGGTGAAGACCCGACAGTGTGCCGGATGGGACAGCAGGACAAGGGAGGACAGTGGAAGAGGTCGCACGGACTGGACCCCCAGAGGGGTCTGCCAGAGAGATTGGAACCGGCCGACTGAGCGGCGTGAGGGTGGTGCTCTCGCGAAAGAAGGAGTGAGAAGCACCAGAGTCAAGCGTGAAGGTGTACAAGGCCTGAGCACGCGCAGTACCAGAGAGAGCAGACTCACCAGCACTTGGAGCAGCAGTCTCACCCGTACCTAGAGCAGGAGACACACTAGCCCCTAGAGCAACAGCCTCACCAGCACCTAGAGCAGCAGGCTCTATACCTGGGTCAGGCGGTACGCACAGGTAACAGGCACGGTCAGCACTAGTAGGCAATGCATACATGGCAGTGAGAATAGCATCATAGTTAAGAGCAAAGATATCTACCCTCTGCCCAAGCAGCTCCACCCAGTCGGGGAGCTCAGCCTCGTCGCCAAACTCGGTACGCCAGGCGTCGCTCAGACGGGCGAAGCAGCGGGACTCTGTGTGACTGAGCGTCCCGCAAGCCTGACCAGTCCGAGCACCAGTGCGAATGACGTACGGGCAGCGAACGGTACTCAGAAACCCTCTACTCTGAGCGTACCACTCGTGAAGCTGCTGGGACGTAAGTGTTTCGCGTGGACGCCGCTGCAGCTGCAGCTGGCCACTGCCAGACTCTCCCAACTGACCAGCTCCAGGGCGACAGCTACGACGGCTACCGCGACAACCCCAACTAGCGTACCACTCACTAAGCTGTTGGGGCGTGCGAGACTCGCGCGGACGTCGCTAGAGCTGCATCTGGCCACCGCCAGTAGCAGCAGTAGCAGTAGCAGTAGCAATAGCAGTAGTAGCAGCAGCAGCGCGTGCAGGGCAGGCGCGGCAGGCAGGCAGGCCGGCAGGCAGGCCGGCAGGCAGGCAGGCAGGCAGGCAGGCGGCAGCGCACGAACAAGGTAGGTGCTCACCAGTGGCGGGAAGGGCAGGCGCACGACGGCGGCGACGGCGGGGCCGCTACAGCTGCGGCAGAGCAGGGCCGCGTCGGCGGTAGGGCAGGTCCGCGACAGCTGCTGCAGGGCGGGGCCGTGACAGCTGCAGGGCGGGGCCGCAACGGCGGCAGAAGGCTCCGCGGCAGCTGCTGCAGGGCGGGGGAGGCTCCGCGGCAGCTGCTGCAGGGCAGGGCCGCGACCGCGACAGGAGGCTCCGCGACAGCTGCTGCAGGGCAGGGCCGCGACGGCGGCAGAAGGCTCCGCGGCAGCTGCTGCTGGGCAGGGCCGCGACTGTGGCAGGGCGCTCCGTGGCAGCTGCTGCAGGAGCGACGGTGGCAGCTGCTGCAGGGCGGCGTCCAGGGGCAGCCGCGAGGAACAGGGGCAGCCGCGGCGCGCGAGGCTGCAGTGCGCTGGCGAGCTGCGGGCGCGACGCGCGGGGCTGCAGCGCGACGCGCGGGCAGCGAACGCGACGCGCGGGGCTGCAGCGCGACGCGCGGGCAGCGGGCGCGACGCGCAGGGCTGCAGCGCGACGCGCGGGCAGCGGACGCGACGCGCGGGGCTGCAGCGCGACGCGCGGGCAGCGGGCGCGACGCGCGGGGCGGCGACCTGGCCTGACGGGCCTGCAGGGGCGGCTCGCGGGCCTGACGGGCCTGCAGAGGCGGCTAGCGGGCCTGACGGGCCTGCAGGGACGGCTGGCGGGCCTGACGGGCCTGCAGGGGTGGCGCTTTGGCCTGACGGGCCTGTAGGGGCGGCGCTCTGGCCTGACGGGCCTGCAGGGGTGGCTCGCGGGCCTGACGGGCCTGCAGGGGCGGCTAACAGGCCTGACGGGCCTGCAGGGGCGGCGCACGGGCCTTATGAGGCTGTAGTAGGCAGCGCGAGGGCTGCAGGACGGCGCGCGCAGCGCAGCACGTCACAAGGCAAGGCAGGTGCACGACAATACGTGGGGTAGCGTGGTAACCGGAACGGTAGGTGGGCCCGAAAAAAAAAAAAACGGTCCTAGGGACCTAGTGCTCTGATACCATGTTAGAATCTAGCAGTAGGAATGATTGAACTATGGAAGAGTTGGGTACAAATATGAAACCCTAAAGTGGGCTGTACCCCATATTGGCTACCCCACTACAGCCTAAACATGTATAGTAGATATAACGTTTGACAAGCTTGGGCATGTCTGTACTATGTCATTTGAAATGAGACGATGCCATTGCTACAACAAGAAAGCAAGCTTTCTAAAATGCACACATTTGTATTATTTGTCTATTCTCTAGGCTAGGCTAGGTTGCACTATAGGGACTAAAATTTGCAAGATATGCCATTGTATGCCTTAGTGAGCTATGTTTGCGAGCCTGCGCGAGAGGCCTGGCTGGTCAGTTTCTCTTGGAAAAATTGCGTGACGCGTCGGCGAGCGAACTTATCTCAATCCCATCAACCAGGCTCGCACCGCAGGTAGGGTGACCGAACCCATCGCAAATAAATCGATCTACATGCGCTTAAGTGATATTGACAACCAACTTGATGTGTAAGAATTGGTGGCCTTTCTAATTGTGACTGTTTCGCGTGGGATAATTTTTGCCAGGTGGTTTTCATGTTTTCGTAAAAACAAGGTCGCAATTGTAGCTACATTGCCGTGACCTTACAAGTTTCGGTTGTTTTGTCTGTTTCGGATGGCGCAAAAATGTTTCGTACGCGTGTCACGATTTTTCTCTACATGCTTATTATTTTTTGCCGCGTGTCAATCGCGATTTTCCGAAACATCTACGGAGCTCGGAAACTCTGAATCTAAGCAGGGGCCGAAAAAAAAAAAACCCTAAAGGCAGGAACGCAATTCGGGAGGCATCAACCCTAAACACGGGAAGCATGGTGTTTAGGGTTAATGCCTTGAATGTGGTGCAATTCGGGACACGGGAACTGTCAAGGTATTTAGGGTTGATGCATTGAAAGTTTGCCTGGCTCCCTACGGGGTTTAGTTCGTTTTACACTGTACAAAAAACCAGACCAAACAAAATCAGCATAAGACAAGCCTTGTCTGCGCGACCAGACTGAAGTGACGTAACACGTTGCAAAATTTGTCTTTGATGAAAGGATCGAAACCCCAAGCTGTAATCCCGCGATTCTGGCTGTAACGTCAACATGACCTCTTCCGCATCATGAAACTAACATAAAAGCGCATGTAGGTTGATCCATTGGACGAGGTTTGGTCGCCCTATTTGCGGTGCGAGCTTGGTGATAGGATTGAGAAAAGTTCGCGCGCCGGCGCGTCGCGTAATTTCGCCGTTTCTCTTTACCGCAGCTTGGAGGTGGGAGGGGGGATAGTTGTGTGTCGGAGAGGGGGGGGGGGGGGGGGGGGGGGGAGGGGAGGGTTGGGAGGGGGAGGGGGTGTTGTGTAGGAGAGAGGAGTGCTCGCAGAAACGACATTACCAAGGCCGCACTCGCAGTCGCACTCGCACGCCCAAGGCTATGCTCCACCCTCCATGTCAGGATGGCAATGACATTACCAAGGCCGCCATGGCCGGACCTTCATTCCCTGGAACTCATCGCGGGTGCAGCCTACGTCTCAGCTGGCTTTAAGAACAACAGTTTCCGTTTCGCCTCGATAAGACGAAGAGAATGGTGCATTCTAGGTGTTCACCAGACGAACATTGTACCACTCTGGAAATCTTACCTGTTGTTATCTCAGCTATCAATCATCTAGGCTCACCACATCAGCGATCGTTTATCAAGGTCTAAGCATTACAACAATGACAACGCGACTTGCTCCTATTGGCGAGACGGATTTCACGAGATCATGGAACATGATAGTCCCAGTGTTTTATCGGCAGTCTACCAACATCTACAGCAAGATTTTTGGCCTGATGGCCTCATCGAGACAATACTTAATGTTGTTGTGCTTAGACACCCGGCTCATCAGGCTTTCAGTGCCTCGTTGTCTACTTTCCAGCCGGTTTCCTGTCATCATTGCACCATGCCTCACGTTCCTGCAAAAGGGAAACAAATGGTGGAAGAGATCCTGCCTAAGGAGGTCCCTGTGGTGCTCCCTGCAACGCCTAATGCTTCTGTCAATGGTGATGTTGTGCTCCCTGAACCGTCGCCGGTGGCTGGGAGCTCTGGTTTAACCCCTGCAGAGAAGGCCAGAACGACAAACCTGCTGTCAGCTTATGGTTTCCTAGAAAACGACTTTGATGAGGAGTTGGACATTGACATTCAACAAGAAGCTGCAGCTCGCCTTCGTTACACGACCATCCTGCTGATACCCTTCATGCTGCAACAGGAGATGGGTGCTGTCATTAATATGGCGTGGACGCTTCTGCGCAAAGTTTGGGCTTCTTCTCTCTCGGCGGGAGCTACTGACACGGCTTCGGTCCAGACCCTCCTGACTACGTACGTTGCGAAGCAGCATTTCTGTCGTCTTCAGCTTTCTTTCCTGGGCGAAGATGATGCGACTGTGGTCAGAACGAAGTTGGTGGAATACCAGCGGCCTAAGGGGACTTTTCTGGCAACATACTGAAAACCCCGCTTACGTGAAAGAGAAGCCATCCAATCCTGTTGTTATTGAGTTGTATTTCAAAGATGTCTCTGCTAACGTCTCGCCTGATCTGTTGAAGGACATGCTCTGCCGGTACCCGCCGAAAATCCGCAAGATCCCGGCCTTCGCTAAAGGCCTCTGCTTCCATCGTGCTATCCATCCTGTTACGGGTGCTGATACGAACACGGTGAAAGGGCTGGTTATTGCACATCCGGATGATCAACAGCACTGGCGTCATTTCGTCAACAACCCAAGCAGATCATGGTCCACTACCCTCTACTATCCTGCGCGTTTTGTGGCGGACATCATTATCAGAAATTTCATGATATGTTTGTCACCGAACGCCAGAATAATATAGGGAAGTGGAGTTTGAATCTGGGGAGGGTGCACAAGATCAATGGTAACACGGAGAAGCTCATACACGCACATGTTTTTCTCTTACCCTCGTTACATGATACTCACGCCTGGATCGCCTGTCGCGGCTGCGTCCCTTCGCATGTCGCCGCTAGTTACCCCCATCCTCATGGACCCGGCCATTGTGTTAAACTCAACTGGCGGAAAACCGAGAGAAATGGATTTGCACTCACGCGGGTTGCGGAAAGGCGAAAGGCTCCTCATTGATGACTGCTGTAGACCACATCACATTTGCGGACCATCTGATTCACCTGGAGGAGTTGGGTTCGGCTACCAGAGTGACAATGGGGAAAGCGAACCTGCCCGGCATCCGGAAGGAGTACGGGATGTAGTGGTACGGAGGCGCGGAACTGACATCACCTGCGGATTGACAGGGAGGGGGTGTGCCATGTACCGTGAAGTGTTTGGAGGGTCACCACTCAGGCTGGCTATTAGCTGTTCCCTTGTAGGCTTCATCTTCTCATCTGGTGTTGTTTGTGGTCTCTACTGTATGTGTGCGCTGCTTCGACCCGTGGATGCCGAGGGGTCTGACGCAGTGGTCAAATGAATAAAAAGGACACGCTCGTGGTTTCCGCACTGAACATCAATGGCTTAAGCAGCGCGGTGAAGAGGAGCACGTTCAACAAGTGGTTCAAATCAGCAGCAAATGTATTCATACTCACAGACACGAGAGTGGGCAGATCACAATTTCTGGACCCAACTGAACCTATCAGCCTTCGCAGCGGTTTCGCCAGCGGGAGGAGCGGGGGGGGGGGGGGGGGGGGTTGCGGTCCTTAGCTTCACGCCAGGTGTTGTCTTCAAGGACATCTGCTCATATGACTCAGGCAGAGTGGTAGTGGTGACTCTAGAGAGGGGAGATTTGGCCTGGCGAATCATAGCAGCCTACTTCCCTGCACAAGCAACAGCCAGAAGTGTCTTTTTTAGATAATGCCTTTTGGGCTTTGTCAGCAGCCTTCCGCTGGTACCTCACACGATCCTCATTGGTGACCTGAATGTAATAGCAGATCCGAGGTTAGATAAGTCGTCGAGAATTGGATCGTCAAAGGAGAACCAGCGGCTGCTTGACATTTTCACAACACTTGACCTACAAGATGCCTTCCGTACCTTGCATCCTACGAAACGAGAGTACACCTTCTACGTATCAACGGGAGTCGTTATAAGGCCCCGTCCTCGCTTGGGCGGTGCCGACTTGGTCGGGAGTGAGGGGAGCAGCCGGCCTGCAGTAGTGGGCCAGCTGGTCGACAGGGCTGGTCGACCTGCACGAGGGCCACTGCAAGGGCGCCGACTTCGGGTGGTCGACTTGGGAGGTCGACCTGTGGAGGGCGTCGACTAGGTGACGCCGACATGGGGCAGCCGACTTGGGTGGCCGGCTGACAGAAGTGCTGGTCGACCTAGTGTTGGTCGACCAGGAGTGTCGTCGACCTGAGGCTGGTCGACCAAATGTGTGGTCGACCTGGGGAGGTCGACTAGAGGTGGTCCTCGACTTAGGTGGTCGACGGGCACGCGGAGGAACAGCTAGCTGGTCGACGTGGTTGCCCGGTCGACCAGGTTACCTGGGTGACGAGGTTCTGCGGAGGAGTGCGACGGTCGCCCAGGTGGTTTTGGCGAGAACGACCTCGGTGGTGGTATCCCGAGGTCGTCATGGCGGATCAGATGCAGTTGTCAGCACGAGGACGATTTGGTGTGTGCGCTGTGCAGGTTACAAGGCACAGTACGCCAATCATCGGCGAGCACCTGCGAAGCTGGTGCGATGCTGTACTGCGGGAGCAACGCTGGCCGCCGTCGACTTGCGATAGTGGCACGCCGTCGACCTGCAGCGTTGGCGAGCCGCGACTCTGCACTGCTGGAGCGCAGTCGACCAAGTCGTGCTGGCACGCGGTCGACCATGCTGCGCTGGCAGTCGACCCACTTGCATCCTAGCTCTGATGTAGTCTTGCCATGCCAACTTGATTGTACCATTGTTGTGAACTCTTGCCAATTCTCCCCGTGAACTAGCAAGCAGTGTGCGCACAAGGAAACGACTAAGGAACGAACGAACGAACGCAGAGATCACACGAGCATCCGTGCCTAGCCCGTAGTCTAGCTCCTGTTATCTCCGCACTACGCGCACTCTGTGAAGGAACGCTCTTGGATTGATAGAGCACCGGTGTCTCAGTCTATCCTCCACAGGGTCGAGAATGCTTACCACTCGTCGGTACCGCATGGCATCTCTGATCACTGGTACGCTATCTCGGTGGACATACGCGTATCAACCGGCGATGCCAGAGGCCCGGGACTGTGGAAGATGTACGCTGCACATGTCAGGAAGCCGGGTGTTAGGAAGCGAATCCAGCTGATCATGGGTGATCAAGAGCAGCAGCCGTTTCCTGGTTCCCCAGAGCTCCTGGTTCAACTACAGACATACGGATTTACTCAAAAGAGGAGAAGAAGAGGATTAAAAAAACAATGGCGCTGCTGGAGGAGACAATATCGCAGTTGAAAGAGGAGTTTATGAATGGAGCTGGTCGTGCTGATTGCTATAAACAACTGACCAAATATGGCTCAATGTTGAAAGCTTACCAGGAAGAGCAGAGGGAGAGACTCCAGACCATGGCGGGGGTGCAGACAGAAGTACTCGGGGAACTTCCCTCTCTTGTGCTGTCGAGTCGGATTGCATCGAAAAAGACTCAGACGATGATAGAGGAGGTTAATTTCAAAGGCGCCTGCTACACGGGGGAAAGGGAAATCCTTACCACAGCGTCGGAGTACTTCACGACAGCGTTTGCAGCCTGTGAAGCAGAGGTGGGAGCTGCCTGGCCGGTTGACCCAGGCAAGGTACTCAGTGCAGAAGACAGAGAGGCGCTGAATGCCGGTTGGACGGAGGAGGAGGTGAAATTAGCAGTAAAACAGTTGCCGTGCGGCAAGGCATCTGGCCTGGACGGACTTCCGAGGGAGTTGCTGGAGGTGAACTGGGACTTGCTAGGCCCATGCTTCATGGCCTTCATTAAGGACTTCGAGAAATCAGCCGTACTCACAGAGCAGTTCACAACGTCGGTGACAATACTCATGCACAAAAAGGGGGACAAGGTGCTGCTAGAAGCCCATCCCGCTCCTAAGCTCGACCTACAAAGTAGTGGCAAAGGTGCTAGCGAACCGGATCACGAAGGTGCTGCCATCAGTGATATTGGATCACCAATATGGCTTCTTACCGGGACGGAAACTAGCAGACGCAGTCAACGTTGACACGTATGTCATCGATGTAGCAGCGGTGGGAAGAGAGGATTGGTACCTCCTCTTGGTCGACTTCCAGAAAGCTTATGACTCGATCTCTCGGCGGTACCGGTTCCAGACACTTGAACAGATGGGTTTCCCAGAGGAATATGTGAAGTGGGCGAAGGGACTGCACGACCACTCCGGAACGCAGCTGCTGATCAACGGCTGGCTGGGAGACAAAGTGGAGATGGAACGTGGCGTCAGGCAGGGATGCCCTCTTGCACCATACTTGTTCATCTGCGCAGCAGAACCACTCAGCCAGGAAATCAGACGAAGGAAGCTGGGTGTGTGGAAGAGAGGAATCGGTGATATGCATATCTGGGATACTCTGACGATACATCGATATTACTGAACCGGAAGGAGCAGATTGACAAGGCATGCAAGCTGCTGGATGACTTCGGAGAAATCTCGGGATTGAGGGTGAACCGGGGGAAAACAGTAGTGGTGCCGTTGGGCAAGAACAGAGGCTTACCTCCACCGACAAACACACTGTACACTCAAGGCCGGGAGTGGGTTATCCAGATCCAGAGACTTCTTGAGATCTGGATAACCTCAGGTGGAAATCCAGAGCCATCTTGGGAGAAGGCGGCAGACAGAGCGGGGGAGGTGCTGGTGAAGTGGCAGAACCAGCACGTTAAAACTTCGGCGAGGGTATCGGTGCTGAACTCGTACGCCACTCCAATCCTTCTTTTCCAGGCGCAAGTTTACCCGCCGCCGAAAGGAACGTGGAAGGAGTTCCGGACTACCAGCCACAATTTCACGTCAAGCCGCAAAGCATCAGCGGACAAGCACTTTGTTCTATGGAGCGGGGAGCTGGCTTACATGGACAGGAAGGAAGGAGGATTGGGGGTAATCAACCCAACAATGCGAGTGGAGAGCATGGCGCTTAAGAATTTTGGAGACGCGGTTCAGCAGAGAGATCAGTTAACGATGGTTGATGGAGAGAGCGGCTGGGATGCCCTTGTTAACGGGAGTGGAGTGTTGGCCTCGCCCTCGCTTGGGCAACGCCGACGACTTGGTCGGGTGTACGGGAGTAGCAGCCGACCATTCACAGTGGGAGAGCTGCTCGACAGGCTTCGCCGAGCTGCCGGGGACCGCTGTGGTGTTGTTGTCGACCAGGGAGCTCGACAGCTGCAACTGACTGGTCTGGGCGACGGGTGGGTCATCGACCAGGACGGGCAGTTCGACCGGGAGGTCGACGGAGCAGTCCGTCCACCTGCAGCTCGACTGGGAGGTCTCCGTCGACCTGCAGCTCGACCGAGAGGTCTCCGTCGACCTGCAGCTCGACCGGGAGGTCTCCGTCGACATGCAGCTCGACTGGGAGGTCGACGGAGCAGTCCGTCAACCTGACAAGTGAGCAGCGGTCGACGAGGGTAGCTCGACAGGAGCTGTGGTCGACCAGGGGCACCTGGTGGTCGACCAGGTCGATCGGGTAACCTGCTCAGCGAGTTCTGCGAAGGCACGCGAACGTCGTCGAGGTTGCGATGGCGAGGGCGACTGCGGGCTGGTATCCCGAAGTCGATGTGGCTCGTCAGGCGCAGACAACAGCCAACGGATGCCCAACGAGGCAATTCGGGCTAATCGTCTGCACGCACCTGCGAGCGTGCTCACTTCTGTATTCTACGGGGCAACGTTGGCACGCCGTCGCCCTGCTTTGTTGGCAGGTCGCCTTTCCGCAGTACCGGCGCGGCTCCTCTACGCAACGCTGGCAGGCGGTCGACCGAGCTATGCTGGCGGTTGACCATGCTAGCTGCAGGGTTGCTAGGTGCCTGATGTAGTCATTGCTTGTTTAATAATTCTGTGATTTTGACTTTGCCTAGTGGAAACTCTTGCCGATTTCTCTCGTGAATGCGCAAGCACTAAGGAACTAAGCAAAGCTACGACCATCTCTAGTAGTTCGTGCCAACCCCCCGTGGTCTAGCTCACTACCGTTGTAGAGTGACTCTCCGCAGCCCTTCGGGTGGGCGACTTTGCTCGCTCACTTTTCAATCCTACGGATGTGGAACAAGGGGGGAGAAAAGTGGAGATCTGTGATAACCTTCTGGTAGACCCTTCAGTCGAAATTTCCTGCCCCTGCAAAACGGTGGGACTATGCAGCAGAGAGGATCTGTTTCAGTAGGCACATTTTTTATCGAGGGAATAGCCCCTTCGGAAGGCAGAAGGGCTCCGACTGCCTGCTGGAACTGAAAGTGGGGGACCTAGTACAAGCGGATTGGGATGGCTCAAGGAGGGTGAAGGATGTATGGACATTAACAAAGGAGACAGGCAGCTCAACAACGGCGCGGTGGGCACTCAAAGCATGGAAAGCTGTGCCGGGGGAATGGAAGGAAGCCCTTCTGAAAAGTTGTCAGGGGAGGAGATTCTGAAGCTGACACGCTTTGCTTGCACGCGGTCTCTGACGAGTAAACTTATGTACTGGCAGCTGCTATTAGACAACGGCAACAGAATCCAGTGCAAACCTTTCGATGTGGGGAAGAGAGGAGAAGTACTTCTGTCGAACAGAACAAACCAGCACCGCGTCGACATACACAGGCTAACACAGTTACTGGTGGAGAATAACCAGCTGATGGGAGAAGCAGGGCTCGCGCTCATAAGGCTGAGGATGTCGGTGCTGTGCGAGAAAGGGAAAGGGTCCACTCTGAAAAGATTGAGGGCGGTGTTGAAGGGACAGGCGGAGCAGCCGAAACAACAGAGGAAGTGGGAGCAAGAGTATAGGAAGCCTATAGACTGGAAAGGGGCTATCCGGAAACGAGACACTCTGGTCACCCCGGGCAGAGCGCGCGAAATCATTTTAAGGCTTCACAGTAGGAACGTGCAGGTGGGGGAGGGACTGAAGTTCATGAAAGACCGCATCAGCTCCCCGCACTGTGCAGAGGACGAAACCCTAGCTCACTGCTTACTGGAGTGCGGCAGTATACAGCCTGTCATCGGCGCGGTTAAGGGGGCGCTGAAGCAGATAAATCCAAAAAGGGTGGTGGAGATGCTCGAATATTTTCTGTTTGATGCGGATGGCACGAAGTCGGGCATCCCAGTGAAGCCACTAATTGCGATTGCCTTCCATCAGATTTGGCTGGAACGCTGCGAGGCAGCTTTTCGGCAGAGGAAATTCCAGCCACAGCGAGTGCTTTGGAAAATTGGAGTGAACTCCATGATCAGGATCTACAACGCCTACAAGAAACAAGTGGCAAGGACTGATGGGCGGAGTGAGACACGGAGTTGGCTCCACCTGGCACAGGATGAGGCTGTAATGCTGAGCTGGATACTTTCACACCCTATTCTCGATAATTTCACACCCCTTAAGCGCACACCCTGGGGTAAATACTATCGGTTCAACGTTTAAGTAGGGTAGCTAGCAATGATTGTAGACTATCGGAGGAGGGGGTCTCGCAACCTTCTCGCGAATGGAAAAAAGAACCCGGAGTTCCAAGGGCAGCCATCCACCCCTATTACTCACTCGGAAAATTAAGTGCTAGACTCGATAACTACCCTCGTCAATCCTTGGGTGTCCGTCACATCGAGCCAGAAAACGTACAGGGTACCTTCGAAATAGGGGGTAGGGGGTGTGCAATTATCGAGAATAGGGTGTATTCGAAGATGAGAACACGCTGACGTGGAAGGAAGGTTTCAGTTCTGTGTGGGATAGCCAGAGAACTGCCTTCCAACCACCATAGAAGGCTATGGAAAGGTTGAGTAGACTTTCCTGTCTTCCTGGTCCTTTTCCCCCTCACAGTTACGACTGTAGATGTAACCACTGTATAGTGCATTGCATCCTTCAAAAAAAAAAAAAAAGGAGAGAGGAGTGGGAGGGAGAAATGTAAGCCTTGTTCGATAGCTTTGAAGTCCAGGGGTAACCACTGTCAGAATGTCATTCTCTAGCCTGTAGTGGGGTGCTCTATAGCGAGTACAACCCATCTAGGGTTTGCTATATGTATCCTCATTGCTGCTAGTGAAACCTCTTCTTTGCCTAAACTTCTCTTGCCTAGCTAGGGCTTACCTAGCTATGGCTCCTAGCTCTGCCCACTATCTTCACATGCTATCAGAGCGGGTACGCTCCTGGCCTGTGGGCCCACCTGCTTCCGCTGCTACTCGATCTGTCGCACGCCCCGTGGCGTGCGACGCATTGCTCTTCGCGGCCCCGTCGCCGCCCTTCGCGGCCCCCACTCGGCCCCTCCCCCCCTCTTCGTGGCCCCGTCGCCGCCCTTAGCGGCCCCGTCGCCGCCCGCAGCGGCCCCGTCGCCGCCCTCTACGGCCCCGTCGCCGCCCGCAGCGGCCCCGTCACCGCCGCAGCGGCCCCGTCACCGCCCGCAGCGACACCTTCGCCGCCCGCAGCGGCCCCGTCGCAGCCCGCAGCGGCCCCGTCGCCGCCCGCAGCGGCCCCGTCGCCGTCCGCAGCGGCCCCGTCGCCGCCCGCAGCGACCCCTTCGCCGCCCGCAGCGGCCCCGTCGCCGCCCGCAGCGGCCCCGTCGCCGCCCTCCGCGGCCCCGTCGCCGCCCGCAGCGGTCCCGTCGCCGCCCTCCCGCTGCCCCTTCGCGGCGCCCTGGGGAGCCGCGCGCGGCCCCTCGCTGCCCCGTGGTGGCGCCCTGGGGGCCGCGCGCCGTTCCCCTCGCCGTCCCCCGCGCTCCTTCCCCGTCCCACCCGTTTTAGGGTTTGGGGGTGCGGGGTGTGGGGGTGGCGGTTGTGGGGGTGTCGGTTGTGTGCACCGTCCCCTCCTCCTCCTCCTCCTTCGTCTCCCACTGCTGCAGCTGTCGCTGAGGGGGGTGGATGTGTGGGAGCCTGGGGTTTAGGGTTTAAGGGGGGTGCTGTGGGAGTGGAGCTAGGGTTTGAGCAGGGGGTGTGGGAGAGGGGCGTGGGGCAGCTGGGGGAGGTTGTGTGAAGGTAGCTGTCTTGTAGCCTGCAGCGCCTGTAGTCCGTCGCCCTTGCTTCGGTAGCCAGTGAGCCTGTTGCACCAGTCGCCAGTGGGTCCGTTGCTCCTGCCGCTCGTCTATAGCCGCGGAGCCAGTCACTCCAGTAGTCCGTCGCCCTTGCTTCGGTAGCCACTGAGTCAGCCGCTCCTGTGCCCGTGCCTCTGCAGCTTCAGTCGTTGCCTCCCATCTTCTCTCCCTCCACAGTCTCTCCTCCTCCTCACTTGCCCTCTGTGATTAGCTCTAGCTTTGCTTACCTTTGTGAACTCCTGCTCTATACCTGCTTGCTCATTGTACTGATTACACCCCACTTTGGCTATGGGGGTGTGTCAGAATGTCATTCTCTAGCCTGTAGTGGGGTGCTCTATAGCGAGTACAACCCATCTAGGGTTTGCTATATGTATCCTCATTGCTGCTAGTGAAACCTCTTCTTTGCCTAAACTTCTCTTGCCTAGCTAGGGCTTACCTAGCTATGGCTCCTAACTCTGCCTACTATCTTCACAACCACAACCCTAATTAAGTATTGTGTGGCTCGGTAAAGGTTCGGCAATTGCAAAATGAGGCTTTAAACCTCTAGCGAGGTTAGGCAGATCCAAACCAGAACCTCAAATAGGTTCGAGACACCTACAAATTTTCACTGTGGACCACGGTCCAAACACTGATGCCTACTGGTCAAGCAACAGTACTTTACGGGGAAAAAATACTTGGTTTCCGCTGGCAGCAAGAACGACAGCCTCCCCAATACAACTTTGAATGTGTAAATATTTTGGGCAGAAAATGTCTACTAAAAAATATACCCTAAAACGCCAGGTGTACAGTTTTCCCGTAAAGCCGTTAATAGTTTATTTTATGGGTCGCGTTTCTTGTCGAAGGTTACTCGCTTTTGTGCTAAAATGACTCGTGGGGTTGAGATTGCAGCTGGTACTAGTACCCGTTTTGTCCAGTCGGTGCCCATTTCAAGAATACCAGGTAGGCGGGCGCCACGGGCAAAAATGTGACAGTAACGGCGTGTCCGAAGTGAAACGTCGATGGATGTCGGCGGATGTCGGCAAATCCTGACGGTCGGAATCCTCGATCCGAGGGCTGATACTCATCGACATCCCCAAACGGATGTCAGCGGATGTCGACGTTTCACTTCGGACACCCCCTAATATGAAATTGCAACGTGAATCGAGTCAAGGGCTTTTATTTAGTAACTAGGTAAACTTTCTCTGATGACGGGCAACCGTTGTTGTTTATGTACTGTAGATGTTTTTTTTCCTCAACTTGGTGACTGTACCCCGAAATCGGCACAATGGTCAATTTAGTCACTCACGGGCAAAACGTTCGCGAGTAACTAAATTTCTCATTGTGAGGAGCAAATGTTTTGTGATAGGCTGAGCATCGCCTTGGAATATAGGCGGCTTTGACTGTGAGAGATTTGTTTGTTTCCACAGCTGTCAAATCTGAACAACGGTCAAGCAAGATTGTGTACACAGAAATTTGACTATGGCGTGTAGTGACCCTAGGTTCGGAAACTCTAGGGCCGATCGGAGATACCGTGGTGTGGCTGTACAAAAGAATGAAGTGCAATCGAACAGGGTCGTCCAAAAATGAACAATGGTCCTCTTCTGAATTGCCACTTCCCCCAATCACCCGATCGTTTGACACATCTCCCCTGCTGAACCTCTACCAAACCTGCGCGCCTTCAGCGGAGTTTCTTTTGGCGCAATCAATCACCACAGTCAAGGTGACTATGGAGGACATGAAATCTCCCAGTTCTGATGATTGTGCTGTCGTTCATTTGATAATTGCATCATGTTACGGCGTAGTTCATTTGATGATGTCGTTCTGTTAAGAACAGCCCATTTCGTAACATGCGACCGTCTGAACGGCTCCCACCAACCCTGCCGCGAACCCTCTCGATCCCAACCTTCGAACAAACTGTCGGTGATTCTAGGACCTCGTAACAAACTCATCATACACTTGGAGGTGGCAAGCTGGTGAGAGTGCACTTCTGTTACGATGTCCCCAAATGTTTTGTTCCGCTATTCGTTGAAGACGGTCGCCTGTAACGAGGTTCGCTGTTTGTCATGCAGCCTAAGGGCGCACAAACAACAACAGCAGGTTACCCATTTTTCGTTTCTGAAAGATCGTTCCCAGAAAGCGCATCAGATGCGAAGTCTACTGCTTGTTGGGCGCCCTATCCTCTTCCCCTACCGAAGATTTCCCTCTTGACGGAGCATTACCCCCCACATCACGCGCTGACGACGGCAGGCACGCAGGCAGGTCGAGTAGTGGCGGAGACGGCGGAATGGGCTTGATCCGACGCAAGCGTGCTGGCGGAGACGGCGAGCGCTGAAAACATTGCGGAAACGTCCCCTCTGGCGATCCAGTTGGAGTGCTGGCGGTAAGGTTATCTATTGGGATTGGAACCACTGCATCTGCGCGAGAGGTTCCCCTGACATAAACTGAGCACCGCGGGTCCCTTCCCTGCCGTGCAGCATTCCTCAGATTTCTTTCTTGTTAGAACCACCACTCAGTTCTCGAGCAGACGCGCAGCCAGCGTCCCCAGAAGGCGAACGGACAGGTTGAGCAGAGCGGGCCGGTTTGAGCAGAGGCGAAATGGACGCCATTGCGGATGCGGCGCCGAGCTTGCTGGCGATAGCTTCGATTCTGAAGCAGTCGGCGGATGGCATGGAGCAGTGGTCGCTGGAGGACCTGACGCTGGGGCTGTACCGGCTGAGCCTGAAGCACGCCGCCGGGAAAGACGTCGATGCGATTCCCGGGGACGTCGTGCGCAACAGGTGGGGGTGGCGACACGACGGATGCGGATGCGGATGCGGATGGGGATGGGGATGGGGATCAGAATGCGAGTGAGCGCGAGGAAATGTGGAGGGTGTGAGGGTGGGACGGAGCGAGGGAGCGAGGGGATGACGAGGAGCGCGGCAATCCTTGATGATCATCCCATTTCCAGCGCATGCTGTGTCGTCGCATCCCTTGCGACGCCAGGGGCAAGTCACATAAATGACATCTGTAGCTACCACCAAACACACTCCGTTCGCTGGTTCGCAATCCGTTCACGATGCGGCTGAACGAAACCGCATTCCGTCTGTCCTCCCTCCATCCACACAACCTCGCAAACACATCCAACCAAATGCACCTCACCAGGAATGACCTGGAGGAGATCCTTCATTGGCTGCGGTGGGCCATGTCAGCATATGAGACAGACACCGCCGCCCTCGCGACACATCTCAGGGTGAGACATACGAATTCATCCGTGACTGCATTCCCTGTGGGAATATCAAGGACGCGTGGAAACACGCGGTGCGTATGCGTTTGTTCTCTCACATTCCCCTCCTGCTCTGCCGCCTGCCCTTTCCCCTCTCCCCATTCCGACCTCCTCCCGCGCTTCCCGCATGTGTTTCTCTCGTCCTTCCGAGTTGCTTTTGGGGATTGCTTTTGCGGAATCGTTTCTCGGAAATTTTCATGATCAACCATTTGCACCGCGCGCTACCACCCATCGTTCGCAGGTCCCGCCGTCGGCCATCCACAAGCACGTGAGCGAGTCGGCGGTGTTCCGCCCGGCGCACTACGTGGCGGTGAGCGCGGAGAAGCAGTGCGTGGTGGTGGGCGTGCGCGGCACGTCGAGCTCCGCCGACGGGCTCACAGACCTCTGCTCCGCCGGAGTTCCCTTTGGTGACGGGTGCGTGCGTGCGTGCGTGCGTAAATGGCGCCGCGGGTTTTGTTTAACCTGGCGGCGAGCAAACTTTGCTGTGGATGTTGCGTGTATGTCGACACTCGCCATTACTAGCGTCACCATCCCCGTCACCATCCAAGTCGTCACCATCACCCACGTCGCTCACGGACATGACCTCAGAGCATAGCTGCTGTCTCGCGTTCTCCTGTCTCATCGCGACCTTCTCGTCTCTCCCACCCAACACTCTCCTCCTCCTCCCCTCCCCCTCCACCAATCTCCCCCCGCGCCCGCGGCGATCGCAGGCACGCGCACGTGGGCATGATGGAGTCAGCCAAGTGGGTGGCCAAGAAGCAGGGCAAGCTCATCGCCTCGCTACTCGAGCAGAATCCTGTCAGTCGCCACTGCCACTGCCACCGCCACCGCCACCGCCACCGCCACCGCCACCGCCGCCGCCGCCGCCGCCGTCTCTCATGTGCTCGCTATCTGTGACCCGCGTCTCGCCTCTTCTCCTCCTTCTTCGTGTTCCTTTCGCTCTATGTCCTGCCCTGCTGCTTAAATGGATCATGGATGATTTTCCCCGGTCGTATTCCTCTTCGCGCCGCACATGCTTTTCTCAAACTTGTGTGTTGCACCCTTTCGCATTGACCGTC
>CANJKZ010000055.1:600000-912500 GCA_947471745.1 Closterium sp. Naga37s-1 | reverse complement strand
CACGGCACGGAGAATCTTAAGAGTTATTCGTGGCTTCAGTATTAATCTTGCATTCTCTTTCCCCTTTTCTCTAGCTTTATACAATTTTATTATTTAAATTAAGCCACTCGTTCAGACTTACCTACATATGTCAGTGCCGTGACTGACCCGTCTTACGAATGGTACATACATCGCATATCGTTGTCAGTAGACAGTGACTGGATGCTACATGTGCACCTCAATGAGGAAAAGGCATTCCACTGTATCTCAGAAAACTGTCAGAATCCCAGCCACTAACCACTGGGATAAAAGGGCTTGTTTTTGTAGCGGGTGAGTGCGCTCATAGCCCCCTCAGGCCGACATGCCTGTAACCCATCCCTAGGATCAATCGGGGATCACCAGTGGACCTCTGACAAAAACTATTAATAGCTAACAACCATCATGTGAATACTGGGAGGGGCAGGTTGCAGATGCTGTCAGCATACACATGGTATATGTTTGTGGTGTGTCCTTTGTAGGCTGCTACACTGCCGTGTTTCTCAATTGGAATCTCACTATGTTTTACCTAGATTGTGCAATCCTTGCCCTCTTTTGCAATTGCACTAGTAAGACAAGCGTGAGGGTAGGGCTTGAAGATGTACACATGTTTACAGGATAGAAAGCTGGAATTCCTCTCCCACCGTCGTCTGGGGGTCTAGTGAAAAATGATCCAATTCGCACAAATATCAATTCGAGTTCGCGTCGCAGTGTACTCAGCACGTGTCATCTTCGCTTTTGACTAGTGGCGTCCGATGGCTCACGAGCCACGGTCTCATCACTTCGCCCATCGCACCACCACAAGCCTTTGCCCTGGACGTCTGACGTGTCGACAAGCTCCATCTCATGGTTGCTCTAAGTTGCCTTTCCCGCGTGGCAGTGCCACGTACGGCTCAATATGAGGCAGGTGGAGTCCTTCACTTCCATCCCAACCTTTTTCACAGGTGGCACAATCAGCCCCGGCAACGCGGACGGGAGTATGCCGCGTGGCGTCGACTGGTGTCGATGAACACCTTATCCGTCTCTGTTGGAATAGCCAACCTCCCGATTAGCCATGCGAAACCCAGCAGCAGGCTTGCTCCCTGCCTAACCATCCCTGCGACGAGAACCCCACAGTACAGCAACGACTCCCAGCCCCACACATCCCTTGAGCAACCAAGCTGAAGGATCACAGGCTGCCTTATATCATTCCCGAGGGCCATTTTTGGGAAAGCAAGAGCAGTCCCCTTTCCAACAGCACATTCTCCCACACAGTCGACAGACTACCACAGCACACCATGGCCGCTGCGCTGTCTTCCTCTGTCGCTTGCGGTTCCTTCGTGGCCGCTCCCACTGCCTCCTTGAAGAAGGATGCGGTCACTGTGGGCGTTGCTCCCCTTGTTGCCCCTGCTGTTGGCAAGAGCCTCGTGAGTGTCGATAAACTCGATTTTAGCAATAGTATTCCAGGATAAGTGACTGGAACCTACAGAAGAATGATCCTTGCTTTCGGTAGTTACTATCGCCGTTCAGGCTGCAGCTCCCAGTGTGCTCATTTTCCCTTTCGCTTTCCATTGCCTATCTACTGCAGAGCGTCAGCAAGAGCTCTATTGCTGGTCAGGCCCTGAAGTCCCGTGCCGTTGCCGTCTCTTCCTCCAAGACTGCCTCCAGGGCGGTTGTGAAGGCTGAGATTGGGGACTCCCTGGTACGTGCTTTGCTTCAATCGAGATGGTCCTAATTGTTCTTGGATGTCTACCGACCGACCTAACCGTTACCTTTCCGGTTCCTGCAGGAGGAGTTCCTCGCCAAGGCTACCCCCGACAAGGGTCTTGCCCGCCTTCTTGTGTGCATGGGTGAGGCCCTTCGCACCATTGCCTTCAAGGTCCGCACGGCGTCTTGCTCCGCTACCTCCTGCGTGAACACCTTCGGTGATGAGCAGCTCGCCGTCGATGTGCTCGCTGACAAGCTCCTGTTCGAGGTACTTTCTCCGTAATGCTGGATCGTACTTATTTAGATATTTTGACCAGTTTTCGGATCCTAATTTGCCTTTCTTTCTCATATGTTCTTTCCAGGCTCTCAGGTTCTCGCACGTCTGCAAGTATGCCTGCAGTGAGGAGCAGCCCGATCTCCTCGACATGGGTGGCCCAGTTGAGGGTGGTTTCAGCGTCGCCTTCGACCCCCTTGATGGCAGCAGCATTGTCGACACCAACTTTACCGTTGGCACCATCTTCGGTGTCTGGCCCGGTGACAAGCTCACGGGCGTCACTGGCCGTGATCAGGCCGCTTCCGCTATGGGCGTGTATGGTCCCCGTACCACGTACATCATTGCCGTCAATGGCTTCCCCGGCACCCACGAGTTCCTCCTCATGGACGATGGTACGTCTGACGTTGGGTTGCGAATAATTTCTGCCATCCCAATCTCGCAGTCGATATATTATGACGTGCTGGGTTATGGATAAATATGTTCTTTCGAATCTTTCTTCAGGCAAGTGGATGCACGTGAAGGAGACCCACACCATTGGTGAGGGTAAGCTGTACGCTCCCGGAAACCTCAGGGCCACCTTCGACAACCCCGAGTATGAGAAGGTACGCTGCGGACGAAAGAAGCGAAACAATGAATACAACAGGATTTTTCCCCCTCTGCATTGGTGTGTTGCGGTATCATATCTCGTCCTCACCCTTGTTATTCTTGTCCTTTCAGCTCATCAACCACTACGTCAGCGAGCAGTACACTCTCCGATACACTGGTGGCATGGTGCCCGATGTTGGACAGGTACGTCTCACCACGTTACGAGATAACGCTGCTAGTGCGATGGTTTGTGTGGCTCAGACCATTTACCCGATTCTTTCTCCTGTGTAGATCCTCATCAAGGAGAAGGGTGTCTTCACCAACGTGACCTCTCCGTCCACCAAGGCTAAGCTCCGCCTTCTGTTCGAGGTTGCACCCCTTGGCCTGCTCATTGAGAACGCCGGCGGGTACAGCAGCGACGGTTTCATCTCTGTGCTGGACAAGCCTATCACCAACACCGATGTCCGCACACAAGTGTGCTATGGCTCCCGCAAGGAGGTGCAGCGATTTGAGGAGACACTCTATGGAAAGTCCCGCCTGTCGGCCTCCGTCTCCGCCTAAATTCATTTTTGATGATTTCTCAATCTAGTAATATATTTACACAAATGTAAAACAGTCAAAACGACCATTTGAGGAAAACACCCAGGCTTCACAGTTCCTTTCGATTTAGGCCCTTGCATTTCATGCTGATCGATTCACGTGCACTGGTCGGGTGTCTAGCTTTGGACCAAGTTTACTAGGTATCAGGCCCCCCAAAACACGATGATGCTCCATGCCTCAAGAGGTCTGGCCCGAACCTAACCGTAAATTGGCACTCTAGCTGATTTTCCTGCCTGTCTTGTTAGGGAATGTGTAAGGAATTTGCTTTGTTTCTCTTGACTGGTCTTGTGACCCTTCTCCCCCACTTTGCTTATGGGGGTGTGTCAAAATATATGCATGTTATATATGTGAGGGCTGTAGTGGGGTAGCCAATATGGGGTACAACCCCATTAGGGTTTCATATTTGTACCAAACCCTGATCTAGTCAATTCATTCCTGCTAGTAGATTCTAACATGGTTTCAGAGCACTAGGTCCGTAGGACCGTCTTTTTTTTTCGGGCCCACCTACCGTTGCAGTTACCGCGCTACCCCACGTGTTGTCCTGCGCGCGCCTTCCCCTGCCTTGCCTTGTGACGTGCTGCGCTGTGCGCACCGTCCTGCAGCCCTCGCGCTGCCTACTGTTGCCCTAGCTACGCGCGCACCGCCCTGCAGGCCCATAAGGCCAGCGCGCCGCCCCTGCAGGCCCGTAAGGCCAGCGCGCCGCCCCTGCAGGCCCGTAAGGCCCGCGCGCCGCCCCTGCAGGCCCGTAAGGCCCGCGCGCCGCCCATGCAGGCCCGTCAGGCCCGCGAGCCGCCCCTGCAGGCCCGTCACGCCAGAGCGCCGCCCCTGCAGGCCTTTGCCGCCCGCGCGCAGCCTCTGCCCGACCGCGCGCCGTCCCTGCCGCTGTCGGGGCCCCGCCCTGCCGCCGACGCGGCCCCGCCAGGTCGCTGTCGCCGCCCCGCCCTGCCGCTGACGTGGCCCCGCCCTGCCGCTGTCGCGGCCCCGCCCTGCCGCCGACGCGGCCCCGCCCTGCTGCTGTCGCGGCTCCGCCCTGCCGCCGATGCTGCCCCGCCCTGCCGCTGTCGCGGCCCCGCCCTGCCGCCGACGCGGCCCCGCCAGGCCCTGCCCTGCCGCAGACACGGCCCCGCCCTGCAGCAGCTGCCGCGGCCCTGCCCTGCCGCTGTCGTTGCCCCAGCCCTGCAGCTGTCGTGGCCCCGCCCTGCCGCTGTCGCGGCCCCGCCCTGCAGCTGACGCGGCCCTGCTCTGCAGCCGCTGTTGCGGCCCAGCCGTCGCCGCCGTCGTGCGCCTACCCTGCCGCCGCCCGCCGAGCGCCGGCCCTGCTCGCCCGGCGAGCGCCTGCCCTTCCCGCCACTGGTGAGCACCTGCCCTACCCGCGCTTCCCGCGCGCCTGCCTTGTTAGCGCGCTGCCGCGCCATCTGCCTGCCTGCCTGCCTGCCGCGCTTACCTGCCAGCCAAGCCGCGCCGCCCAGCTGAGTCGCGCAGCTCCGCCGCGCCGAGCAGCCCCGCCGAGCTGCGTCGGGCTGCCGAGCTGTGCAGCCTTGCTCTGCTGAGCCGCACTGCCCTACCCGCGCTGCTACTGCTGCTACTTCTGTTACTGCTGCTAGGCTGCTGCTGCTGCTGCTACTGCTGCTACTACTGCTACTACTGCTACTGACGGTGGCCAGATGCAGCTCCAGCGACGTCCGCGCGAGTCTCTCACGCCCCAGCAGCTTCGTGAGTGGTACGCTAGTTGGGGTTGTGGCGGTAGCCGTCGTGGCTGTCGCCCTGGAGCTGGTCAGTCGGGAGCGTCTGGCAGTGGCCAGCTGCAGCTGCAGCGGCGTCCGCGCGAGACACTTACGCCCCAGCAGCTTCGTGAGTGGTCTCGGAGTACCGTTCGCTGCCCGTACGTCATTCGCACAGGTGATCGGGCTGGTCAGGCTTGCGGGACGCTTGGTCACACACAGTCCCGCTGCTTTGCCCGTCTGAGCGACGCCTGGCGTACCGAGTTTGGCGACGAGGCTGAGCTCCCCACCTGGCGGGAGCTGCTTAGACAGAGGGTAGATATCTTTGCTCTTGACTATGATGCTATTCTCACTGCCATGTATGCATTGCCTACTAGTGCTGACGGTGCCTGTTACCTGTGCGTACCGCCTGACCCAGGTATAAAGCCCGCTGCTCTAGGTGCTGGTCAGGCTGCTGCTCTAGGTGCTAGTGCGTCTCCTGCTCTAGGTGCTGGTGAGGCTGCTGCTCTAGGTGCTAGTGAGTCTACTGCTCCAGGTGCTGGTGAGTCTGCTCTCTCTGGTACTGCGCCTGCTGAGGCCTTGTACACCTTCACACTTGACTCAGGTGCTTCCCGCTCCTTCTTTTGCGACAGCACCACCCTCACGCCACTCAGTCGGCCGGTTGCAGTCTCCCTGGCAGACCCCTCTGGGGGTCCAGTCCTTGCGCACTCCTCCACGGTCCTGCCGTGTCCGGCCGTCCCGTCTGGCTCCCTGTCAGGTCTTCACATCCCCTCGTTCTCTACGAACTTGGTGAGTGGTGCTGACCTCCAGGACCAGTGGGTTGACCAGCTCACTCCTGGAGGTCAGCGCGTGACCCACTGTACGTGCTCCTAGATGGGCCAGCACCTGGCCACGTTTACCCGTGCGCCTGGCTCGAGTCTGTACACACTGACTACTGTGTCCCCTCAAGTCGCTGCGTCTACGTCTGCGTCAGGTCAGCTAGCGCCCCCCTGCTCGTGTCGCGCTTTGTCGCACCAGACCGTCCTTTGGCACCACCGTCTTGGTCACCCCTCGGTGCAGCGCCTTCGTAGCATGCACAGCCGAGTCCTTGTCTCTGGACTTCCCCGGGTTCTCCCTCCCCTCCCTCCCTCGCCTGCTCCTCCCTGTCTTCTCTGTGTCGAGGGGCGGCAGCGCGCCGCTCCTCACTCCTCCTCGTTTCCCCCGACGACTGCTCCCCTGCAGACCCTGCACATGGACGTGTAGGGCCCAGCCCGCGTCCGTGGACAGGTCCACGAGCGGTACTTCCTGCTGGTTGTTGACGACTACTCGCGTTACACCACGGTCTTCCCCTTGCGCACCAAGAGTGAGGTCCCTGATGTTTTGATCCCTTAGATCCGCGCTGCCCGTCTCCAGCTCCGCGAGCGGTTCGGGACGGAGTTTCCCGTCCTACGTCTGCACTCTGACAGAGGTGGAGAGTTTTCCTCCGACCTTCTGCGGAGCTTTTGTCGTGGGGAGGCCATTCTCCAGACGTTCATGCTTCCGGCCTCTCCGCAGCAAAATGGGGTTGTTGAGCGCCGCATTGGCTTGGTCATGGAGGTCGCTCGTACCTCCATGGTCCATGCGGCTGCCCCCCATTTTCTGTGGCCGTTTGCGGTCCGCTACGCTGCGCATCAGCTCAACCTCTGGCCCCGTGTCTCCTTGCCGGAGACCTGGGGGTGAGGAGTCTGGGGGTGCTGAGCCTGGGGGTACTGAGTCTGGGGGTGCTGCACCTGGGGGCACTGAGGCATCTAGTGAGCAGTCTCCCTGGAGCGGCCGTGTCCGTAGTCGCTCCGCTGGTGCCTCGCCGCTGCACTCTCGTCGTCGTCTCCCTCTCTCCCCATAGCAGCTGCGTGAGTGGTACGTTAGCTGTCAGGGTCGAGCTGCTGGAGCTG
Organism: Closterium sp. Naga37s-1; assembly: GCA_947471745.1. Classification (NCBI taxonomy): domain Eukaryota; kingdom Viridiplantae; phylum Streptophyta; class Zygnematophyceae; order Desmidiales; family Closteriaceae; genus Closterium; species Closterium sp. Naga37s-1. The sequence continues at coordinate 905,709 of CANJKZ010000055.1, read as the reverse complement.
GGGGCCCTGCTACGGGAGGCGCTGGTGTTGGAGGCACTGGAGCCGGCGCTGTCCCTCTCTCCCCACAGAAGCTGCGTGAGCGGTACGTTAGCCATCAGGGTCGCGCTGCTGGAGCTGGGGGCCCTGCTGCGGGAGGCGCTGGAGCTGGTGACTCTGCTACTAGAGGTGCTTCTACTGGAGTTCCTGGAGCAGCTGGTCCCGGAGGTGCTCGTACTGGAGGTACCAGAGCTGCTGGGACTGGAGGTCCTGCTGGACCTGTAGGTGCTCCTGTCGACTCTGAGGTTGGAGGCCCTGGAGCGGGAGGTGCTGGTTCTGGCGGTGCTACTGGTGGTGGCGCTGGAGCGGGAGGTTCTGGAGCTGCTGCGGGTGCTGGAGCTGGAGGTTCTGGAACTGTTGGAGGTGCTGGCGCTGGTGGCGCTGGAGCTGGAGGTTCTGGAGCTGCTGCGGGTGCTGACGCTGGAGGTTCTGGAGCTGTTGGAGGTGCTGGCGCTGGTGGCTCCAGAGCTGGAGGTTCTGGAGCTGATGAGGGTGCTGGCGCTGGAGGTTTTGGAGCTGCAGGAGGTGCTGGAGCTACGGGTGCTGGTGGCACTGCACCGCCGCGACTGTTCTTCGCTCCGCCGTCACCTTCGTCTCTGCCACCGCCTGGCTCCGTGCTTTGCCAGGTTCTTAGCCTCCCGTCTTCTACTGGTCTTCCGTTACAGCCTGGCTCACCGCTGCCTGCTCCTTCTCCTTACACTGAGTTGACAGGCGGTCTTGCTGAGTGTCGTGACCCTGCGTCTCGTCTTGTCTCGCATGTTCGCAGTGTCCGCACTGGTCGTACTGGTCGTCGTGTTCCTTGTGAGCGTCCGCCGGCTGTCCCCGGCACACACCTCATGGCCCTGCGTCCTTCCTCTGCTCCGCATCGTGTTCCCCTGCCGTCCCCTCCTGCGTCTTCTCTGCCTGACGTTCCAGAGCCTGAGTCTGACCGCACTCGTGCTGCTCACCCTACTGTCACGCGTCTGCTAGCCACAGTTGTCACTGACCCGTCGTTTGAGTCTGCTGCTGCGTCTGCCTTTGTTGCTGAGCTTGTTGACTTTGCTGCTGCCTGTTGTCTAGACTACGCCGCTAGTCATGTTGCTGAGTCTGAGTCTGTCTGTCCTCTGTCCGTCGGGGGTGAGTGTGCTCTTGGCACGGACGTCCTTGAGGACAGGCAGGAGGACCTTGAGTGTCTTGCAGCCCCTGCGCCTCATCTCGTGTCCATGCTGCTTGCCCCTGAGGGAGACGCGGATGCTCCAGACATCCCGACTCCGCGTTCTTACGCTGAGGCGATCGCGGGTCCCTACTCCACTCAGTGGCTGACAGCCATGGACACAGAGATGGCATCCTGGAAGTCCACAGGCACTTACGTCGACGAGGTTCCCCCTCCTGGGGCGAACATCGTCGATGGCATGTGGATTTTCAGGGTGAAGCGGCCGCCAGGTTCTCCGCCTGTCTTCAAGGCTCGTTACGTTGCTCGAGGGATCAGTCAGCGCGAGGGAGTCGACTTCTCCAGACATTCTCCCCCACCCCGAAGATGACCACTCTTCGGGTGCTGCTGTACGTTGCCGCTCAGCGTGATTACGAGCTTCACTCTCTTGACTTCAGCACAGCCTTCTTACAGGGCAGCCTACACGAGGAGATCTGGCTGCGCCGCCCACCTGGCTTCACTGGGTCGTTCCCTCCTGGTACCCAGTGGAGCCTCCGGCGGCCAGTCTACGGTCTCCGCCAGGCGCCACGTGAGTGGCACGACACACTGAGGACGACACTTGCGAATCTTGGGTTTGCTCCGTCGACTGCTGACCCGTCGCTGTTTCTGCGCACCGACACTTCGCTGCCGCCGTTCTACATCCTCGTGTATGTCGACGACTTGGTCTTTGCCACTACTAACACTGAGGCTCTCGCCCTGGTGAAGTCGGAGCTGCAGAAGAGACACACGTGCACAGACCTGGGTGAGTTGCGCAGCTACCTTGGCTTGCAGATCACCCGGGACAGAGCACGCCGCACCATTACACTGACTCAGTCACACATGGTGCAGCAGGTCCTTCAGCGCTTCGGCTTCACCTGGTCCTCGCCACAGGCCACTCCTCTGGCTACACGTCACTCGCTCTCAGCTCCACCTTTGGACGAGTCCGTAGAGCCGAGTGGTCCTTACCCAGAGCTAGTTGGTTGCCTCATGTACCTGATGATCTGCACTCGTCATGACCTTGCGTACCCTCTTGGCCTTCTGGCTCGCTACGTGGCTCCTGGTCGGCACCGAAAGGTGCACATGGATGCTGCTAAGAGGGTGCTACGCTACTTGTGCAGTACATCGGGCATGGGGCTCGTGCTCGGAGGACGGGGCGACGTTGTCCTCACTGGTCACTCAGACGCTTCTTGGGTTGACGACTTGGCTACACAGCGGTCGTCATAGGGTTACACCTTCAGCCTTGGCTCTGGCTCTGTTTCTTGGCGGTCTACACGCTCTTCCTCTGTTCTCAGCTCCTGGTGCGAGGCTGAGATCTACGCCACAGCCATGGCTGCACAGGAGGTACGCTGACTTACCTACCTGCTGACTGACTTGGGAGAGCGGCCTCGTTCTCCTCCAGTGTTGTACGTAGACAACAAGGCCGCCATTGCCTTGTGTTAGGAGCACAGACTGGAGCACAGAACGAAGCACATCGTTCTGCGTTACTTCCTTGCTCGAGAGCTGCAGCAGCGTGGTCAGCTACGCCTTGCTCACATGGCCACTAGGGCCAAGACTGCTGATATATTCACCAAGGCACTTCCTTCTGGTAATCATCAGCGCTTTTGTACCTTGTTGGGCCTTATGCATACGTTTCCTCACTTGCTGTAGGCTTTGTTTGTACTGTGATCTCTATATATATACCTGCATGCTTGTTTTTGCTAGGTAGAGATTACTATGCTGTTGTTGTTGCATATATACCGCTGCATGTGAACTGGCCTTGTGGCCCTTTGCTTGTGCTCAGTGTGTGTGGTGACGTTGTGATCCACCCTGAGCTTGCTTTGCTTCTCTTGACTGGTCTTGTGACCCCTTGCTCTCCCCCACTTTGCCTATGGGGGTGTGTCAAATTTTATGCATGTTATATATGTGTAGGCTGTAGTGGGGTAGCCAATATGAGATACAACCCCATTAGGGTTTCATATTTGTACCAAACCCTGATCTAGTCAATTCATTCCTGCTAGTAGATTCTAACACCACCCTACCCTGCAAGTGTACCTGAGGAGCCGGGGTTTCCGCGATATACACGCACTCGCGTAGCGGAGGAGGCTTCTTGAGGGGGGGGGGGGGGGGGGGGGTAGTGTAAGGAATTTTCTCGATATTTTTTAGCGCACCCTGCAACATCGCGTACAGCAGCAGCCATTGTTCGCCCGTTACTGCTAACGGGACTTCGCCGACTTCGCGCACACTGTTTCACCAAACCTCGCACTGCTGGCCCGGCCGTGTCGGCCTACGCTTCGGGACTAGCCCAAACCTCACTGCCAGCATAGCACTAGCTAGCTCGCACGCACCGCGTTACCGTTTGCATGTTTCGCGCATAAATGTTCGCTCACTCCTTCGCTCACATTTTGTACTCGTTTGACACCTTATGGTACATTCCGCTGTGGACACTGTCCCAATTGATGTGTCCCAATCGAGTGTACCGCTCCGAACCGAACTAAACCAGAGACGCGAAAATTTCGAAACTAGGGTGCAATTCGGTGTAATACGATGCAGTGCGGTAGAAACGATTGAGACACTTTCGATTGGGACATGTCCAGCGCGGAATGTACCCTTAGTGCAATCCTCGCTACCTCGATTCGTTGCACCCGTAACAGAATGTAGGAAATTGTAAGGAATTTTCTCGATATTCCTTAGCGCACCCTGCAACATCGCGTACAGCAGCAACCGTTGTTCTCCCGTTACTGCTAACGGGGCTTCGCCGACTTCGCGCGCACTGTTTCACCAAACCTCGCACTGCTGGCCTGGCCGTGTCGGCCTACGCTTCGGGACTAGCCCGAGCCTCGCTTCCAGCGTAGCACTAGCTAGCTCGCATGCACCGCGTTACCGTTTGCATGTTTCGCGTATAAATGTTCGCTCATGCCTTCGCTCACATTTTGTACTCGTTTGACACCTTAGTGCAATTCTCGCTACTTTGATTCATTGCACCCGTAACACTTGGTATTCAGAGCCCCTTTTCTTTTCGGACCGCGCATCTCCGCACCCCAGGAAATCAACTTGTGATTTTTCACTCGAAGGGAGTCACGTACCTTAGCACCTAGGAGCCGCTGTCCTCGCGTTCTCTCGTAAACGCGTGCAGCCACGACTGCGCCTAGACTAAGACGAGCCGACGCCCTTCGAAATGGCTGAACATATCGACGTCACGACTCTCACTCATGAGCACTTGAACGATCTGCTGCGACAAATCCGCGAGAGCGCTGAGGAAATCGCGACGCTGACGGCAGAACGCTCGTCCCTCCAAAACGACCTCACACGAGCACAATCCCAAGCACCTGGCACTCCGATTCAGCCCGCACCACAGACATCACAGCACGGAAGTGTGGGGCAACCCGCGAGCGCCGCAAGTGATGGCGTCGTCCGCCATGACGGAGACGACAACCACGGCACGACACACCCCGACGCGACACACCCCGACGCGACGAATGCGGCCAGGACTCAGCCTCGAGTCACAATTTCAGTGCCGGCCGGTGAATCAACTCTTCCGTCGCCGATGCCGCTAAAGCCGCAGCGTCCGCCATGCTTTGACCCAAGTCAGCGGGGTGGTCCTACCGTTCAGGCGTGGCTCTTGACGTTGAACGTTTTCTTCGACGCGAACTACGTCTCGGAGGATACGGCGAAGATTCGCTACGCCGTGTCGTTGCTGCGAGGACCCGCCATGGACTGGTGCCGCGTCATCGTCACGAAGCCGGTAGACTACGCGACTCTACCGACACGGGAAGGACAAACCGGACCCTGGGCGCTGCCGTATTTCGTGGAGGTGCCCCAGTATCGTACGTGGGACGCGTGGTGCACAGGTCTGCGCGCTCGTTTCGAGCCAATCGCGGCTTCGATCGCGGCGCGACAGAAGCTCCGCACTTGGCGCCAACTCGGTTCCGTCCAAGACTACACGAGCGGATTTCTGGCGCTATGCGAGCAGGTGGGATACATGCACGAGAGCGAGCGCATCGACCGCTACATCGGCGGCCTGAAGCAGGACATCGCTCAGAAAATCCAGCTTCACGGCGTCACCGACTTTCAAGAAATTCTCGCTATGGCGGAGAAACTTGATTTCTTCCGCCGACCGAGACCGGGGTCCTACGGAAGCAGCAATTGGGGACATCGGCCTCGTGGGACGAACGAGGGCGCCACGATACGTGCCGTCGTCGCAAATGCCGCTGCCGCACCGTTCAAAGGGCGCTGCTTTGCGTGCAATCGGCCGGGACATCGCAAGAGCGAATGCCCGGAAAACGCTAAGGGAAAGGGGGAAGCTGAGCAGCAGAAACAGACCAAGCAGCAGGGAAACGCTGGGAGTCAGTAGCAGACGGGCCCTCTACTGACAGGTCACGCCGCTCGCCCGACCCAACCGACCCTCACCGAGTGATTGTGCCGGTTCACGCAATCGACCACACTCGGCCGAATAAGGAGGGGACTACGGTAGACAGACCCATACTGCTTAGTGGGAAAATCGGGACGGACTTAGTTAAAATCTTCGTAGACGGGGGAGCCAGCCACAGCCTCATCAACACTGCTACAGCACGAAAACTGCGACTGCCATTGGATAGATGTTTACCTGAGATCGACGCAAGAGTGGTAGACGGCACACCGCTAGCAATACGGGAACGCGTAGACTGGGTTCGGATTCGATGTGGGGGTAACTTCACGTTTAGCCAGGAAATGCTCGCAACGACCCTCGACGGAACTGATATTTTACTCGGGCGTGATTGGCTGCGACGACACAATCCGCGAATCGACTGGACGACGGGTGAATGCACCGTGCGAGTGAACGGCAACAACATCGCCTTACCTCGCTGGGGCTCGCCTGAGTCTTCGTCGGTGCGTGTCAACGCGATCACGATGAAACGCGCCATAGCGGCAGGAGCTGACGTGTACGCGGTCGACATTCGGGAAGCCGAGGCAGCAGACAAAGGAGGGGATTTACAGAAACTGCTGGCCGACGTACCGAGTGACCTGGCAGCACTGTTGAAGCAGTACAGCGACATTTTCCCGGACGACTTACCGACGGGACTGCCACCTCAGCGACCGCACGACCACAGGATAGAGTTAGAACCGGGGGCACAGCCAACAGTACAGCGACAGTTCCGACTGACCCAGCCCGAACTGGACGAACTGAGGAAGCAGCTCGATTACCTGCTCGAGAAGGAATTCATTCGCCCTAGTTCGTCACCCTTCGCAGCACCGATACTGTTCACACCGAAAAAAGACGGGGGATTTTGCATGTGCATAGACTACAGAGCACTGAACAGGGTTACCATCAAATCCCGTTACCCCATCCCGCGAGCCGACGAACTGATCGACCAACTGCGCACAGCCCGGGTTTTCTCGAAAATCGACCTCCGAGGGGATTACCATCAGATTCGCGTTAATCCGCCCGGCTGCCCTAAGACCGCATTTCGCACACGCTACGGATCCTTCGAATACACCGTCATGCCCTTCGGACTGACCAACGCCCCCGCCACTTTTCAAATGTCCATGAACGAAGCTTTCCGCCCGCTCTTAGATAAGTGCGTCATAGTATACCTGGACGACATACTGATTTACAGCCCTGACAGAGCACATCACTTACAGGACATCGAAGCAGTTTTTAAAATACTGAGTGAGAACCGCCTACTGACAAAAGCGTCTAAGTGTGAGTTTTTACAGGACCGCCTGGAGTTTTGGGGACACGTTATTTCAGCTGCAGGAGTGGAAATAGACCCGAAGAAAATTGCGACGATTCAAGCATGGCACGCGCCGACCAAATTGACCGAGTTGCAGAGTTTTTTGGGGTTCGTCAACTACGTGCGCCGGTTCGTCCCCGACATGGCGAAGCTGACTGCCCCGCTGACAGACCTGCTGAGGAAGGGGGTTGAGTACACGTGGGGGGAGAAAGAGCAAGCTGCCTTCTCGGCCCTCAAAAACATTTTGTGCTCACCGCCCGTGCTTCACATCGCAGATCCACACCGTCCGTTCGAGCTCGTCACCGACGCAAGTGACATCGCTGTGGGAGCAGTGCTGTTGCAGGATTTTGGGAACGGCCTCCAACCAATCGCGTACGAGTCCCGCAAGCTGCACCCGCCCGAACGCAACTACCTGATACACGACCGCGAAATGTTGGCGATCGTGCACGCGTTCAAGGTTTGGCGGTGTTACCTGACTGGCGCCGACGTGACAGTACGGACAGACCACCGATCACTACAGTACCTACGCGCCCAACCAAATCTCAATCCGCGACAGATTCGCTGGTTGGACTACCTCGAGTCCAACTTCCATTACACGGTTACGTACAAGAAAGGCGCATCCAACATCGCCGACGCACTCACCCGCCCTACCGCCCAACTCCATGCCATCCTACTCGCCCAGACCAACCCGCTTTTAACAGGCCTATTCACACACGGATATCGCACCGACCCGTTTTTCACGACCGGAAATTCACAGCAACTGGCAGAAGCTAAAGGAGTTTATTACGTAAAAACAGGCACCAACCGCATCTGGGTACCCGCGTACTCACTACTGAGGGAGCTGCTACTGCAGGAGGCACACGACGGAATTACCTCGGGACATTTTGGGGTAGAAAAAACACGACAGCAACTGCAGCGGTATTACTACTGGCCGGAGCTGTTGAGCGACGTGCAGCAGCACGTGGGCTCGTGCCCCACGTGTCAGGTGATGAAGAGCTCGAGGAAGCGGAAGGCGGGTCAATTGCAGCCGATACCACTGCCCGAGCGCGCCTGGCAGCAGGTTACCATGGACTTCGTCACAGGGTTACCTTCGAACCCTGGGGGTAACGACGCGGTGATGGTCGTCGTTGACAGGTTGACGAAGATGGCACACTTCGCTGCGTGCAAAAAGTCGATCTCAGCCGAGGAGACCGCTCGCCTGTTCATTGCAGCCGTTGTTCGCCTGCACGGGATACCAGCAGCGATTATCAGCGACAGGGACACGAAGTTCACCAGCAACTTCTGGAAGAACCTCTGGGAGCAGTTCCGGACCAGGCTACAGTTCAGTTCGTCGTACCACCCCGAGACCGACGGTCAAACGGAGCGGACAAATCAGACGATGGAGCAGTTGATTCGTGCCACGTGCGACGACCCCACGACTTGGGAGCAGCAGCTGCCGCTGATCGAGTTCGCGTACAACAACGCCACGTCAGCGACGACGCAGCAGTCCCCCTTCTACCTGAACTACGGGCAAAATCCTACAGTGCCCATGACGCCGAGTCCGGACAACCCAACACCACGTGCACAGCAATTCGCCGAAATTCTGCAAGCTGCCCACACCAGAGCCGCAGAAGCAATTAAAAAAGCAAACGTCATCGCTAAGCGCAACGCTGACCGCCACCGCCGCCCAGTCACATACCAGTCAGGGGATTACGTACTGCTCGACACGCAAAATCTGCGACTGCCCGACGTACCAAAACTTCGACCGCGCTACTGTGGCCCATTCCAAATCAGCCACATGATCACGCCAGTAACCGCACACCTACTGTTACCGACCGACTGGTACATCAGCCCTTCGTTCCACGTCAGCTTGCTTCGCCCATACATCCCAACCACAAGCCAACTGCCTCGCCACCGCCCGCCATCCATGACTCGCCCTGCATCGGAGCCGATCATCGAACCCGAAAAAATCCCGAGCCATCGGATTCGACACCCCACGGGAATCAGGAGGATTGAATTCCTCGTTCGCTGGAAGGATCGCACGCCAACTGAGGACAGCTGGGTGCCCCTGGCCAACATCGAAAACCACCCTGCCCTGCAAGTGTACCTGAGGAGCCGGGGCTTCCGCGATATACACGCGCTCGCGTACCGTCATCACCCGGATATAAGACAGTGTTGAATAGTAGACAGGGGTTGTCTATTATACGGGTGTCTCTTATAAACAGGCTAGCCTCATTATAAGACACCTATTTGTGTGTACGAGATAAGACATATGTGTCTTATAATCGAAACTGCAATATATTATAGTGAAAATTGAAGTACCGCGTACATTTTTACCCTTGCGACACGCGAATTCTGCCACGTGCTGACTCACGTACTACCAAATTTGCCTTTGCAAGTATTCTCCATGACGTGGCACCCCGAACAATGGTTGCCGAAGTGGCACCTTCGCAACATCCACACTCATAATGAGAAACTCTTTTCAAGATGTGTGAAAATATTTCTAAGTAGTTTAAAAAGGTTTCCATTTATAAGACTTATAAGACACCCAAAACCTCCCCAAATACAAGATAACCCAAGCATTTTTTTTAGTGTATGAGATAAGACATATATGTCTTATATCCGGGCGATGACGGTAGCTTCTTGAGGGGGGGGGGGGTAGTGTAAGGAATTTTCTCGATATTCCTTAGCGCACCCTGCAACATCGCGTACAGCAACATGTCAGATTTATATGACATAGCTACTGTAGGCTATAGTGGGGTAGCACATATGGGGTACAGTTTTCTAGGGTTTGCATTTGTACCAAACTTTCCCTTAGTCAATCCATTCTCGTTTCAGTTTTCTCATGGTATCGAGCAGGTTCCCTCGTGGGAACTGTTCCTAGGGCCCACCGTTTTTTTTTTTTTTTTTTTTTCCCTGCCTGGAGCGCACTCAGCCCCTGCCCGAGTCGCGCTCCCCTCTCTCTCGGCCCCTAGCGGCCCTGTCGCGCCGCCCTTACGGCCCCGCCGCGTCGCGCCGCCCTTGCGGCCCCGTCGCGCCGCGTTCGCGACCCCCTTCGCGTCGCGCCGCCTTCGCGGCCCCGTCGCGCCGCCTTCGCGGCCCCATCGCGCCGCCCTCGCGGCCCCTTTCGCGCCGCCCTAGCGGCCTCTTCGCGCCGCCCTCGCGGACCCCCCCCCCCCCCCCCCTTCGCGCCGCCCTCGCGACCTCTTCGAGCCGCCCTCGCGGCTCCGTCGCCCCACCCTCGCGGCCCCGGCGCCGCTCTTACCGGCCCAGGCGCCGCCCCTACTGGCCCCGTCGCCCTACCCTAGCGACCCCGCGGCCCCACCCTCGCGACGCCGGCCGCCACCCTTCGTGGCCCCGCCGCCGCCCTTAGCGGCCTCGTCGCCGCCCCACCCGGCGCTCCCGCCGTCCCCTCAGCGGCTCTGCCGCCCTTCACGGCCCCGCCGTCACCACCGAGCCGCCGTTGCCGCTGTGCCGCCGAACCGCCGGTGTCGCTGTGCTGCCGAGCCGCCGCTGCTGCCGAGCCGCCCGAGCCACCCGAGCCGCCCGATCCGCCGAGCCGCCGTTGCTGCCGAGCCACCCGAGCCGCCCGAGCCGCCGAGCCGCCACGCTGCAGTTGCAGCCGAGCCGCCGAGCCGCCCGAGCCGCCCTGTCTGGTAAGAGCGGCACCTCTCCCACTGCGCTGCCCTTAGCCTACTGCTCGCACTGCTAGTCTACTGCTGTCATGGCTACCCCCAGTGTCCTCGCTTTTGACGCTGAGGGTCGGGCCATTGACTTTGACGTCTGGGTAGATGACCTGCAGCTTTTCCTACAGTGCGATAGGGCAGACGGTCTCTCCCTCTTTGACCTCACCTCTGGTGCCTCTCCTGCCCCTGCTGCTGATGCCGACGCCACTGTTCGCTCACAGTGGGCCACACGCGATGCTGCTGCACGTCTTGCTGTGCGTCGCCACCTGCCTACCTGTGAGCGTGCGCACTTTAGCCAGTACAAGAGTGCTCAGACCTTGTACGCCGCTGTAGTTGCGCGCTACTCCTCCCCTACCACTGCTGCACTGAGCCGCCTCATGCTACCGTACCTCTTCCCTGACCTTACTGCCTTTCCCACAGTCGCTGACCTCATTACGCACCTCCGCACTAGTGACACTCGCTACCGCGCTGCGCTTCCTGCTGAGTTCTGCGCCAAGAACCCCCCCCCCCATGTACATCACCCTCTACTACATAGTCACCCGGCTCCCTGACTCCCTTCGCGTAGTCAGGGACCACTTCCTCTCAGTTTGCCCCACCACTCTCACCGTTGACCTCCTCGAGGAGGCCCTCCTAGCAGCAGAGAAGAGCATAGTCGCTGTAGGAGCCTCTCGTGGTGACCCTCGCACCCCCGTCTTTGAGGGGTGTTCCCCCTCCCCCCTTTTTCCCTGTATTGCCTCTGCTGCTGCGGCCGACCTCGTTGGTTTCGAGTCGGTCGGCGCTGCGTCTGCCCCGAGCGGGAGACGCCGCCCCGGCAAGGGCAAGGGGGGCAAGGGTGCTGGAGGGGCTGGCGGGGGTGGCGGGGGTGGCGGTTGAGGCGGTGGAGGGGGTGGGGGTGGTGGTGGGAGTGGTGGCGGGGGTGGAGGTGTCGGTGGCGGCAGTGGAGGCGGAGGCGGCGGCGGCGGTGGCGGTGGGAGCGGAGGTGGCGGAGGTGGCGGCGGTGGAGGAGGCGGCGCCGGAGGAGGTGGAGCTGGTCGGGGTGGTGCTGCGCAGAGGGTCGGCTCCGGTGGTGGTCAGCGCCAGCAGCAGCAGCAGCAGCAGCGCACTCGTGACATCCCCCCCCCTCAGCAGCTCCGTGAGTGGTACACTGCATGCCAGCGGGGTGGGGGTACTGGTCCGTGCACCTACGTCCTACGCACCGACGACCGCGCGGGTGAGCAGTGCTGGGGTGCGCACCCCACCCAGCGCTGCTTTGGCCGCCTGACGGACGCTTGGCGTCTCCAGTTCCCTGAGGCCACTGAGATCCCCCGCTGGGGCGAGCTGTCTAGGGCGGGTGTAGCTGTCTTTGACCTTGACTTTGATGCTATTCTTGCTGCCATGTATGCTGTGACTATTAGTGATGAGGGTGACTGTTACCGGTGTTTTCCGCCCGACCCGGGCATTGAGACTGCTGCTCTAGGTACTGGTGAGGCTGCTGCTCTAGGTGCTAGCGAGGCTGCTGCTCTAGGTGCTCGTGCGTCTGCTCCCTCAGGTGCTGGTGAGTCTGCTCTCTCAGGTACTGCGTCGGCTTCGGCCTCCCACACCTTCACCCTTGACTCGGGGGCTTCTCGCTCCTTCTTTCGAGACCGCACCACACTCACGCCGCTTGGCCGGCCAGTTGCAGTCTCTCTGGCAGACCCCTCTGGGGGTCCTGTCCTTGCTCACTTCTCCACTGTCCTCCCGTGTCCGGCGGCCCCCTCTGGCGCCCTGTCTGGTCTTTACCTCCCCTCGTTCTCTACGAACTTGGTGAGTGGTGCTGACCTACAGGATGCGGGGGTTCACCAGTTCACTCCTGCGAGTCAGCGGGTGACCCACTGCACGGACGCTCGGACAGGCCGACACCTGGCCACGTTTACACGTCGGCCGGGGTCGAGCCTGTACACACTGACCACTGCGTCTCCTCCAGTCACTGCGTCTGGTCAGGTAGCTGCGTCGGGTCAGGTGTTTGCTGCAGCGTCCAGGTCTGGTCCTGAGTCTGCCCCCTGTTCGTGTCGCCTCCTGTCTCACGAGACTCTCCTCTGGCACCACCGCCTTGGTCACCCCTCCCTGCTTCGTCTTCGAGGCATGGCCTCCCGTGTCCTTGTCTCTGGTCTTCCCCGGTCCCTCCCTCCCCTTCCTCCAGGGCCTGGCCCTACCTGCGTCCCCTGTGTCGAGGGGCGGCAGCGGGCTGCCCCCCACTCCTCCCAGTTTCCTCCGACAGAGGCCCCGCTGCAGACGCTTCACATGGACGTGTGGGGCCCGGCCCGCGTCCGTGGACAGGGTCACGAGCGCTACTTCCTGCTGGTGGTTGACGACTACTCGCGTTACACCACAGTCTTCCCCTTGCGCAGCAAGGGTGATGTCACTGAGGTGTTGACCGACTGGATCCGCGCAGCTCGTCTCCAGCTCAGGCAGAGCTTCGGCTCGGACTTTCCTGTTCTGCGTCTGCACTCTGACAGAGGTGGAGAGTTCTCCTCTGGCCTTCTGCGAGCCTACTGTCGTGCACGAGGCATCCGGCAGACCTTCACGCTTCCGGACTCTCCACAGCAAAATGGGATTGCTGAGCGCCGCATTGGCATGGTCATGGACGTCGCCCGTACGTCCATGATGCATGCGGCTGCCCCCCATTTTCTGTGGCCGTTTGCGGTTCGGTACGCGGCGCATCAGATCAACCTTCACCCCAGGGTCTCCATGCCGGAGACCTCCCCTGCTTTGCTGTGGACGGGGAAGGTTGGCGATGCGTCTGCGTTCCGTGTCTGGGGATCTCGGGCGTTTGTCCGCGACTTGTCTGCGGACAAGCTGTCCCCTCGTGCTGCTCCTTGCGTCTTCCTTGGCTTCCCCCCTGACGCGCCAGGGTGGCAGTTCTACCACCCCACCTCTCGCCGTGTTCTGTCCTCCCAGGACGTCACGTTTGACGAGTCGGTCCCCTACTACCGCCTCTTCCCCTACCGCACTCCGTCCCTCCCCCCGCCACCGCTCTTCCTTGTGCCAGGTCCCCCCCCGGTAGACCCCCTCCCCCCTCAGGGTCCTGCCCCTTCAGGTGTGTCCCAGGTAGACGCAGTCGAGCCTGTCGAGGTTACTGGTGACTCTGGTGCTGCTGAGGGTGCTGAGCCTGGGGGTGCTACTACTGGGGGTGCTGAGCCTGGGGGTGCTGAGCCTGGGGGTGCTACTACTGGGGGTGCTGAGCCTGGGGGTACTGAGCCTGGGGGTGCTGAGCCTGGGGGTGCTGAGCCTGGGGGTGCTGAGCCTGGGGGTGCTGAGCCTTGGGGTGCTACGCCTGGAGGTGCTGAGCCTGGAGGTGCGGAGCCTGAGGGAGCTGAGCCTGCTCGTGTGGCGTCTGACGGCGCTGAGCCTGGAGGTTCTCCGGGTGCTTCGTCTCGGCGGGAGCCACTCTCTCCACAGGAGCTGCGCGAGTGGTTTGCCCGGCGCTGGAGGTGTGCTGCTGGAGCTGGAGGTTCTGCGGCTGCTGAGGGTGCTGGTGCCGCGGGTCCCGGAGGTGCTCGTACTGGGAGTACTGGAGCTGCTGGGCCTGCGGGTGCGACTGGAGCTGGAGCTGCTGCGGGTGTTGGTGCTGAGGCTACTGCTGTCGGTCCTGGAGGCGGTCCTGCTGGGGGTACTACTGGTGCTGCTGGAGGTACTGGAGCTGGAGGTGCTGCTGGCGCTGGTGCTGCCGCTGGGGGTACTGGTGCTGTCCCTGCTGTGTCTGGAGTCGCCGCGCGGCCTCGGCCGTACTTCGTTCCGCTCCTTCAGCAGGTGCTTGGTCTCCCGCCTTCTACTGGTCCTCCGCCTCCCTTAGCGTGTCCACAGCCTGTCCCGTCACAGTTACAGTTACAGGCGGCCTCCCCACTGCCCGCTCCTTCTCCCTACACTGGTCCTACTGGAGGTCTTGCTGAGCGTCGTGAGCCTGCGTCTCGCCCTGCGTCGCCTGTCCGTGCTGCTCGCACTAGTGGTCGTGGTTCGCGTCAGCGTCCTCCTCCTGTCCCTAGCACGCACCGGATGTCTCTGCGTCCGTCCACTGCTCCTTTGCGTGCCCCTTTGCCTTCTCCTCCTGAGTCCTCTCTTCTTGCTCTTCCCGACCCGGAGTCGGACTCTCTTCGTACTGCCAGTCCTTCTGTCACGCGTCTCCTTGCTACTGTCGTCACTGACCCTTCCTTTGAGTCCACTGCTGCGTCTGCCCTAGTTACTGAGCTCGTCGACTTTGCTGCTCGCTGTCGTCTAGACTACGCTGCTAGTCTTGTCGCTGAGTCTGAGTCTGTCTGTCCTCCGTCCGTCGGGGGTGAGTGTGCCCTTGGCACGGACGTCCTTGAGGACAGGCAGGAGGAGTTCCAGTGTTTGGCTGCTGCTTCACCTCATCTCGTGTCCGTACTGCTTACCCCTGAGGGAGACCCGGATGCACTTGACATCCCGACTCCGCGCTCTTACGCGGAGGCGATAGAGGGTCCCTACTCCTCTCAGTGGCAGGCAGCTATGGACACAGAGATGGCTTCCTGGAAGTCCACAGGCACCTACATTGACGAGGTTCCCCCGCCTGGGGCTAACATCGTCAGTGGCATGTGGATTTTCAGGGTGAAGCGGCCGCCGGGTTCTCCGCCTGTCTTCAAGGCGCGTTACGTGGCTCGTGGCTTCAGTCAGCGGCAGGGAGTTGACTACTTTCAGACCTTCTCTCCCACCCCGAAGATGACCACTCTTCGGGTACTGCTGCACATAGCTGCTCACCGCGACTACGAGCTGCACTCTCTTGACTTCAGCACTGCTTTCTTGCAGGGCAGCCTGCACGAGGAGATCTGGCTGCGTCGCCCACCTGGCTTCACTGGGTCTTTTCCTCCTGGCACCCAGTGGAGCCTCCGGCGACCAGTCTACGGTCTCCGCCAGGCACCGCGTGAGTGGCACGACACACTGAGGACTACACTTGCGGCTCTTGGGTTTGCTCCCTCTACTGCCGACCCGTCGCTGTTTCTGCGCACCGACACTTCTTTGCCGCCGTTCTACATCCTCGTGTACGTCGACGACTTGGTCTTTGCCACAGCTGACACTGCTGGACTCGCCCACGTGAAGTCCGAGCTGCAGAAGAGACACACGTGCACAGACCTGGGTGAACTGCGCAGCTACCTTGGCTTGCAGATCACCCGGGACAGAGCACGCCGCACCATTACCCTGACTCAGTCACACATGGTGCAGCAGGTCCTTCAGCGCTTCGGCTTCACGTACTCCTCGCCTCAGGCCACTCCTCTGCCTACTCGCCACTCGCTCTCAGCTCTGCCTTCGGATGAGTCCGTAGAGTCGAGTGGCCCGTACCCAGAGCTTGTTGGCTGCCTCATGTACCTGATGACCTGCACACGACCTGACCTTGCATACCCTCTTAGCATTCTCGCACGCTATGTTGCTCCTGGGAGACACAGACCGGAGCACATGGCTGCAGCGAAGAGGGTGTTGCGCTACTTGTGCAGTACGTCGGGCATGGGGCTTGTGCTTGGAGGGCAGAGTCCAGTGGTCCTCACTGGGCACGCAGACGCTTCTTGGGCTGACGACCAGGCTACGCAGCGGTCGTCACAGGGTTACACCTTCAGTCTTGGTTCCGGCTCTGTTTCGTGGCGGGCTACCCGCTCGTCTTCTGTTCTCGGCTCCAGTTGTGAGGCTGAGATCTACGCCGGGGCCATGGCTGCACAGGAGCTTCGCTGGCTCACCTACCTGCTGACTGACCTTGGAGAGCCGCCTCGTTCTCCTCCAGTACTGTACGTAGACAACAAGGCCATGCTGGCCTTGTGTCGAGAGCAGAGACTGGAGCACAGAACGAAGCACATTGCTCTCCGCTACTTCCTGGCTCGTGAGCTACAGCAGCGTGGTCAGCTGCGGCTTGCGTACGTGGCCTCTCAGGCCAACACTGCTGATATCTTCACCAAGGCACTTGCGCCTTGCGATCATCAGCGCTTCTGTACTCAGCTGGGTCTTGTGCCTACCTTGCCTCACTTGCTTACCCCTTGACCTTGTTTGTACTGTTACATATATATATACACCTGCTCTTGCTTGTCTAGCCTTATATATATATGTAATCATGCATGTGAACTGGCCTTGTGGCCTTGAACTTGTGCTCGGAATGTGTGGTGACTTTGTGATCCACCCTGAGCTTGCTTTGCTTTGCTTGACTGGTCTTGTGACCCCTTGTTCTCCCCCACTTTGCTTATGGGGGTGTGTCAGATTTATATGACATAGCTACTGTAGGCTATAGTGGGGTAGCACATATGGGGTACAGTTTTCTAGGGTTTGCATTTGTACCAAACTTTCCCTTAGTCAATCCATTCTCGTTTCAGTTTTCTCACAACAGCCGTTGTTCGCCCGTTATTACTAACGGGGCTTCGCCGACTTCGCGCGCACTGTTCCACCAAACCTTGCACTGCTTGCCTGGCCGTGTCGGCCTACGCTTCGGGACTAGCCCGAGTCTCGCTTCCAGCGTAGCACTAGCTAGCTCGCACGCACCGCGTTACCGTTTGCATGTTTCGCGTATAAATGTTCGCTTATGCCTTCGCTCACATTTTGCACTCGTTTGACACCTTAGTGCAATTCTCGCTACTTCGATTCATTGCACCCGTAACAGAAATGAAATAAAGTATTCACTACATTACCAGCCTAGTCAAGAGAAAATATTAAGTCCTACATCAGACTATACGAAATAACACAGCAGTAAAACAGATTACCCACGGGAGTATCCTGCTCGAGACATCTGAATCTCGCACTTGCGTGTCAAGTGCAGCTCCTGTACATTCGATAAAATGGAGAATGCGCAAATGCGTGCATCAAATCATCCCACCCTCCCCATGCTGCGGCCGAAGCTGTTCATCCAGGAGGAGGCAGAAGCATTAGTATTTGGATTCACGATGCCTTGTCCAGAGCCCAGTAGTGAGTCAAAGTCGACTGCTATGGCTGGCGCTGCCACCTCACATCCTATTCCCCCTTCCAATCCACTCAACACTCCCGTTTCGGCCTCGGCACTTTCCCCGCCCACTGCACCCTCTTCCAGCTCCTCCTCACCCTCCTCACTCCCATCCCCACAGTCCTCATCACCCCCTTCTTCCTCCTCCACTTCCTCCTCTTCCTCCTGCTCGTTCTGCTCCTCCTCCGCATCCACTCCTGCAGCCCCACTTTTTCCACCCCAGCCTCCCACCATTCCTCCCCGCAATCTCCCCGCAAGGTCCAGTGGCGTGCGCAGCGGCAGCCTCTCCTCCTTCAGCGGGTGGAGGGGGGCGAGCATCTCACCAGCGCCCTCACTCTGCTGACCACCACCACCAGAAGCAACAGCAGCAGCAGAAGGAGTAGCAGCAGAAGAGGGAGCATCCCCCTCCTCCTCCTCCTCCTCCTCCTCATCATCATCGTCATCACCATCGTCATCTTCAGCAGCAGTTGCAGCCGCAGCAGTGGCGGCAGCGGTGGCAGCTGTCAGTTGTGCGTGCGCCTCGGCAACGCTGCGCTGCAGCGCCTGCTGGCAGCGCTGCAGGCGCCGAATGGTGTCCTGCGCCTCGTTCAGCCGCCGCTGCGCACTCGCATTGTCCACGTGCAGCGACGCCGACAGCACCTCCAGCTCCTCCAGCCGCTCCTGCCGCCGCTTGCGCGACCTCTTGGCCGATGCTCGGTTGGACATCATTCTACACGGGGCAACAGGAAAAGAGAGCGACGAGCAGAAGTTGGAGAGATTGGTAACCAGAGGTCAAAAGGAAGGAGTGGAGCAGTTGACTTTTGAGCGTGCAAGAAAGGAGGTAAAAGGGTTATGTGAAGAGCTCGGGGACCCCGTTGTGGTCACCACAGAACTCGGGGACACGAGCGGAGGAGCGGCGTAAGGAGTGACAGTGGGAAGAGTCAGTCCCATTTGCTGCAGAGGCTGCAGGGGCTGCTGGGACGGAAGGGGCTGCCAGGAAGGCAGGAGCGGCTCCGTTGCTACTGCTGGTGCTGCCGTGGTGGGATGGAGGTGCGAGGCGGAGGCGACCCATGGCGTCGTGCCTTGCAATGCGTCTTGTGGCGCTGGTGGTGGCTGCTGCTGCGGCAGGACGGGCGTCATCATTTCCGTGTGGTTCGCTGCCCGCTGCTGCTGCGGCTGCTGCGGCAGCGGCTGCGGCTGGCGCTGTTGCGGATGCTGCTGCGGGTTCTGCTGCTTCTGCTGCCTCTGCACGGCGTTGGAGAGCAGGGCCAGCAGGTGCGACGGCGCGCCTCTGCGCGCATCACTGTCTCTCGCGGAACTGGGCGCCGCCGCCGCGCCTCCTCCGCCTGGCCCGCCGGCAGCGGGCATCTGCGGCCAAGAAGGCTCCCCCTGCTGCTGCGGGGGAGCCGCCGGCGCCTGCGCCTGTGGCTGCGGCGGAAGGTCGGCGGAAGGCTGCTGCCCTCGATTGCCAGTCCCTATGGCATACCCGTCGCCGGTCCAACTGGAGAGGAGAGTGAGCCACGGTCAGTACAGGTGTTGCGAATGGAAGGACGAAACGGACGAAATGAAAGAGGGGGGCAGAAACAAGAGAAGGGACCCATTCTGATAGAAAATACTTCTACATCGGAGGGGGGACAGGGAGTGGACATACATGAAAGTCGTAGGACCCTGAGATTCGCGCTGCCGCTCCCACTGTTGCCGGTAGTCCGCCCATGCGTCCTCCTGCTGCTGCTGCTGCTGCCGTTGCTGCTGTCGACTGAGCAGGAGGTCCGTGACGGTCGCACCAGCCCCCGCCATCGCCGCTGAGCCGCGTCCTTCCGCCGGAAACGCTCCGACACCTCGCGTAGGTTGCGCAGTTCCTCCTTGGAGTCCGCCCCACGAGCCCCACTCAGCCGGCCCCGGTGCTGCGTCAATCGCCGCCGCGACGGCGCCGCCGCTTGGTCCGACTGTTGCAGATATCGCGGGTCTCAGGCACATGATCCGTCAGCACGCTGTGGTTTAGCAGGAAGCGCCGCTGCTTGTTACGGGGCTCGTGACCGGTCGTGATGGGTCGTGATGGGACGAGATGGCTATGGCTCGTGATGGCTCGTGATGGCTCGTGATGAATGCTCCTCCGTTGCTTCAGTACAACAGATAGCTGAAGGCACTAGCTGCCGCGGCGGTACCAGTTGGAGATTCTGGGATCCGCTATTCTAGCGACCTTAGTACAAAAGTATTAGTAGTGCTAGCTAAGCCACCAGTTGTAGAGGACCGAGAGTCGGTTCGTCAGAACTGGTAGTAGCAGTGCAAGATTCACCAGCTAATTCTTGTCAGCTGGAACCTAGTCGTAGTGTTTCCGACAAATTTCCAGCGAGCTTAGGAGTGATGACGTGATTGTTCGCAACGCGTGACGTCCGCAATGAGGTTTAGGCTTACAATCTATAGCCCGCGGCGCGGGAAAGATAGTGTTATAGTGGCGTCGTGCTGGAGCCGACTTGCAATCGTATGAAGCGTTTGGTGTGCTGCTGCTGCTGACAATGCTCGAAAACCGGATTTCACTGAATGACGACTGGTCAGCCTGCCTATTTGCTCTTGAACTTGATTCTCGCCACACGCTCTTCCTCCGCCCGCTTGCCTGAGTCACAGGTGGGGGGGGCGGGGGAAGTGGGGAGGAGGCGTTGGCTTGGCAGGGCAAGAAGAAGATCAACAAGACGGCCAATCGAGATTCACAATCGCTCGTCTGCAGAGCGTGACGCACGCACCATCTTTCTGGCGTCGCACAAAGATCCCCCCAAACTTCCCCTCCCCCCCTTCTCCCCGCTGCACCATCACAACACACCATCGTTGTAACTACAGTAGATGTAGACCCCACCCACCCCCACTCAACTCCCTCCATTTCTGTGTCATGTTTACAGTATCGTGAACGAGGACTGTTTCGCAAAAGTCATGTGATGATGATCATTCCGGCGTTGCATGTCACCTCCCCTTCCCATCAGCCTTTTGGGACTGCCTGCCAGTACAGGAGGCGATTTTCCTCCCTGCCCAATCTTTGAAGGCGGGTTGGGCAGCATTCAGTTAGAAGACGCAGCAATCGTACAGCAGCCTGGGGGAAGCGAATGGGAAGAGGAGACAGGAAAGAAGGAAGCCGCCATCGCCCGACTGAGTCATTTCGTGGAAGAGGCACAGGGTTGGGTCTGGAAGAGTCAAGCGAGAAAGCAGGTGGAGCAAGCGTGGGCAGAACGAAAGGGGGAAAACAAAATCGAACCGCCACGATTGCGAAACACATTTCTGATTGACCAAACTTGGGATTCCGCGCCGCGGCCGAGCATGTGCTGTAATATTGCACGGTACAGATCAGAAGCTTTGAAGACATACCATCATCGAGCCGTCCAACTTCACAAGTCAGGTCAGGTTTGGCGGTCTAAATTTGAAGTGTCACAGATCCAACGTGGAATTATCATGAGGGAAACATCCTGGGCAAGTGCCAAAGAGCCAAAGGTATGGACAAATTAGCACAGCAGTGCGAATCCAGCACGTGACAGATGAACCGGGGCCTCAAAAGCGTTGAGGAAGGATGTGTATTCAACGGCCAAGATGTTTTACGTACTTCGATGTGCGATAGCAGCGTGGACAGCGCGGATCAGCACTCGTGCCCAACTGCCGAATACACACGCTGCTGAGGTGGAACGTCACTTTGCCCTGCCTGTGATATATCTGTTGGAGAGAGGCGTGGAGTGGAAGGCAACAGGTCGGCTCCTCGGTTGTAACAGCCCTGATATTGCAGATGTTCACAAATAATAATGACAATCACTGGGGGAGTTCATGCTCTGTTATATATTTATTGCATTTCCAACCAAGTACACATTGTTGTCGTCCCCAGTGCACCACTCCTTGACATTGCCGCCATCACTGATTTTATGGGTCGACCATTCACACCCTGCAGGTTCGTTGCCTTGCCGGTTACTGCACCCCTGCCATGTCCGTTCTTTGGCCAGCCTTTCATCGACATTGTCATCACCATCATCTGCAAGGACGAGTTTGCCGCAGCATGCAGAACAGCGAGCTTCATTCACTACTAATATACGGTTTTTTTTTTTTTTACTAATCAGCATTACCACCCTGACTAATGTGGGCATACTTCACTGCCTCCCAACGATTACTTCCAGATCTATGTACAGCCCTCTATAAAGTCCAAGCCAGTAAACATCACTCCCACGTTGTCACCACACCAGCCCTGTCACCAGTGACCAAAGGCAACCCACAGCTTCCCCACACACTCGTCAAGATAGGCGCTACAGCAGCAGCAGCAGCTCCCGAGGCCAAGCCAGCAGAGCCACCTGAACCAGCACCTGAACCGGCACCTGAAGCCAAGGCAGGCGCGGGCCTCAGGTGGCGCTCCACAGCAGCAGTGCGTCTGCTCCACACGACCACGGACCCATCCATGCTGCCAGCTGCCACGTACTCGTCTGTCGGGCTCACACACGCACGGCTCCAGTTGGACGCCACTCTGAACCCATGCGGGCCCCTCAGCACCTGCTTCGCTGCCAGCGAGCGCAGGTCAAACACCCGGAGAATGTTGTCCCGCCCGCACGTCACCAAATCGTAGATACTCGCCGCAGATGCGCCGCCGCCGCTGTGACGCGCCGAGACGGCCGAGGAGGAGAGCGCGAGGGAGGTGATGGCTGCGGCGTGAGCAGCTACTTCGTTGGCTAGCTTCCCCGACCGCACGTCCCACATGCGCAGGTGTCCGTCTGCGTGGCCTGAACAGATTGCGGAAAGTCCCCCCGGGGCGAAGCGCAGAGCATTGCAGTTGCTGTGGCAGAGCAAGGTGACTGTGGCAAAGCCGCGCTCCAGGTCCCATAGCTTCATGCTGCGATCGTACGCCGCACTGATGGCCCGCGCACTGCTGCTGGTGCTGCTGCTGCTGGCGATACCACCTCCCCCAGTTGTGCCAGTGCCCCCCCCTCTGTGTTCGTCCACGTCCACTGCTACGACCTTGTCCGTGTGCCCCGTGAGCGTGTGCCTCAGCTGCCACGTGGCAGCATCCCATAGGTACAGCTTGTGGTCCGAGCACGCCGCCAGCAGCGCAGAAAAACCGTGGGGGAGCGACGGGGCCGAATCCGCACCATTAGAACCACCACCGCTGCTGCGCCTCCTGCCGTCCGCTCCCCCTCCCCCTCCCCCACCACCCTCACTCCCCAGCACAGCAAGGTCCATAACAGCCCCCAGGCACCCTCTAGCCGTATCCAGCAGCGCACTCCTGTGCGCATCCCACACCTTGACTGCCCCATCCTCCCCGCCTGTGATCACGCGGTGGCCCGCAGCGCTCATGGCGAGCGAGCAGCACGCGGAGTCGTGGCAGCGGTGCGAGCGCAGGGCGCGCGAGGGGGCGTGCGTGGAGACGAGGCGGGGGGAGACGCCGGGCTCGGCGAGCTGGAGGATGCCGAGGGGTTGTTGTGAGGCCAGGTGCTGCAGCGCGCGGGAGGAGGCGCGCGTGCGCTCCACCAGATCCTCGTACAGCTGATTGGCCTGCGAGAGAGGGGGAGAGTGCAGGGAAGGAAGGAGTGAGCGCGATAGGTTGCTTGCTGGTTGCGCTCCACCAGATCCTCGTACAGCTGATTGGCCTGCGAGAGAGGGGGAGAGTGCAGGGAAGGAAGGAGTGAGCGCGATAGGTTGCTTGCTGGTTGCGCTCCACCAGATCCTCGTACAGCTGATTGGCCTGCAGGAGAGGGGGAGGCCGTGGCATGTGTGGCATGTGCATTGGTTAGGTGGGTAGGTTTTCTAGGCGCCTCAAGAAACGGGAGGAGGCGCACGTGCGCTCCACCAGATCCTCGTACAGCTGATTGGCCTGGAAGAGAATTCAGGTGCACGCGCGTGAGCGTTGCGGGTGGAGTGCAAAGGGGTTTGGTGCGCACGTTGTACTCCCCCTCCCTGATTCCCATCTCCATCCCATCCCATCCCATCCCATCCCATCCCATCCCATCCCATCCCATCCCATCCCATCCCATCCCATCCCATCCCATCCCATCCCATCCCATCACAATACCCGTACCCCTACCCACCTCCGCCATGCCTGATTACGCACCTCATTGAGTGTGTCAGCCTGGTGCAGTTTGAGGTGCGTCCCACTGTCACCCACCCCCTCCCCCTCTCCGCCCCTCCCCCCTCCCCCCCTTCCCCTCCTGTTCCGCACCTCATTGAGTGTGTCAGCCTGGTGCAGTTTGAGGTGCGTCCATCGGTCCACCAGCATTCGTCCGTTCCACGTTCGCTGCCTTCTCCTCCGCTGCCCGCACCTCCTTCCGGGCTCGCTGCCTGATGCTATGCCATCCCCTCTCCCTGTTTCCCTCCCCCTTCCCCTGTTACCCCTGTTCCCTGTCACGCCGTCCCACTGTCAGCCCCCCCACTCCCCCCTTCCCCTCCTGTTCCGCACCTCATTGAGTGTGTCAGCCTGGTGCAGTTTGAGGTGCGTCCATCGGTCCACCAGCATGCGGTTCTCGCGCTCCACGCCCGCCGCCCTCTCCTCTGCTGCCCGCACCTCCGCCCGGCACGCCGCTGCCTCTGCTGCTGCCAACTCGATGGCTGTCTCCTTGTGCTGCACCGCTCCCCGCAGCTCCTGCACTGCCTCGCTGTGAGGGTGAGGCAGAGCAAACCACACAGGAGCAGAGAGGCACGGAAGAAGGGCGGGTCAGGGAGGAGACACACAACCCGAGAAGGACGGCACGCCGCTGCCTCTGCTGCCGCCAGCTCTATGGCCGTCTCCTTGTGCTGCACTGCACCCCGCAGCTCTTGCACTGCCTCCTGTGGGAACCATGCCCATTCCCATGCCATGCCACACCGGTTTCATGTCAAAGCACACAGCGGAACGAGAGTAGGGAAGGTCAGGAGTCACAAGCAAGTGCGCCGCTGCCTCTGCTACCGCCAGCTCGATGGCCGATCCCTGAGAAATGAATGACAGAACACCGCCTCCTTGTGCTGCACTGCACCGCGCCCTGCAGCTCCTGCACTGCCTCTCTGAGGGAAGGGAGCCATACCCATGCCGTGTCGTGTTGCGTTGTGTTGTGTTGTGTTGTTTTGGGTATGTGGTGTGTTGTGTTGTGTTGTGTTGAGTTGTGTTGTGTTGAGTTGTGTTGTGTTGAGTTGTGTTGTGTTGTGTTGAGTTGTGTTGTGTTGTGTTGAGTTGTGTTGAGTTGTGTTGTGTTGTGTTGAGTTGTGTTGTGTTGAGTTGTGTTGTGTTGTGTTGTGTTGTGTTGTGTTGAGTTGTGTTGTGTTGTGTTGTGTTGTGTTGTGTTGTGTTGAGTTGTGTTGTGTTGTGTTGAGTTGTGTTGAGTTGTGTTGTGTTGTGTTGTGTTGTGTTGTGTTGTGTTGTGTTGTGTTGTGTTGTGTTGTGTTGTGTTGTGTTGAGTTGTGTTGTGTTGTGTTGTGTTGAGTTGTGTTGTGTTGAGTTGTGTTGAGTTGTGTTGTGTTGTGTTGTGTTGTGTTGTGTTGTGTTGTGTTGTGTTGAGTTGTGTTGAGTTGTGTTGTGTTGTGTTGTGTTGAGTTGTGTTGTGTTGAGTTGTGTTGTGTTGTGTTGTGTTGTGTTGTGTTGTGTTGTGTTGAGTTGTGTTGTGTTGAGTTGTGTTGAGTTGTGTTGTGTTGTGTTGTGTTGTGTTGTGTTGTGTTGTGTTGTGTTGTGTTGTGTTGTGTTGTGTTGGGTCTGTGGTGTTGCGCTGGGTCGTGCCGTGCGACACCTTTGCATGCCATGCCAAGCCGCACAGGAGTGCGAGAGTAGGGCGGATAAGGGAGGAGATTCAGGATCAAGCAGCACGAGACAGTAAAAAACTTGACAGCATGTACCATAGCCACTGCCTGCTCTGCTGCCCGCTCTGCCAGCACTGCCACGGACACAAGCAACCTTCAGTCGCACGTTACAACCCATTCCGCACCCTTTCCCCATTCCCCATCCCCCATCCCCACCCTTCAACCCCATGCCCATCCACTTCCACCTTTCTCCAACCGCCATCCTCCCCATTCCCCATCCCTTTCCCATCCATTCCCCATCCCTTCCGCATCCCTTCCCCTCCCTCTCCCCCTCCCCTCCAACGCAAAGGGCAGCGCGCAGCTCCTCCTCCAGAGAGCGGATGCGGTCCGCCTTGATGCCCGCGTCGTCCCTCAGCGCCGCCCTACCACTGCTGTCACCCGCCGCCACCCGTTGCCACGTTTGGCCACACGTTACTAGCCATCACTCATTCCCCCCCCCCCCCGTCTCCCATCCCTCATTCCCATCGCCCTTCCCCCATCACCCATTCCTCACCCCCCACTCCCGCTTCTCACTCCCATTCCCCACCCCCCTCTCTCTCTCCCAGCACCCCCCAACGCACAGGGCAGCGCGCAGCTCCTCCTCCAGAGTGCGAATCCGCTCTGCCTTGATGCCCGCGTCGTCCCTCAGCGCCGCCACCGCCGCCACGGCTGTCACGAGCTCGCCACTGGCCTGCGCTGCCGTGCGCCCACTTGCTGCCACGTCCGCTGACAGCTGCTCCACTCGCTGCTGCAGCGAGGTTACTTGCTCCGACTGTTGGGAGAAGTGGGTGGGGCGGAAGGGGGGGAAGAGGGGGTTTGGAGGGAGGGGATGCACAGGGAGGAGAGAGGCCACTCGCTGCCACGTCCGCTGATAGCTGCTCCACTCGCTGCTGTAATGAGGTCACTTGCTCCGACTGTTGGAGGACGGGAGGGGGAGAGGGCTTGGGAGGGAGGGAGAGGAGGAGGAGAGGAGGGGGAGGGGAAGCACAGGGACGAGGGAGCATGTGGCGGAAGGGAGAAGGGAGGCATGGGAGAGAAGGGAAGCAGGGGAGAGGGAATGAGAGGCGAGTTAGGAGATAACGAGAATACTGGGATAGAGTTGGTAAGAAGGAGTAGATGGATTGACGGCACAGGAGAACGTGGGGGGAGGTGGAACTGGAAATTGCGCTTGTAACGCGTACAGTGGCGGTCGATTCGTTAAGCGCCATGAGCTGCGCCAGCAGCGCCGCCTTCTCCTCCTGCAGGCTCGCCGCGCGCACCCGCTCCGCCTCGCTCTGGCGCTGCCACGTGGCGGCCTGTGCCTGCAGGCTCGTGTGGCTGTGAACGAGGTCGGCGAAGGGGTGCGTTTGGCGAAGGTCGCGGGAGTAGAGCTGCTCGCACACGCTTGCGATGGCTGACGCGCGGCGAAGCTGAAGAAACTGACGAAGCTGATGATCATGTTCATGGTGCTGGTGCTGGTGCTGGTGCTGATGCTGATGCTGACGCTCAGAAGTGATTGTAAAAGCAGCGTTATCCTGAGAAGGAGTTGACATGGCGACAACGTGAGAGATAGCTATTACGTCCCGCTACCCACTGGTCAAAACGGCGGTGTGATAGAGGCGCAGCGGATGCCCTTTTACCCCCTTCGTTCAAGCCCGCAGGCGTTACAGTAGGTGAGTAGGACGGCCAGGAGATGTAAGCACGGTACAGCACGTTCAAGTGCGGTACAGAACGGTACAGTACGCCACAGTACGGCACCGGAAGACGAGGCGAACTTCTCCAGCGCACACAGAGTGGCTAGAGAACATCTCCCTCCGGTCGCGGTACTCGCTCGCTGACGTTCACAACAAGTCCGCTCGGCCAGCACGGAACGGGACGGAGCACACCTGAAGCACCGCGTGCCACGCGCCGCAATAAAAAAGCCCCGGAGATAGGCCTGAAGCACCGCGTGTCTCCAGCTTACTAGCACCTAGTAGGGGGGGAGCACGCGAGATAGGCCACAGATACCAGTAGGTGCACCAGCGTCGAAGAAGCGTAAAAAGGCACTTCGCACACAATTCGGAGTAGGCGAGTGAGTGGCGCCACCGCGACCAGCGAAAGAATGCCTGGTTCGCTAAGAGAAAATTCGAGCGAACCAAAGTCGATGGCATTTTGTTTGAATAACTGTAGTGTAAATCACTCTGCTGCAGATGTGCAAGTTACATCTGCCTTTCTTCTTTAAAACCGAAATGCAAAATAGTGAACCCAAACCCAACTTGAAAGAGCGGTGGAGCGATTTTGCCGGGCGAAACATATTTTGGATCGGACTGACAAGTTTGTACTGTTTCAAATGGAGCGGACGTGCAAATCTAACACCTTTGAGAACTCAGATCAGATGATAATTTATGATATAATAAACAATTGAGTGCACAAGAAATATCACATCAGAACCAGCTCCAACCATCGCTGCCGCTCCTACCATTGGTCAGCAGCAACAATTGCACAACACGCGACCAACAAGAGGAGCTCTTAGACCCACCTAAACACACATCCAAATCCGCTTGCCCCACAAGCTGCTGCTGCTGCTGCTGCCCTGCTGCTACCCCGCCATCCACATGCACATCGCATCTCCCAGCTATCAATAGAGACGCCACTGTTTGGGCAGCCGCAGCAGCACCAGCACTAGCAGCAACAGCAGGCTCTGTTGTAGTGGGGACGGCTGGATTGGAAGGGGTGGGTGGGGCCATGCAGGTCCATCCCCTGGGCAGAGAGGTCACCAGCTGAGATTCGGATGGGACGGAGACAGGGAGAGAGAGAGACACATGGACAGGCAAAGAAGGAACTTAACCAACAAGAAGGTGGAATGATTACGGCGGATGGTAATGCTTCACATGTGGAGTGCCAGCCCGAGAGGTGTTTTGAGTCGACTCAAAACACACGTGGAGTGCTTCACACGTGGAGTGCTTCACACGTGGAGTGCTTCACACGTGGAGTGCCAGGCCCAGAGGGGAAAAAACATGTAGGAAGGGCCGGGGGGGCGAGGGGGCCAGGAGGCCCAGTCGTGGGGGGCGGTGAGAACGTTGGTGCGGGAGGAAGGCCGGGGAGAACATGGTTGGGTGCAGTGCAAGGTGAGTGGTGCCTCCCCTCACCTGGCATTCCCCCGGTATGGACATCCACAGAGTCTTCAGATTCGGCACTCTCAGCCGCTGCTGCTGCACCTGCACCAGCCACCCTGCCGCCACACCCTCTCCCCCGGGACCCTCATCCTTCCCCCATTCCGACGCCTTCCCCACGTGCACGCTGGCAATGGGGCGGGGCACGTATGGCTCTGGTCCGCCTGCGTCGTCCCATGCCCAGAGGGAGGAGTGGAGGGAGGAGGCGGGGAAGAGGGAGAAGGAGCGCATGGCATAGAGCTCCTTGGGCGGTAGCCCTTCCAGTAGCGCCTGCTCGCTCAGTGCCCGCGCCGCTGCTGCTGCATGGGCTGGTGGTTGTGAAGAGATGGGTTGAGGTGTATGGGTTTGTTGAGGTGATGAGGTGGGGTGTGGTTGTGCTGTGGAAATAGCCTGTGCTGTGGAAGTTGGGTCTGCAGCGGCTGGTGGCTGTACTACTTCCGCTGCTCGTCTGGCTGGTGCCCTGAATTCCAATGTATCTCTCTCGATCACCTCCTGCTGCTCCTGTTCTTGCTGCTGTGCTGCCTGCTTGTCTATCACTACCTCACCTGCAGTGTTCTCTTTCGCAGGCTGCCAAGGCGACTCGTACTCCTCGCTCCACTCATCCTCGCCCCTGCCCCATCCCTCGTCTGCTTCCCCTCCAGCCTTGCGCATACCCGCTGCATCACCCACCGCTGCTGCTTCACCTCCAGGACCGGGATCAGCACCACCCTCAGCAGCAGCAGCACCACCACCAGCAGCAGCGCCAGCAGCGGCATCAGCAGCGGCAGCAGCATCGGCGGCATGGGCAGGAGGATCCGTCTCGGGGAGGGAGAGGAGGGCGGAGTAGGATGAGGCGAGCTGCAGCGACACGTGGTCTCCCAGGGCGTGGTGGCGAGCAGTGTTGGCGAGATGGCACGTGTGCAGAGAGGGCCAGCGCAGCACAAAGCGCAGCAGCTGTGCCAACAACCACCGGTGCTGTGTGGGTGATGGGTAGAGGGGGAGCGGAGGGGGAGAGGGGGAGGGAGACGGGAAAGGGGAGGGAGACGGGGAGGGGGAGGGGGAGGGCGGAGGGCAGAGGGTGGAGGGCGGAGCAGGAGAGTTAGACTTTGCGAGAGAGAGGAGGGCGGAGTAGGAGGAGGCGAGCTGCAGCGACACGTGGTCCCCCAGGGCGTGGTGGCGTGCGGTGTTGGCGAGATGGCACGCATGCAGGGACGGCCAGCGCAGCACGAAGCGCAGCAGCTGTGCTAGCAGCCACCGGTGCTGTAGGTGATGGTGAGAGAGGGACGGCGGAGGGCGGAGGGCGCAGAGAGAGGTGAAGGAGAGAAAAAGTGAGGGAAGAAGACAAAGTGAAAGGGGTGACGATTCGCGAAACGGGACTTGGAGTAATTTGTTTCAGAGTTTGACTGGTTGGGGAACAAGTGCGAGGGATAAGTGGGGGTTGTAGGGAGAGGGTGTAGTAGTGAGAGTTACAGAGAGAGTAAGGGAGCACATGGCTGACTCGCAGCAGTGATCAACCCCCACTTAGACGATTTTTAGGCGACTCATGGATGGGCGGCTGGTGATCAATCCCCCTGGGAAGAGGGAACGAAGACAGAGCACCTTAAAGGAGACGGATTCTGAGGCGCCTCCAAAACCCCCCCTCAACATATGTGGAGAGGGAAGGCAGAGTCTGCTTTTGAGGCGCCTCAAACTTGAAGGAGAAAGCAAAAATTGGTAGTGCTCTGAAAGAGATGGAGGGCGGAGTACCTTGAGGGAGGTGGTTTTTTAGAATTCTCATAAACCAGCAAGAGGGAGGGCGGAGTACCTTGAGGGAGGCATCTGCATTCGACACATTCGCCACGCCTTGTGCCCAGGGCCGGTCCCAGCCCCTGATGGTGGCAGTGGAAGGAGACGCGAATGGAGATGGAGTTGGGGAAGGGGATGGAGAAGGAGAAAGAGGTCTCAGTTAGGGGGACAGTGTGGGCGACGAGGAGTGGGAGAAGAATAGGCGGATTGGTGGAGTAAATAGGTGGGAAAGACGATGTGAACAGGGAAGGGGAGGTGGGGGAGGAGGAAGAAGAATAACAAAGAAAGGACGGAGGAGAATGAGGAAGAGGAGGAGGAGGAGGAAGGGGGGGGGGAGGAGGAGGAAGGGGGGGAGGAGGAGGAGGAGGAGGAGGAGGAGGAGGAGGAGGAGGAGGAGGAGGAGGAGGAGGAGGAGGAGGACGAGGAGGGAGGGGGGGGGGGGAGCTGACTTGGCCTTGGCGATGCGCTGAGCAAGGTGTGCGAGCACCAGCTTGCCTCTGCTCGTGCCAACAAGCCGCGGCAGGTAACCCCACATCCAAGTTCCATTCCGCGCCCCTCCCACTCCTCCCGGCACCCGTTCTCGTGATCGTGCTGCCTCCCCTCCCCCCGCCTGTGCTGCGTACCCAGCAGCAGCGTCTCCGGCTGCAGCGGTTATGAATTCAGGTGGTAACCACACGATGGGGTCGTCTGATAGTAGCTGCTGCTCCAGGGTGGCAGCGGCCGATGGACGGTTGGGATTGGTGGAGGCAGCGAGATGGAGGGCGGACGATCGACAGGCAGCGGACGTGAGTGGGAAGAAGAGGCGGTGGAAGGACGCCTGAAGCATTTTTGGGCAGTGGGTTTGGAGAAAGGGAGAGGGGGGAGTGAACGGAGAAAGGAGTTGGTGCAAGGCCGCAAGAGAAATAATAATAAAAAAAGACCGATACCTGCCACGTTGCCTGGTATTTCTCTCTTACCCAACCCCCTCCTACTCTTCCCCATCCTACCATTCCCCCATCCTACCCTTCCCCCTCACCTTCCCAGCACTTTCACAGAGCTCGGCAGCGTTTGACTCACTCCCCTGCTGCGCCCCCTGCTCCCCCAGCAGCGCACTGTCCTGGTCCATGGGCACCACTATTCGCCCTGTGGCAAGCCCCACTGCCAGCGCCGCTGCCACTGCCACCACCCCTGATGCCACCTCCTCCTCCTCCACTCGTCCTCCTGCCCCCGCTGCTACAATGCTCTCCGTCCCCGCTGCTGCTGCTTCCGCTGCTGCAGCAAATTCTTCTCCTTGCGTGTTGAATTGAGGCCAGGGCAGGAGTAGGAAGCGAGGGGCGCGAGGAGGGGGAGTAGAAGCGGGAGGGGTGGGCGGAGGGGAGCAGGAGGAGGGCGGGAATTGGTGTAACCAGATGTCCCGCTGAGCTGTGCGAGTGAAGGGCAGGAGCGAGGTGTCTGGACCTCGCACCTGAATCACGAATCAGGGGGTTAGGCCACGGGGCGAGAAAGGGGGGAACGATAAGGAGGAAAGAGGTGACTTTTGAGTCGACTCAAAATTCACCCCGTTACAATGGCAGACGGCACATGAGCTATGCGGGTGTAAGGGCACGAGAGAGGTGTCTGGATGGACCTCGCACCTGAGTCAGGAGGTGGGGGAACGGGGAGAGAAGGGGAGTAGAGATACGGGGGAAAGAGAGGGGCGGACGGGGAGGGAGGAAGATGGGTGAGAGGCGGGGAGAGACGGATAGGTAGAGTGAAGGGATAGAGCAACGGAAGGGGAACAGAGCAGGCAGGGAGGCAGGCATGTTGGTAATCGACATGGCAGGAAAAGCATGTGGGCAGAGTAAGTGGCACTGTGGCAGAGCAGCATAGCCCGATGGGCAATGGGCAGGGAAGAGCGATGGAGGCACCGTGGCGGAAAGGTGACTTTTTAAGTCGTCTCAAAAGTCACCTCTGTGGCAGGCAGAGCAGCATAGCCTGATGGGCAATGGGCAGGGAAGAGCGATGGAGGCACCGTGGCAGAGAGGTGTGTGCGTGGTTGTGTGTGCGATTTTTGAGTCGACTAAAAAATCGCCTCATCACACACGAGGTGTGTGCGTGGTTGTGTGCGCTGTGATGTGCATGCAAGGTGACGAGATGAGGGACCATCCTGAAAGGAACACTGGACTTCCGGAGGTGGGGAGGGGAGAGGAGAAGAGCCAAGGGAAGGGAAGGTCGTGTGCAGACAGGCAGCGCCCAAGATTGAGAAGGCTGATGGTAACCATGCCTCCCTTGTTTTGAGTCGACTCAAAACAAGGCAGCACCCAAGATCGAGAAGGCTGATGGTACCCGTGCCTCCCCCTCCCATGTCTCCCATGCATGCCTCCCCCCATGCTTTCCAACCATGCATCTCCATGTGCGCGTGTCAGGCTGCGACGCACACGCACTCACCCAGGGCGGGCGGGGCATGGTTTTCACATGCGCGCCAATGGACCCACCACTCATCGCCACCTCCTGCCGCCCTCCTCGCTTCCTCACTCTCCTCCTCCTCCTTTGCACGCCACCCGATCCACCGCCTCCCCTCTCCTCTCCTCCCGTTTCGCCTCCCCCTTCGCTTCCCCCACCTGCTCCCTCCATCCCCTCTGGATCAAACAACCTTCTTCCCCTCGTCTGCCCCTGCACTCCCCCTCCTCCTTCGCCCCCCTCCGCACCCGTCTCTCCTGCACTCGCCCCCCCCGGCTCTCGATACCATTCCCCCCCCAACCAGGTCGGCCCCTTCCCCCCACTGCTGGACCCCTCCCCCTCAATTCCCCCCGGGTGCTGCATCTCCAGGCGCAGGCGCGCGGACGTGCGGGCGAAGCAGTCCTCTAAGTGAGGCGGGGAGGGCGGGGGGAGGGATGGGGGGAAGGGGAAGGCGGAGGCGAACGCGGATGCTGCGGCAGTGGTGGTTGGCGGGGGAGGGGAGGAGAGGAGGGCGAAGGAGGTTGGGAGGCAGAGGAATGGAGGAGCGGAGGAGGGGGACGGGGAGAGGTGGTATTGCTCCGACCATATCTGAGGAAGGAAAGGGGAGGGGAGGGGAGGGGAGGGGAGGGGAGGGGAGGGGAGGGGAGCGGAGGGGAGTCGAGGAGAGGCGAGGAGAAGAAAGGAGAGGTGAGAAGAGAAATAGATAAGTTGATAAGATAAGGACGACAGAATGGTGTTGGTTGGGAGACTGCAGGATGGGGACAGGAAAGGGGAGCGGGCGAAGGGAGAACAGGAGGCCGATAGCAGGAGGGATGCCTTAGCTCGGTTTTCGGATTTCTGGCGGTTACTCTCTTTCGCAACGCTTGCTTCTCGCGACTTTTGCTTCGATGCTCGTGACTGGAAGGTGCGAGTCGCAAGCGCGACTACATCACGACGTTCCGTCCAGGCTTACACCGAGAAGCGCCTCTTGAATTGCGTATCTCGCTTGCAGCTCCCTCCTGCTCCTCCCGCTCCGCTCACCACACCGGATCTCCTCTCCTCCCTTTCCGTTCTCCCCCTCGTCATAAGCGCATTCGTTCTCATCGCCTCCGCGGCTCCTCCGATTTGCGTGAGCGTCACGCGCGTCTTCTGTCTGCAGCCCGGTTTCAGCTATTGTTGTAGTTGCTGTTGCTATCGCTAAAAGCACCGCTAGGAGGCATATTTTCAACGGAAATTGACGGCTACGACGCGCATAGCGGGAGGGAGCGGCAACCTGAGTTCGCCGCGCCATCGTCGGCGGCACTGAATGGTTCAAGTGCCTTCACTTGCCCGCATCGTTTGCAGTGGAGCTGCTAACTTCCGATAAAGAAGATCAAGAATTCGGCGATTATTATGGGTCGCAATGCATGAGTTTCCGAACGCGACAGCGCGTCGTTCTCTGAATGCTTGCTCGAAGTCTCTGCGTGGTTGGCTTGGCCAGGAGTAACGCCGAAGTTGGTGAGGTGACGCGAGAGTACAATGGTGCGCGAGTGCAAGTGTGGGCCATCCCCTCTCATTTGTACAGTTCGGATGTGCCAAGGGGATGCTGCTTACCAGCAGTGTACTTGCAAATCCAAACGGTGTAAGCTCCACGTGGCTTACATGAGACCAGCGAGCAGTTCAGAACATAGAATGATTTTATTGAACAAATTGTTTTCGGTCAATCAAGCACGACTATACTTGAACAGGATCTGTTCTATAGTTCGTACAAATCGTTGTACCTCTGTACAACGTCCCTAGTCATTCACTCGGATGATGAGCTGAGACTTCAGGTCCAGAGCGCGAATGCTGGCTGGAATAGAACGCCGCAAGGCGTTCCGCCAGCCTCGATGAACGTCCCACCCGCCCATTCCGCGGGAGGTCGACGGACCGGAAGTGCTCTGACGAGCGACTTTGTTGCTGAACTCGAACCTATACGGACTGTGTTTCACCTTGGGTCTCGCTTTTGGTGTCACATTTCGGTGTCAGATTGAACTAAACTCACGAAACTTCGGTGGAATAGCATGTGATGCGGTTTCGTTCCCGTGAACACGGCAAATGGAGCCACAATGCATGATGGGTCAGTCAATTGGTGGTTCAGCATGATGGACTTGCACGATTGCCAGCGTTCGACAGAGATCCACATGCACCCCAAAGCTGCGAGAAGGGATGGCTCGCATCACACCCGCATCGAACCACATCCCAGGGCGTGCAGTTGCCTGGAATGACGCTGGCGGAGCAAGCATGTGATGCATGACGCGACGGTCTAGGAGGAGGCGGCCTTGCATATCGCTGCTTCGTGAGGAAGGCAACGGTTTTCCAATGCGGCATCGTTGATCACCTCACTTCGTCGATTTGAAAACAGACACAGTTCGTTACACCTTTCGTTACACCTTGATCGATTCTCAGTCCTCGTTCGTGCAAAGAGCCACGATGGTTTCACCAGGATCGATCTACGGAACGCGCTCCGCCGCTCACGCGCACTCCCACTCCCATCCGCTCTCCCAGTCCTCGCACATCCACCCGCACGCGCACGCGCACGCGCCTCCTCCGCACTCTCACACTCACGCTCCCTTGCGCCGATCGCGGCAGGCCACGGAGGAGCGTCTCTTCGGGCCGTTAAAAGCGGAGCACGTGTTGTGGATCATCGGAATTCTACTATTCTATTTCTACGTGTGGGGCCGGCTCTTCGGCAGCCACCCTCGCGCTCATTCGCACCCCGCCGCGCAGTCGCAGACAGCGGCGCAGGCAAACGCGCACTCTCCGCCCTTGCCCGGCGGGCCGCCGTCCGTCGCGCATAATAAAGCCGCCGCGTCTCACGTTAGGCACGGCGCGCACAGCCACTCCGCGGGATCCTCCAAGGCTGCGGCCGGCGGACATGACGGGGACGCGGAGGCGAGAGGGCGATCTGCGCTGGATGCGGGGACGCTGCCACGTGGGAAGAGCAGATTGGGGTGAGTCTGTCACCCGGTGCGGATAGTTGATCGTATCGGTTGCCTTGATTGTTTAGATCCTCTGTCTGTCCACGTATCTCTCTCTTTCTCTCTCCCTTTCCCTCACTCTGTCGCACTCTCATCTCTCTCTCTTTCTCTCTCGCGCCATCACTCGTTCTCACTCGCTCCCCTCTTCGTATGTAACCCCGCACCCCCCTCCTCTTACTGCCCCTCCCCTTCCTTCGTGTGCGGGCAACAGAGCACCACCCTTGTTGCGCCACGCTGTGGGCACTCCGCCTGGGGGGGGAGGCGCGCAGGGCGCAGCCGTGGCGGGTGGGGGGAAGGCGGAGGGTGCCAGGCGCGCCAGGATTGGCGGAGGAGCCGCGGATGGGCGCAAGCAGGCGGCTGGGGGGGCAGCTGATCATGGGCATACTGCTGCTGCTGCGGCTGCGGCTGCTGCAGGGGGGGAACGGGGAGAGGCTGCGAAGCTGGGTGTGGTGAATGGTGGCGAAGGTGGCGGAGGTGGCGGGGTTGGTGTTGGTGTGGGAGAGGCATGGAGGCCCCGTGTGGGGGAGCGTGTGGGAGCAGGGGAGGAGGGGAAGGCGGAGGAGGGGAAGGCGGAGGAGCATGCGGGGTACGAGGTGCCGTACATAGTGCAGCGGTTTAGAGCAGGAGTGATAGACTGGCATGACTACGTGCCGCAGCCCGTGCTGCCCTTGCTCTCCGAGTACGTACGCTGCTGCTGCTGCCGCCGCTGCTGCTGCTGCCGCTGCTGCTGCCGCCGCCGCCGCCGCCGCAGCCGCCGCAGCCGCCGCAGCCGCCGCAGCCGCCGCAGCCGCCGCCGCCGCCGCCGCCGCCGCCGCCGCCGCTGCCGCTGCTGCTGCCGCCGCCGCCGCCGCCGCTGCTGCTGCTGCCGCCGCCGCCGCCGCCGCCGCCGCTGCTGCTGCTGCTGCTGCTGCCGCCGCTGCTGCCGCTGCTGTTCGCGCCCCCACTACCAATTTCAACCAATTCCACTATTTCTTTCCAACCGTTTACCGCACCTGCCTACCCTCCACCTCCCGTCTCTCTTTCTGCTCTTCCTGCCAGCCCTCCCTCCTTCCCTCCTTCCCAAGCGGAAATGGGGATTACTTTTGAGAATCTTTTGAAAAGTCTCCCTACTTCCGATTTTACCCTCAAACCCACTCCCCCAAATCCTCCTCAAAATTCCCCTTGCTGCAACCTCTTCCCTCGTTGCGCTCCCCAGTCCATCTCCACTCCGCCCTCCGATCTCTTTCCCCTTCCCCTTATCCCCATCCCTTCCCCCTCCATTTTCCCCCATTCCCTGTCCCGCTTCCCCAACCCCTTCGCCCCCAGCGATTCCCAGTACGTGCAGGTGAGGGAGGCATACGGGCTGCATCTGCTGTGTCAGAGTCACTTTTGAGAATTCTCCTAAGGTTCCCCGTGCCCCTTCCCCCACTTTCCCTGTGTCTCAGCGATTCCCAGTACGTGCAGGTGAGGGAGGCATACGGGCTGCATCTGCTGGCGCAGGCGGAGGCAACTTGTGAGTCGACTCAAGAGTCCCCTCCTCCTTCCCCCGTCCCCTATTCCCCGCCCCGCCGCCCCCTGTGTCCCAGCGACCCCCAGTACGTGCAGGTGAGGGAGGCGTACGGGCTGCATCTGCTGGCGCAGGCGGAGGCCAAGGTGGCGCGCTTCTTTGCCGCCGACCCCTTCCGCCACAAGTCGCACGGCCCGCTGCTCGACCACAGGTGTGTGCGGGAACCCTTTCAAACGTCTTGAGACGTCTCAAAAACGGGCCGCTGCTCGACCACAGGTGCGTGCGCTTTCAAACATCCCAAATGTCAAAGCTTTTTTGAGATGTCACAGCTGGGAACTCTTCTTTTGTCACAGCTCCCCTCCAGACATCTCAAATTTGATACGCCCCATACCATCCCATCCCATCACGTCTCACTCCCTTCTCCCCCCCCCCCGCCTCCCATTCCATCAGCGTGTGCGGGGTGCTATCACACCCATGCGCACTGCTCTCCTCATGACGCGTCTCAACAGCCTTCGTGCCTTCCCCATCCCCTCCCTTCCTCCCACCCCGCGCCCTCCCATCCCACCAGTGTGTGCGGGGTGCTATGTGCCGTCCACTCGGCGCGCTCGGACTGTCTATGGGACGGCTTCTGTGCATGGTGCACCAGCACAGAGATCTGCGTGGATAGAGCCTCACCCATGGCTGCTGCCTGCTCCTCCCTCTCTTCGCCCCTCCCATCCCACCAGTGTGTGCGGGGTGCTATCAGACCCATGTGTCGTGCACGCCTTGCAATCCGACTGCCTGTGGGACGGCTTCTGTGCGTGGTGCGGCAGCACAGACGTGTGCGTGGATAGAGCCTCGCCCATGGCCGCTGCCTGCTCGACCCACCTGCACCACCGCGACCTCACTCCATATCAAGACCGCATCCTCAGGTGCTCTGCTGCGCTGCTGCTGCTGCCGCTGCTGCTCACCACTCTGCTGCTGATGCTGTTTTGCTGCAAATGCTGCTGTTCTCCCCTATCTCTTCTCCCCCCTCCCCTCTCCCCTCTCCTCTCTCTCCTCTCCCCTCTCTCTTTCTCTCTCCCTCTCACCCCCAAACCCTTTCACTATTCCTCCTGTGTTTTCTCCTCCTCCTTATCCCCATGCCATGAGCAGGGATGCAGCCAAGTATGTGCGGGTGGCGGCAGGAGGGGAGATGGAGCACCATTCCCCCGCCAAGCAGAAACCACCACCTGCCAATGCTGCTGCGGCTGCGGCGGCGGCCGCTGCGTTGGCTGCTGCTGCTGCTACTGAAGTGGAGAGCAGCAGCAACACGAGCAGCAATGGGAGCGCTGACACCCCTTGCAAGATCATCATCCCCGGTCACTTCCAGGTCACTGCTGCTTCTGCCGCCCATCCGCATATGTCAAGTGTGCTCCATGCGCCCATGAGAGACGTACATCAAAATATGTGTACATATATCACTGGCTGCTTGAAAGAACTTTTGAGGCGCCTCAAAAGTCAAAACTTTGAGACGTCTCAAAACTATATGTGTACATATATCACTGGCTGCTTGAAAGTTCCATGCCGCTTGCGAGGCCGTTGAGAGCCGCTGTACAGCTACGTTTGAGGCGCCTCAAACTCGATAGTCTTTTCCTCTTCCTCCCCCTCCCCTTCCCCCTCCCTTTTCCCCCCTTGTGCCTGCAGTTCCTGACTCTGGACTACGATGAGATGTACTGGCACTGGCTGCTCGAAAACTTCGTGCCATTGTTGGCTGATATGCCCTATGCACGCCTCAGGTACGCTTGCTGATGTTGCTGCTGGTGATGGTGGTGGTGCCTGCCATCTGTGGCCTGCCTTATGTTAGTATAGCAGCACTTCAGCAGAGCACGATGTTCGCATGCCATCGTCCCCCCAGCCTCTCTGCATTCCCTGCCATGCCATCCACCTCTTCCACAGCCCTCCCTCTCTCAATCTATTTCCCTTCAGTCTCTCCTCCCCTCGCTTCTCCCCCTTTCCCATTTCCCCTGTCTCCCTCTTTCTCACTCCACCTCTTTATGCCACCCTCGTCCCCCTCCCCATGCCACTGACTCTCTGTCCCTCTCCCTCCCTTCCTCATGGCCCATATTTCCCCTCCAACCCCCACCCCTCCAACCCCCACCCCTCCAACCCCCACCCCGCCAACCGCCACCCCGCCACCACGGCGCTGGGAGCAGGGACATGCGCACGCACTTCATCCTCACACGCAGCACCTCCACCCGTCACCTACCCTTCCTCGGCCTTCTCTCTCAGGCAAGCCCACTCTCTCTCTCAGGCAAGCCCACTCTCTCTCTCAGGCAAGCCCACTCTCTCTCTCAGGCAAGCCCACTCTCTCTCTCAGGCAAGCCCACTCTCTC
This sequence comes from Closterium sp. Naga37s-1, assembly GCA_947471745.1. Lineage (NCBI taxonomy): Eukaryota > Viridiplantae > Streptophyta > Zygnematophyceae > Desmidiales > Closteriaceae > Closterium > Closterium sp. Naga37s-1. The sequence continues at coordinate 866,342 of CANJKZ010000055.1, read as the reverse complement.
TCTCAGGCAAGCCCACTCTCTCTCCCAGGCACACGCTCTGATTGCCCTGCTGTTCCACTCCCAACAGGCAAGCTCTCTCCTCTCCCCCTCTCTCCCTCTCCCGTTCTCCCTGTCTCCCCCTCTCCACCTTTCCCCTCTCCGCCTCTCTCCCTCTCCCTTTCTCCACCTCTCCCCCTCTCCACCTCTCCCCCTCTCCACCTTTCCCCCTCTCTCCCACCCCTGCAGTCGTGCTGGCGGTCGCTAGAGGACATGCAGGAGGGCACGTGTCTGGTGGAGGAGACCAAGGAGGAGCAGCTGCGATTCAACATGGACCACCCCTCCGCCATGGCCTCTGCTGCTGCCCGCCTCATCGACCGCACTGCACCGCACTTCGTCGTTGACCGCCTCAACCTCTCGCACATCCCGGCTCCGTCCAAGCCACAGGCACGTGGGGTGGTGGGAGGTGGGATGGCATGGGGGATTCGTGCTCCCACCGGCACAGGCACAGGCACAGGCCATGGGCATGGGCATGGGCATGGGCATGGGCATGGGCATGGGCATGGGCACGGGCACATGCATAGGCACAAGGGCTTGCCCAGTTGTACCTGCATTGCTGTACCGGTTCCCTCTGCCCTTCTATCTTCCCCTTTCCTCCTCCTCCTCCTCGTCCCCACCTCTCTTCTCCTCAACTCCCCTCACCTCCTCTTTCTCTGCTTACCCCTCACGCTGATATCTCCCTGTCTGCCCTTCTATATCCCCCACCTTCCTTCCAGCACTCTCCCCCCACACCCCACTCCACCACCTTGACCACACTAGGACTCCTTGGTAGCAGCCACACTCCTTCCCTTCTCCCATTCTTGTCCAGTTACCCACTTCCGCTCCCTCCCTTCCCCACCGTTCCGATTCTCCTGCTGGCCCATGGGCGTCGCCGCCAACTCCCCAATGCAGCCACACAGAAGTCTGTCTGCCTGCGCCTGCCCTCACCCCGCGCCTTCCCCCGCTCCCCTATCCTCTTCCCTCCCCTCGTGGTGGCGCATCGTTTTTCAGCGCTGCAAAAATAGTCCTCCCGCCTCCCCCTTCTCCTCCATCAGTCAGGTTGTCCTGGTGGCGTGGCGGCGGCGCCGTCTCCTCCTGAACAAGGACGCGCTAGTAACCACCTTCTCTGCCCACTTCTTCCGCCACCCCACGCCCTCCCCCTCATCCCACACCCTCCCCCTCTCCCCTCTTCCGGCTCCCCCTTCCACTGTTTCAGGTTCTCCTGGTGGCGCGGCGGCGGCGCCGCCTGCTCCTAAATGAGGACTCATTAGTAGCCGCCACGCGCGCTATGGGCCTGCCCATCTCCATCGCCGTACTCGAAGATCTCCCGCTCTACGAGCAGATCCGGGCCGTCCGTTCCTGCGCCATCCTGGTGGGCGTGCACGGGTCTGGGCTGCTCAACTCCATGTTCCTGCACCCCGGCAGCGTTCTCGTGCAAATCGTGCCCTACAACACCACCGGTGCAGACCGTTTCTACGAGCCGCAGGTTCGGCAGGCCGGAGGCTCGTACATGGAGGTCCGGGTGATGAACCGGAGCGACAGCGTGTTTCACTGGCACTTGGCGGAGGACCACGGGAGCAAGGTGGGGACGGCGGAGGAGAGAGAGCAATTCCTGCAGCAAGGGCCAGACGTGCAGCGAGCCTCAGATGTGTTTTTTAGCTTCTGGGTGAACCAGGATGTGCATGTGCCTGTTGGGGAGTATAGGAGAGTTATTGGTGAGGCTGTGGCTGCTTGGGAGCAGGGCCGGCAGCAGCAAAAGAAGAGGCCACGGAGCGAGGAGCAGCAGAGGGCAGGCTGGGCAGAGGAGGGGGAGGAGGGGGATGCAGGGGTTGCAGGCGGGGAAGGGCGTGGTGTAAGGGATGGCAGGGGCGACAGTAGAGAACAAGGATAGTTCTAGTTTGTGTAGGGAAGGGCCATGGAGCAAGGCTTGGTATGGTACAGTAGGTTGGTCATGTCAGGTCCTGTCAGTGCATGGGTCAAGGTGCAGTCGTCACATCACATCCCACCTGCCTTCCTTCGAAACCACGTTAAATGAATTAAATGTTTTTTCTAAGGTATGTACCGTATTCCCCCGGACAAAAGACCCCCCATAATAATGTACCCGGGGTATTTTATTACGGGTTGTTTTCGTTATACCCCCTATTTAGGGGTGAAATCATTATGAGACCCCCCCCCCCCCAAACCTCAAAAGTGTTTTTAACATGAGAATATCAGTCCCTGTTTCTGTTTCTGTTCCGAGGCGGTCTGACATAATGTAGTGGACGCAGTACACGTCCGTCGCCCCGTGATCTAGCGTGCTGGTTACCACTCAATGTGGGCCAATGTGCATGAAGCATTTAAATGCTTCATGGATTGTGCCCGCTTCCTCGGCCCAGGACATTCGCGTGGTGTTTCCCCATTCTAAAAATGCAGCACAACACTACAACACCCATGCATTTCATTACATTCAGAAAAACATAGCACTTATAGTAAGACCCGGGTCTCATAGTTTTTATACAATTTAATAAGACCCCCAACATTTTTTTATGAAATCAATAACAGGCCCTAGGGTCTTTTATCCGGGGGAATACGGTGCCGTGGCATGCCATTGCGGTGCTATCAGCAATACATATCAATTCATTTTCTCGCATTGGACACCTTCGCAATATAAATTCCATGGACATGGACACCTGAAGCCACCAGTTTCTGTTGGGCTGAGAAGCCCCTTAGGATCTTTGCAGGACAGAATTCAAGAGTAGGATGATGTAGTAGCGGAAGCGTTTAATAAAGACTTGTTGAACCACCTTGTACTGGTTTGTGAGAACAAAGTAAGTTGATTAAACAAAAGAGATACAAGCTTTTATAAGAATACAAAGGAATATGAAGAGATACAGTTAATAACTGCTTTACTGTTGCTGTTGCGGTTCGATACAGTGTCGACTCGGGCAACTGCTCAGTATCGAGACAGTTGTTTGTCCTTGCTGTCGCGCTGCATTTGTCAGGTCAAAGGTCGCTGACCTTTGACTTTCGCGTAACCTCCAGCAGTTGTTCAACCTCCGAGGGTTGACTCACCGATGTTTCGATACGATCCGCTTCGCTTCTGTCTTGGTGTTTCGACACGACAGAGGCGCCTAAATCAGTTGTTTCCAACACTCCCCTTCGCTTCTGGAGTGTCGCTGCAGGTGACGTGGCTCTGTCCAGTCAGCAGCATGCAATATTCGAACTTCGATTTTCCGAGCTTCTTGGTCAAGTAATCAGCTGCCATCTCGGATGTGGGGCAGTAAGACAACTCAAGTCTCCCCTTCTCGATCTCGTCCTTCACGAAGAAATATCGCAGGGTGATATGTTTCGTCCTGTTCGCGAATCCATTTTTGTTGGCGATGCGAATTGCCGACTGGTTGTCGCAAAATAGGGAGAAGCTGGGTAACTGGGCCAGCTTCGCTTCCTCCAGAAGTTCGCGAAGGTACAGTCCTTCCTTGGTGGCTGAGCAGAGTGCGATATATTCAGCTTCAGCTGAGGAGAGGTCGATTAATTCCTGTTTGCTCGACTGCCACGAAATAGGTCCGATAGGCTCGAGACGGTAGATATAGCCTGTGCGCGAGCGCTTGTTGTCAGGATCTCCGGCGTGGTCGGCGTCGACGTAGCCGATTAGCTTGGGCGTTGTAGTTATGTTCTTATAGTAGATCAGGCCGATCGTCGGAGTGCTTACGAGGTAGTGTAGAGCGCGATCGAGCTCCTTCATGTGTTCGTCTTCAGGCCTTTTGAGGTAGGTGGCGAGTTGACTTGCTGAGTATGATAGGTCTGGACGGCAGGTGACGGCCGCGAAGAGAAGGCATCCCAGCTTTCTCTGGTAGTTGCGTATGCCGGCGGGTTTCAGTGGAGCGGATTCTGCCTTGTTATTTCCTGCCGTGTAGCGGTATGGCGTAGAGATGGTAGTTGGCGTGAGTGCGAACCGTTTGGCGATGGTGTCGGCATATTTTGCGACGTTGAGATAGATCGCGCCTTCTTCTTCTTGGATGTTGAGGCCGAGGTACTGCGTGACGGTAGATGAAACCGTGAGTGTAAGATCTCTCTGTAACTCCCCTTCGAACCAGGTAGTGACATTGTCGGTTGATCCGATGTAAAGCAGATCGTCTACGTAGACGATTAGTAGAATGTAGTTGTCGCCTTTCGTGAGCCAGTACATTCCTTGGTCGTGCGGTAGCTGCCGGAATCCGATGCGAGTGAGTCGGGCGTGTAAGTACTGCTGCCACAGTCTCGGGGCCTGTTTGATTCCGTACAAGGACTTCAGTAGCTGGCAGACTTGGTTAGGTTCTCCATGGGAACCGTGTGGAAGTTCGACAAAGATTTCTGCGTCGACAGGTGCGTAGAGAAAAGCATTGGCAACGTCGATTTGCCGCAGCTTCTTTTTCTTCATAGCGGCGATCGCGAGAAGAATCCGTAGTGAGGTGTGTCGACTAACCGGTGCGAATGTCTCGGTGAAATCGCGTCCATGCTCTTGGTCGAAGCCGCGTACGACCCAGCGTGCCTTGAACTTGTCGATGGTGCCATCTGCTTTCGTCTTCACATGGAAGACCCACTTCCCGGTGAGTATTGTCTTGTTTCGTGCTACGCCGATAGGAACAACTTTCCAGGTGTTGCGCTCCTGTAGTGCTTTCAGTTCCTTGTCCATGGCTTCACGCCATTTTTCCTTATGCTCCCCCCCCAGAGCCTGCTGAACTGTGGCAGGCTCCTTAGGAGTATCCGTGCCATGGACCGCGGTGATGAGACCAAGTATCTGAAGGCCACTCTGTGTGTAGCGGGGGAGTGTTGTGTCCGCGGGATAAGCTGCTTCGACGCCTGTTTCTGGGTCAGGTATGAAGTTGGGCCCTATGCGTTCTGCTTCGTTGGTGTTGACTTCTGCAGGTGTAACGTAACCAGTGTCGGCGAGGTCGAAATAAGTTTCGGCGTTGACGCTTTCGCGAGGATTTTCGTCATCCATCGGGATAGGCACGGAGCAGTAAGGGAGTGGTCCTGCTTCTTCCGAGGCGTTATCCACGTTCTGCTCGTCCCAGTCAGCTTCGTCTGCTGCCGAGGCGAAGTGTCGGTCACCATGGAAGCCACCTGTGGGATCCCGATTTTCTTCCAGGTTGGCAAGGTATGTCGGAAGGGTGAGTCGTTCGTAGAAAATGACGTCACGTGCTGCTACTGTTTCTTTGGAGTGGACGTCGAAAATCTTCCACGCGTTGTAATCTCTTTCGATGCCCAGGTGTAGTCCCCACTGTGCTCGTTGGGAAAATCGGCCGGCTCGTGCAGATGGGGGTCGGTACTGTACCATGCAGCCAAAAACTCTTAACATTTTTGTGCTGCCCTGCTTTCCTGTCCACAGCAGGTGCGGTGATGCGTTGTTCGGTAGTGACGACGACGAAAGCAAGTTGTGCAGCATGACAGCGTGGTCCATCGCTTCAGGCCACTGGTGATTGGACAGTCGCATGCCACGCAGTAATTTGCGCATGGTGTTCTGGAGAGTTCGATTCATCCGTTCCGCCACGCCTTGCTGTTGATGGGCGTAAGGAAGCGAGATGAGCCTCTTGATTCCCTTTTCTGCCAAGAACTGCTTGAACCTCTGTGAGGTGTATTCTTCTCCTCCGTCTGACTGAAAGCTTTTCAGTTTCTCGCCTGATTCTCGTTCTGTTACTGGGAGCCAAGCGATGAAGGCTTCGAATGCCATGTCCTTGCTCGGAAGATTGAGGTGCCAAACGTAACGTGTAGCTGCATCGATGAACGTGATGGTATAATTGTATGCGCCTTGTCCGGGTTCGCGATTGTACAGGATGTCGCTGTACACCTTTTCAAGTGGTGCGTAAGCTGGTGCGCTGGGGTTGTGGTGAGAAGTGAAAGGTCGATGCGGTAAGTCAGCTTCGGGGCAGGTAAAACACGTTCCTCGCGCTCGTCGAAGTTCACTTCCGTCGGTTAGAAGCAGTGAATCTTTGTCGAGAACTCCGGCTCTGATTGTGTTGTTTAACACCGTATTACTTGGATGTCCCATTCGTGTGTGCCAGATGTCTTCGCTAGCGCGATGTCCGGGTGAACGACGATACAGGTCGGAGTTGGAGTAAAAGGCGGCGGTGAAGTTGGCGCTTCTGTGAACTTCGCGAGGGGTGGGAGTTAGCTGCTGCGCAGGAGTCAGTGAAGTATTGTCGGTGTGTGGCGATGTCGTTGAAGAACTCGCGACTGGTGTTGTAAGTGTTGTTGGTGTTGCCGATGTTTCTGCTGCTGCCGATGTTGTTTCTGCTGCTGCCGAGTGTTGAATCGTTGCTAATGCTCTTGTTCGTTCTGCTTCAGGGATGGTGTGTGAGTACCTGAAACCTTCTGGACTGAAGTCGGGGTCAAGATCTGGTGGATGTGTCCAAGAGGTGAAGGTGACGATCCCGTCGCTGTCAGCAGTGCCGAGATCTGGGACGAAGTCGAGGACGAAGACATTATTCTTCAGTACTGCCTTGCCGATGTAGAGTCTGTCAGAAACAAGAAGTGATTGAACTATGAAACATTGGAGTACAAGTATGAAACCCTAGAGTTGTGTACCCCCTAAAGGCTAACCCACTATAGCCTACACAGCAATAACACATAGATAATGTTTGACACACCCCCATAGGCAAAGTGGGAAGAGCAAGGGGTCACAAGACCAGTCAAGAAAGGCAAAGCAAGCTCAGGGTGAATCACAACGTCACCACACAATCTGAGCACAAGCAAAGGGCCACAGGGCCAGTTCAAATGCAGAGGCATATATGAAACACAAACAGCAAGGTGATCTCAACCTAACAAAACAAACAAGCAGGTATATATATATAGAGATCACAGTAGAGACAAAGCCTACATTATGTGAGGAAAAGTGGGCACAAGCCCCAGTATAGTGCAGAAGCGCTGATGATCACCAGGCTGAAGTGCCTTGGTGAATATATCAGCGGTGTTGGCCCGAGTGGCCACGTAACGCAGACGAAGCTGACCGCGCTGCTGCAGCTCTCGAGCCAGGAAGTAACGGAGAGCGATGTGCTTCGTTCTGTGCTCCAGTCTGTGCTCCTGACACAAGGCAATGGCAGCCTTGTTGTCGACGTACAGCACTGGAGGAGAACTAGGCCGCTCTCCCAAGTCGATCAGCAGGTAGGTCAGCCAGCGTAACTCCTGTGCAGCCATGGCTGTGGCGTAGATCTCAGCCTCACAACTGGAGCTGAGAACTGAAGACGAGCGAGTAGAACGCCAAGAAACTGAACCAGAGCCAAGGCTGAAGGTGTAACCCTGTGACGACCGCTGAGTAGCCTGGTCGTCAACCCAAGAAGCGTCTGAGTGCCCAGTGAGAACAACTGAGCGCCTCCCTCCAAGCACGAGCCCCATGCCCGATGTACTGCACAAGTAGCGCAATACCCTCTTTGCAGCATCCCAGTGCACCTTTCGGTGCCTGCCAGGAGCCACATAGCGGGCCAGAAGGCCAAGAGGGTATGCTAGGTCAGGACGAGTGCAAGTCATCAGGTACATGAGGCAACCAACTAGCTCTGGGTAAGGACCACTCGGCTCTACGGACTCATCCGAAGGCAGAGCTGAGAGCGAGTGACCTATAGCCAGAGGAGTGGCCTGTGCTGAGGACCAGGTGAAGCCGAAGCGCTGAAGGACCTGCTGCACCATGTGTGACTGAGTCAGTGTGATGGTGCGGCGTGCTCTGTCCCGGGTGATCCTCAAGCCAAGATAGCTTGTCAGCTCACCCAGGTCTGTGCACGTGTGTCTCTTCTGCAGCTCCGACTTCACATGGGCGAGAGCCTCAGTGTCAGCAGTGGCAAAGACCAAGTCGTCGACGTACACGAGGATGTAGAACGGCGGCAGTGAAGTGTCGGTGCGTAGAAACAGCGACGGGTCGGCAGTAGAAGACGAGAACCCAAGAGCCGCAAGTGTAGTCCTCAGTGTGTCGTGCCACTCACGTGGAGCCTGGCGGAGACCGTAGACCGGCCGCCGGAGGCTCCACTAGGTACCAGGAGGAAACGACCCAGTGAAGCCAGGAGGGCGGCGCAGCCAGATCTCCTCGTGTAGGCTGCCCTGCAAGAAAGCTGTGCTGAAGTCAAGAGAGTGAAGCTCGTAGTCACGCTGAGCGGCAACGTGCAGCAGCACCCGAAGAGTGGTCATCTTCGGGGTGGGGGAGAAGGTCTGAAAGAAGTCAACTCCCTGTCGCTGACTGAAGCCTCGAGCAACGTACCGAGCCTTGAAGACAGGCGGAGAACCTGGCGGCCGCTTCACCCTGAAAATCCACATGCCACTGACGATGTTCGCCCCAGGAGGGGGAACCTCGTCGACGTAAGTGCCAGTGGACTTCCAGGATGCCATCTCTGCATCCATGGCTGTCTGCCACTGAGAGGAGTACTCACCCGCGATCGCCTCAGCGTAAGAGCGCGGGGTCGGGATGTCTGGAGCATCCGGGTCTCCCTCAGGTGCAATCAGCATGGACACGAGATGAGGTACAGCGGCGGCAAAGCACTCAAACTCCTCCTGCCTGTCCTCAAGGACGTCCGTGCCAAGAGCACACTCACCCCCGACGGACGAAGGACAGACAGACTCAGACTCAGCAACAAGACTGGCAGCGTAGTCTAGTCTACAGTGAGCAGCAAAGTCGACAAGCTCAGTAACTAAGGCAGACGCAGCAGCTGACTCAAAGGAAGGGTCAGTGACAACTGTGGACAGGAGATGCGTGACAGTAGGACTAGCAACACGAAGAGAGTCAGACTCTGGGTCAGCAAGGGCAGGAAGGGAGGACGCAGGAGGAGAAGGCAGAGGGACACGCTGTGGAGCAGAGGAAAGACGAAGCAACATCTGGTGAGTGCCGGGGACAGCAGGAGGACGCTGACGCGGGACATGACGACCAGGGCGAGAAGCACGAACAGGTGACGCAGAACGCGACTCAGGTGACACAGGACGAGACTCAGGCTCACGACGCTCAGTAAGACCTCCTGTCAGACCAGTGTAGGGAGAAGGACCAGGAAGTGGCGAGGTGGGCTGTAACTGTGACTGCAACTGGACAGGCGAACGACACTCTAAGGAGGGAGCAGGACAAGGAGGAGGCGGCTGACCAAGAACCTGCTGAAGGAGCGGAACGAAGTACGGCCGCGGCCGTGACGTGCCCCCAGACCCAGCAGAGACAGCACCAGAACCCCCAGCAGCAGCTCTAACTCCCGCAGCACCAGTAGCACCTCCAGGAGTGTCAACTCCAGTACCTCCAGTGGCACCAGCTCCAGCAGCACCACCAGTCACAGGACCAGGAGCACCACTAGGAGCTCCAGCAGCTCCAGTACCTCGAGCAGCACCAGCTGTACCGTCAGCTTCTCCAGGACCTCCAGGAGCACCAGCAGCACCTCCAGCAGGACCAGTACTAGCAGCACCTCCAGCAGCTCCAGTACCTCCAGCAGCACCAGCAGCACCGTCAGCAACTCCAGTACCGCCAGCAGCACCAGCAGCACCGCCAGCAACCCCAGGACGTCCAGCAGCACCAGCAGTACCTCCAGTAGCAGCCGGGCCTCCAGCAGGCGGCAACTCAAAACGAGGAGCTCCACTCCGGAGGCTGCAGCGCCGAGCGTACCACTCACGTAGCCGCTGAGGGGAGGGAGGCTCCGGCCGCAACACAGTACTCGCAGCTCCAGTAGCCCCACGCCGTAGGCCGCAACGCTGAGAGTACCACTCACGCAACTGCTGTGAAGAGGGAGCACCACCAGGGTCAACACCCCAAGTCGCAGCACCCCCAGGCTCAGCACCCCCAGACTCAGCACCCCCAGTCTCAGCACCCTCAGTCTCAGCACCCTCAGGCTCAGTACCCCCAGTCTCAGCACCCCCAGGCTCAGCACCCCCAGTCTCAGTACCCCAAGGCTCAGTACCCCCAGTCGCAGCACCCCCAGGCTCAGCACCCCCAGTCTCAGTACCCCAAGGCTCAGTACCCCGCTCAGGACCAGAGTCAACAGCTACCTCGACAGGCTCGACTGCGTCTACCTGGGAAACACCTGAGGGAGCAGGACCCTGGGGAGGGAGGGGGTCTACCGGAGGGGCACCTGGGCTGAGGAAGAGAGGCGGGGGAGGGAGCGGAGCAGTGGGGTAGGGGAACAGACGGTAGAAGGGTACCGACTCGTCAAAGGTGACGTCCTGAGAGGGGAAGACACGGCGCGAGGTGGGGTGGTAAAACTGCCAACCAGGCGCGTCAGGGACAAAGCCAAGGAAGACACAAGGCACAGCGCGGGCAGAGAGCTTGTCCGCAGTGGTATCGCGGACAAAGGCACGAGCACCCCAGACCCGGAAGCGCGACACATCGCCAACCTGCCCCGTCCACAGCAGTGTGGGCGAGGTCTCCGGAGCGGAGACACGGGGCCAGAGGTTGAGCTGATGTGCAGCGTACTGGACTGCAAACGGCCACAGGAAATGGGGGGCAGCCGCATGAATCAAGGAGGTACGAGCGATCTCCATGACCAAGCCAATGCGGCGCTCAGCAACCCCATTCTGCAGTGGAGAGGCCGGAAGCGTGAACGTCTGGCGGATGCCATGCTCCGCACAGTAGGCTGCCAAGAGGTTGGAGGAAAACTCACCACCTCGGTCAGAGTGCAGACGCAGGACGGGAAAGTCCGACTGGAACCGGTCGCGGAGCTGGAGACGAGCAGCACGGATCCAAGGGATCAAAACATCAGGGACCTCACCCTTGGTGCGTAAGGGGAAGACCGTGGTGTAGCGCGTGTAGTCGTCGACAACCAGCAGGAAGTACCGCTCGTGGCCCTGTCCACGGACGCGGGCTGGGCCCCACACGTCCAGGTGGAGAGTTTGCAGAGGAGCCTCTGTGGGAGGGAACGAGGAGGAGTGAGGAGCGGTGCGCTGCCGTCCCTCGACGCAGGGAAGACAGGGAGGAGCAGGCGAGGGCGGGAGGGAAGGGAGAACCCTGGGAAGACCAGAGACAAGGTACCGGGAGTGCATGCCACGAAGGCGCTGCACTGACGGGTGACCAAGACGGTGGTGCCAGAGAACCGTCTGGTGCGACAGGGAGCGACACGAGCAGGGGGCCGACAGCTGACCTGACGCAGACGCAGACGCAGCTACCTGAGGGGACTCAGTGGTCAGTGTGTACAGGTCCGACCCCGGCTGCCGAGTGAAGGTAGCTAGGTGGCGTCCTGTCCTAGCACACGTACAGTGGGTCACACGCTCATAGGCAGGGGTGAACTGGTGAACACCCCCATCCTGAAGAGCAGAGCCCGCCACCAAGTTCGTAGAGAACGAGGGGAGGTAAAGACCCGACAGGGTGCCGGACGGGACCGCAGGACAAGGGAGGACAGTGGAGGAGGTCGCAAGGACCGGGCCCCCAGAGGGGTCAGCGAGGGAGACAGCAACTGGCCGAGCTAGCTGCTCAAGGGCAGTGCGGTCACGGAAGAAGCAGCGGGAAGCACCCGAGTCGAGTGTGAAGGTGTGCAGTGCCTCAGTAGACGCAGTACCAGCAAGCGCAGACGCACTAGCACCTGGGGGAGCAGACTCACTAGCACCAAGAGCAGCAGCCTCACCAGGACCTAGGGCAGTAGACGCACGAGTACCAAGAGCAGCAGCCTCACCAGGACCTAGGGCAGCAGACGCACTAGCACCTGGAGCAGCTGTCTCACTGGTCCCAATGCCCGGGTCTGGCGGTACACTCAGGTAGCAGTCACCCTCAACACTAATAGTCAATGCATACATGGCACCAAGGATAGTATCAAAGTCAAGAGCAAAGATATCAATGTTCTTTCTAAGCAGATCAGCCCAGCGGGGCAACTCAGTGGCGTCAGGAAACTGCTCACGCCAGGCGTCGTCGAGACGAAAGAAGCAGCGCTGCGCCGTGTGGAACCTCCCACAGGTCTGGCCAGTGCGGTCACCTGTGCGGATGACGTACGGGCATGTACCTCCACCCCCATACCCCCCACGCTGAGAGTACCACTCACGGAGTTGCTGGGGCGAGGGAGTCTGCTGCTGTTGCCTCTGGCCACCGCCGAACCCCCCACGCTGCACCGCTCCACCACGTCCGCCACCTGCTCCACCGCCGCCCCCACTGCCACCACCGCCCCCACCACCCCCACCACCGCCGCCGCCACTACCCCCTGTGCCGCCACTGACCCCCCCACCACCCCCTCCACTCCCACCTCCGTCACCACCCCCGCCCCCCCCACCCCCTCCACCGCCGCCGCCCCCGCCTCCACCTCCACCACCCCTGCCCCCCTTGCCCCTGCCGCCCTTGCGCCTCCCACTAGGAGAAGACGCGGCCCCGACCCCCTCAGCTCCGAGGTAGCCGACAGCAGCAGCAGATGCAATGGAGGGGAGGAGGGGGGAGGGGGAGCACCCCTCAAAGAAGGGGGTGCGGGGGTCACCACGAGAGGCACCTACAGCTACAATGCTCTTCTCAGCTGCTAGGAGTTCCTTCTCGAGGAGGTCGACAGTGAGGTCAGTGGGGGACAGGGCAAGGAACTGGTCCCTAACAATGCAAAGGGAGTCAGGGAGGCGGGTGACAAGGTGGTACAGTGTGAGGTACATCGGGGGGGGGTTCTTGGCGAGGAAATCGGGGGGGAGCGCGGCACGGTAGCGGAGGTCACTGGTACGGAGGTGGGTGATGAGGTCAGCTACAGTGACAAACGCGGACAGGTCGGGGAAGAGATAGGGCAGTGAGAGACGGCCTATAGCAGCAGTGGCAGGGGAGGAGTAGCGTGCGACTACTGCGTCGTACAGCTCCTTAGCGGTCTTATGCTGGCCGAAGTGCTCGCGCTCATCTAACGGCAGGTGGCTGCGAACGGCTAGGCGAGCGTGAGCATCACGGGTCTGCCACTGGGAGCGAGCAGTGCTGTCAGCAGTAGTGGGAGGTGCGGGGGCAGCGCAGGACGTGTGGTCATAGAGGGAAACATCGTCCTTGGCAGTGATCTGAAGGAACAGGTGGAGGTCATCTAACCAAACCTCAAACTTAATCGGGCGGCCCTCAGCGTCAAAGGTGAGAACAGAGGGAGTGGCCATAGTGGCAGGAGCAGCAGCAGGAACAGTAGCAGTAGTACAGTAGGAACAGGAGCAGGAGTTACTGCAGGCGGGGCACCGTAGGGTGGCGCGGCTCGGCCAGGGCGGCGCGGCTCGGTTCGGGCGGCGCGGCTCGGTTCGGGCGGCGCGGCTCGGCTCGGGCTGGGCTACGCAGCAGTGCGCAACGAGGGGGCGTGCCCGTGGGCGGCTGTAGCGGGCGGGCCGTGGTTGTGCGCGGGCCTGACTAGCGCGCGGGTCGACAGCCTAAAAGGGGGGGGGGGGGGGGGGGGGGGGGGGGGGGGAGGGCGTCGCGGCGGCCTACGAGCGGTGCTGCGACGTCCTGGGCGGCGGTCGACGGGCGGCTAGGGGTCGGCTCGTGGGCGACGTCGGTCGCGCGGGCGGCTAGGGGTCGGCGCGCGGGCTGCTAGCGGGCTACTCGCGCCAAAAAAAAAAAAAAAAAAGGCCGCGCGCGGCACTAGCGAGCTGCGCACGGGCAGCAGGAGGAAGAGAGGCGCACGAGGGCGCACTAGGAGAGAGGCGCTCGAGGGCGCTAAGTAGATTCAGCGCTCGAGGGCGCTTCTAGTGGTGGGCCCGTTGGTAAGCGGTCCTAGGACTAGGACCTAAGCTCTTAATACCATGTCAGAAACAAGAAGTGATTGAACTATGAAACATTGGAGTACAAGTATGAAACCCTAGAGTTGTGTACCCCCTAAAGGCTAACCCACTATAGCCTACACAGCAATAACATATAGATAATGTTTGACAGAGTCCTCCTCGACCGTGGAAGAGCTTGAACTCCTGTGTGGTGCTGTCTGCTTCAAGATGGATCCCCTTCGCCATTAGTTGGCTGACGCTTAGTAAGTTGTAGCCAAGTCCCTTTGCTATTAAAACCTTTGACATTTGCAGTATAACGTTTGTCTCTCGTGACTGAAGTTGCACTACGCCTTGTCGTCGTGTGCGCAGGTTCTGATTGTTGGCGACGGTGATGACAAATTCGCGTTGAAGTTGGTGTTCACGTTGAACAAAACGTCCTGAAGAACACATGTGCTGTCCACAGCAGCTGTCCAAGAACCACGTATCTTTTCCGGACGGCTCGCTTTGAGCGATAGCTGCGTACGTCGGATTTGGTTGAAGTGACTCGCGGCGAGGCGTGCTGTTGTCGAGTTGCTCTTCCGGTGAGTAATATGGTGGTGATTCTGTGATGCAGGAGTCGGTCAGTTGTGTCATGCAACTGACGATGTTTCTTGTTCCTTGCGCAGGTTGTCCCGTCGATGTCGTTGAGGCTTGTACTTGAGAAGTCGAACTCGCTTGCGTTGAGGCAACTTGACTGCTTGAAGGCCGAAGCTGCCGCTGCGTTGGTGCTGACTGTTGTCGGTTAGGGCAGTGTGAGCGAGGATGCCCTGACATTTTTCAAAGGTGACAGAACGGTGGTACTGATTTCGGTTGATGCCGATTGTTGTTGTTGTAGCGTCGTTGAGTGTGGAATGCAAATTCGGGCACTGATACCTTCTTCTTGTGTCGTTCCTCTTGCAGGTCCATATCTTGCTGCTCAGCATGGATTTCGGCGCAGAGTGCTGCTTCTGATATCTTTCCATGCGCTCGGATTATGGCGCGGGTGGAGCGCCACTGAGGACCGAGGCCGCCGATGATGACTGTGACGAAGGCGTCTTCTGAAATCGACCCTCCGCATCGAAGGAGTTTGTCGCGCAATTCGCGACAACTGCTGATATACGCCATCCCCTTTTCGCCTGGTTTCATTTCGACTGTCGTCAGTTGTGCCATTAACCGACTTTGATTTACGCTGTCTGTTGCTTGATACAGGTTCTTCAGGTGGTTGTACGCGAGCTCTGCAGAGTTGCCGTAACCCCGGTAAGACCGTATGTTCTGCTGCTGACTTGGAGTGATATTTCTCAGCAGTATTGTGTACGCCATCATTGACTGATACGTGTATTGCTGCTTGTCGTACTGTGTGCCGTGTGTTGGATATGGCAGGGACCCGTCGAAGAAGCCAAGAATCTGCGCGCCTTCCATCATAAGCTCGAACTCAAATGACCAGGTAAAGAAGTCCTTTCCATCGAAAGGCTTTGTCGTTTGCAGTTTTAAGACGTGCGCGAACTGTGACTGAACTTGAAGTGCATCCAGTGTCTTTTCTTGTCCGGATGCAGGCTGCGGGTATGGCATAAAGCTGACGGAGCCACGCTGGGGCTCATACGGAGCAAAGGTAGGCCGTTGCTGTTGATTTCCACGTGCGTAGGATGAACCATCGATGCTCATCGGTGTTGCGTTGTTGTTGCTGTTGTTTGACTGTGCAGGTGCCCCTTGCTGGTGCTGTTCGTAGAAGGACATGAAGGAGAAGAATTTCTCCATCATGTCTGGATCGAAGGCCGCAGCTTGATTTGCGGGATTTTCCAAAGACGATGCCCTTGGTCTTGTTGCTGTACCCTCCTCTGTCTGTAGGCCAGAGGCAGGAGGTGGAGTAGGAGTAGTGCCAGGAGAGCCGTTAGAGGAGCTTCTCTCCTTCTGCGTTGCCATGTCTTGTGATGTCGTAGATATCTTGATCGTAGTTGAATTTATCCTGACTGCTCTCATACCATGTTGGGCTGAGAAGCTGACAAAATACTAGCGTGAGTTTGGCTTAGGAGCCATAGTTTAGGAGCCTTGGTAGTTGAGTTCGAGTTTAGGAAAAGTATCGAGAGGTTTGGAAGGAGAGGAATGAGGTTTCACTAGCAAGAGTTGGGATACAAGTACAACACCCTAAATTGGGTTGTACTCATTACAGAGTACCCCACTGCAGGCTAGACAGCAAATACATTCTGACACACCCCCATAGCCAAAGTGGGGTGTAATCAGCACAATGAGCAAGCATAGAGCAAGAGTTCACAATAGGTAAGTAAGGCTAGAGCTAATCACAGAGGGCAAGTGAGGAGGAGGAGAGACTGTGGGGGAGAGAAGATGGGAGGCGACTGCTGACGCTGCAGACACACAGACGAGCTGCTGGCTCAGTGGCTACCGGAACAGCGCTCCGGACTACTGGGGTAACTGGCCCCGCGGCTAAAAGTAGCGGCAGACGAGCAACGGACCCACGGGCGACTGGCGACTACCGGAGATTGTAGCCTCCGGACTGCTGCTGCTGCTGACGACAAGACTGCTGCCTCCACTCGACCTCCCCAGCTGCCTAACGCCCTTCTCACACACCCCCTGCTCAAACCCTAGCCCTACACCCACAGCACCCCCTTAAACCCTAAACCCCAGACTCCCACACATCCACCCCCCTCAGCGAGAGCTGCAGCAGTGGGAGACGAAGGAGGAGGAGGAGGAGGGAACGGCACGCACAACCGACACCCCCACAACCATCACCCCCACACCCACCCCCCCACGGCTGCACCGGGTCCAGGAGCGGCTGCTGCAGGGGCCAGGGGCGGCTGCTGCTGGGGCGGCTGCTCCAGGGGCTGCTGCTGCTGGGGCGGCTGCTCCAGGGGCTGCTGCTGCTGAGGCGGCTGCTCCAGGGGCTGCTGCTGCTGGGGCGGCTGCTCCAGGGGCTGCTGCTGCTGGGGAGGCTGCTCCAGGGGCTGCTGCTGCTGGGGCGGCTGCTCCAGGGGCTGCTGCTGCTGGGGCGGCTGCTGCTGGGGCGGCTGCTCCAGGGGCTGCTGCTGCTGGGGCGGCTGCTCCAGGTGCTGCTGCTGCTGGGGCGGCTGCTCTAGGGGCTGCTGCTGCTGGGGCTGATGCTGCTGGGGCGGCTGCTCCAGGTGCTGCTGCTGCTGGGGCGGCTGCTCCAGGGGCTGCTGCTGCTGGGGCTGCTGCTGCTGGGGCGGCTGCTGCTGGGGCGGCTGCTCCAGGGGCTGCTGCTGCTGGGGCGGCTGCTCCAGAGGCTGCTGCTGCTGGGGCGGCTACTCCAGGGGCTGCTACTGCTGGGGCGGCTGCTTCAGGGGCTGCTGCTGCTGGGGCGGCCGCTGCAGTGGCGGCGGCTCCAGGGGTTGCTGCTGCTGGGGCGGCTGCTCCAGGGGCTGCTGCTGCTGGGGCGGCTGCTCCAGGGGCGGCTGCTGTTGCAAGGCAGGCCGCTCCAGGGGCGGCTACTTCAGGGGCGGCGGCTCCAGGGGCGGCTGCTGCAGCGGAAAGTAGGAGGGAGGGGAGGGGAAGGGCGCGGCCCCCATTGTGCCCTGACGGGTGATGTGCTAGGGAGCCGCGCAGGTCCCCAAAAGTGCCTCGACTGGCAACGAGAGGGGACCGCGCGCAGGCCCCTAAGGCGCCGCGACGAGGCAACGGGAGGGGCCGGCTCGCGGGCCCCGAAAGTGCCGCGACGAGGCGACGGGAGGGACCTGCGTGCAGGCCCCCAAAACGCCTCGACGAGGCGACGGTCGGGGCCAGTGCGCGGGCCCCTAAGACGCCGCGACGAGGTAGGAACCCGCCGCGCGCCTCGGGGCGCACGGCGGGCAGAAAACCGCCACGCGCTCCGAGCGCGTGGCGGGAAGAAAAATGGGATGTCGCGCGCCACGGGGCGCGCGACACACAGTAGGGCAGCGGAATCGAGTGGGCCCACAGGCCAGGAACGTTAAGCTCTGATACCATGACAAAATACTAGCGTGAGTTTGGCTTAGGAGCCATAGTTTAGGAGCCTTGGTAGTTGAGTTCGAGTTTAGGAAAAGTATCGAGAGGTTTGGAAGGAGAGGAATGAGGTTTCACTAGCAAGAGTTGGGATACAAGTACAACACCCTAAATTGGGTTGTACTCATTACAGAGTACCCCACTGCAGGCTAGACAGCAAATACATTCTGACACACCCCCATAGCCAAAGTGGGGTGTAATCAGCACAATGAGCAAGCATAGAGCAAGAGTTCACAATAGGTAAGTAAGGCTAGAGCAGAAGCCCCTTAGGATCTTTGCAGGACAGAATTCAATAGCAGGATGATGTAGTAGCGGAAGCGTTTAATAAAGACTTGTTGAACCACCTTGTACTGGTTTGTGAGAACAAAGTAAGTTGATTAAACAAAAGAGATACAAGCTTTTATAAGAATACAAAGGAATATGAAGAGATACAGTTAATAACTGTTTTACTGTTGCTGTTGCGGTTCGATACAGTGTCGACTCGGGCAACTGCTCAGTATCGAGACAGTTGTTTGTCCTTGCTGTCGCGCTGCATTTGTCAGGTCAAAGGTCGCTGACCTTTGACTTTCGCGTAACCTCCAGCAGTTGTTCAACCTCCGAGGGTTGACTCACCGATGTTTCGATACGATCCGCTTCGCTTCTGTCTTGGTGTTTCGACACGACAGAGGCGCCTAAATCAGTTGTTTCCAACAGTTTCAACCCCCTAAGTCTCACCGGAGGCACTTTTTCTGGTCGACATCAACTTCATAGTGAACGACTAGATGAGGACAGATAGGGGGGTACAATAAGTTTCCCATGCCCTCCCTGTACAACCCAACCTAGCCTACAAAGTACACATGTGAATGTATATATTGTCAACATACACGCCCCTCCTACCTCCATAGTTGCCCCTCACATCCCTTACCTTCACTCTGGACTTTGGCGCTTCCCAGTGCTTCTTCCGCGACCACACTACCATATCGCTGATTTCCAGCTCCTGTCTCAGTCTCCTTGGCCGATCCCTCCCCTTGATCGATCGTTGCACGCAACGCTACCGCACTCCCGTGCCCCTCATTCCCCTCTGGCTCCAACACCCAAAAACTTGGTGGGTGACGGTCGTTTCAGGACCTTGGTGTCACCACCACCTTTCCTGGACACGAGCGGTTCACTAACTGTATGGGCGCTACCACTTCAGGACCTCCTGCCACGTTCCTCTGGTACACAACGTCAGTACGCTGCCCACTGTGTCCACCACGATCCCTGTGTCTGTTCAGTAGTTGCATCGTGCTCGTGTCGGCCGCTTACTAACGCGTCGCTTTTGTGGCACCTGTCTACGTCAACCTGCCCTCTCGCATCTCTGTCACATGGCTCAGCACGGTCGTCTCTGGTCTCCTGTCGTCGCTCCCTACTCTCCCTCCCTCATCATCGACGATGTGCACCCCTTGTCGAAGGTAGGCAGCGCGCCACCCCCCACTCCTCCTCGTTTCCTCCCACCACTGCGCCCCTTCAGACCTTGCGCTTGGACGTCTGGGGCCTTGCCCCCATCCTCGGGCTGCGCAAAGAGCACTTCTTCCTGGTTGTGGTGGACGACTACTCCCACTACACCACAATGTTTCCCTTGAAGCAGAAGGTCGACGTGCCTGACGTTCTCCTACCGTAGCTAGTAGCCACCCGCACCCAACGCGCCCAGCCTGAGCTTCGTTTGCACTCCAGCCGTGGTGGCGAGTTCGCCTTCGGTAGCCTTGGCCTCCTACGGAAGGCATCACTCAAACATACTCGCTCCCAAAATGGTGTAGCTGAGCATCGCATAGCTTGGTCATGGAAATAGCGCATACCCCCGTGACAGTGCCCCCCCGTTTTCTATGGACATTTGCAAAACGCTAGACCGCGCACCAGCTTAATATGTGGCCTTGTGTCTCACAGCCGCAGGTTTTGTCAACCCTCATATGGACTAAGTCCCTTAATGATGTGTCTGCATTTCGCGTCTGCGGCGGCCTTGCTCACGTCCGCAAGATCTCAGTCCGCACTCTCCTATGTGTCTTCCTTGATTGCCCGGATTGGTTGTTCTACCACCTTTCGTCTCGCCATTTCCCTTGCTCTCGTAACGTCACGTGGTTCCCCACCTCCTCTCTTTCTCACTCCCACTCCTCCGCTCGCTCCCCTGCCCCCACGTCCTGCCCTCTCTGGTGTGTCACACGCCACCCTCTTCCCTCCGTTGCCTGTTAACTCAGTAGGCTCGAAACATCGGGGTGCGCCTCTTGTGTTGGCACCTTGCCACAGTCGCTGCCGTCACCAGCATCATCCTCGCCGTCGCCGAAGTAGCCATCGCTATGAGTATAGCGGCTACGCTTACCGAGTTTTACTTTACCTCGCATTATCTTGCTTAATTATATTTTCTTATGCTTGCTTTCTTAGAAACGTTGCTTTATTACATTTATTATAGTTATAACACCTATTTAGGTTGCGTGCACATTATCCTACGGCATTTCGGTTATCTCCACGTGACTATGCGCTCCGCGTGATTTCACCGAATATTTTCCACCGAATTCGGAAGGTCCTGTTGTCGACGGTTCTCGAGGAATGGTGCCTTCTAGTGACCTCTGTGCTACTTGCCTTGTGTCGTGCCTATATATCGCCACTTTGTTGCACTCGTGAATCATTATTAAAAACCTTAACTTGATTCTTCAATCCTTTCAGTCGTCGCTGCCGCAGCCGATCGCTGTGGACTCTTGAGGTGCTGCCGCTGTGGGTGCCAGTTCTAGGGGTGCTGGTTCTAGGGGTACTCTGGGGGTGCTGGTTCTAGGGGTACTCTGGGGGTGCTGGTTCAGAGGGTGCTGCCGCAGAAGGTACTGGTACTGGGGTGCCGCGGGCGCGACGTCCGACGCCGCAGCACCCGCTGTCGTTGCCGCAGCAGCAGCCTCCGCCGCATATCCTAGTCTTGTCTCCTTGTCGTTCCCTAGTCTTGTCTCTGGCTCATCTTCATCCGCATTTGCAGGTGTTTCCTCCTCTGTGTCCTGACCCGAATCCTCCCTCCCACCACTGGGGTCGTCGTCACTCTCGTGCTCTCCCTGTGTCTCCACCCTATGCTCCTCCGTTTTTACGTCTCTTGTGCTGCGCCACCCTCTGTTCTCCTGGCGGACATGGCCTCCGTTTTTACGTCTCTTGTGCTGCGCCACCCTCTGTTCTCCTGGCGGACATGGCCTCCGTTTTTACGACATGGCCTCGGCGGACACTGCTAGTGGGCACGATGGCGAGGGCGTGACAGTGTCAGAATCCCAACCACTAGACCATTGGGATAAAAGGGCTTGTTAAGTAGCAGGTCAGAGTGCGCCCATAACCCCCCAGGCGAACGCGCCTGTAACCCCCCGTAGGATCAATCGGGCATCCACAGTGCAGATTCACTGACACCCCCCCACACTGGGAGGCCTAGGACTGAGCACAGCGGCAAGGGCCTACATGTGCATACACCGGGATTCGAACCCGAGACCACTCTGACACCATGTCAGAATCCCAGTCACTAGACCATTGGGGTAAAAGGGCTTGTTAAGTAGCGGGTCAGAGTGCGCCCATAACCCCCCAGGCGAACGCGCCTGTAACCCCCCGTAGGATCAATCGGGCATCCATAGTGCAGATCTACTGACACCCCCCCACACTGGGAGGCCTAGGACTGAGCACAGCGGCAAGGGCCTACATGTGCATACACCGGGATTCGAACCCGAGACCACTCTGACACCATGTCAGAATCCCAGTCACTAGACCATTGGGGTAAAAGGGCTTGTTAAGTAGCGGGTCAGTGCGCCCATAACCCCCCAGGCCAACATGCCTGTAACCCTTCCCTAGGATCAATCGGGGATCACCAGTGGACCTCTGACACCCCCCCGCACTGGGATGCCCGAAGTGCACACACTGGGATTCGAACCCGAGACCTTCGCTCTGATAACATGTCAGAATCCCAACCACTAGACCATTGGGATAAAAGGGCTTGTTAAGTAGCGGGTCAGAGTGCGCCCATAACCCCCCAGGCGAACGCGCCTGTAACCCCCCGTAGGATCAATCGGGGATCACCAGTGGACCTCTGACATGACAGCACTGGTAAGGGGGCGTGGCGGCGTTGCTGAGGGACGCGCTAGAGGGCACGAGGGACAGTTAGGAAGGTAGGAGGGGCAGACGCGAGGAACCTAACACAGACGTGATACTGTGTTTACAACAGGATGAATGACTGAATGACTATATGACGACATACAAGGGGTATTCCGGTATCTAATATCCTATACCCTCTACAGTACAACCCGACCTAACCTACATTGTGCATATGCAAATGTATATATAAACTCCCAGTTGCATTAGTCTAGTGTAATTACAATAGCTTACTGTTGGTGGTGCACCCTTTGCCCTTTCCTTGGCTTGTATGACACTAATATGAGGACGTTGCGGAGTCTTCGGCTCCTGAATATTAACCTAAGCATGTTAAAAATGGTGGACAAGCATATTGCATTGCAACATTGTTGCGTCAAGGGCATTTTTTTTCAAAAATAAAAGCGAATTGAACTACTTACCTGCTGGTCACATGACAACATTTTTCTCACCAAAAGGCTACCACATCAGATCAGAATTTGTTTCAAGAAACATTTTGTTTAAACATGCTCATAAAAAAAGTTCCACTACCGCTGCTTGTTATCTGCATAGAAGTATATGAAAAAGAGTTGCCTGGGAAAGCGTAGTTGTCAGAAGGGGTTGAGGGATTTTTTCAGTTGCGATGACAGCAGGGGTTTCGTTACTGTTACCTTCGAACTCAAACCTCTTGTTTGTACCGCAGCGCGCGTCTGTTTGGCGGGAACCAGCAATTTGTGAGCCGAGCCTCGAAAATGAGCTGGAGCCTATGATCGAAGTTGGGTGGAGTGTTCTGACTGACGGCTTGTTAATGTGTGGCCGTTGGTGTTGAATTCCCGCCTGGTGTTTGCCCAACCAGTTTTTAGCGCCTCGTGGATCTCTGACCCAGCGAGACGCCTGGCGTGGCAATGATCGGCGGGGCACTGGCCTGCCGAATTTGTCGGCCATCAAATCCCCACCATGCGCGCTCCCCCGAAATGCCACGCCTTACGAGACTCAACGGCCCAGATTGAAAATCCTACATACTTCATTTCCTTAGCTGTGGTTTGGTTTGGTGAGGACAGAACAGAAGGTCAGGCAAATTTTCGGAGCGCAACATCACCCTCATCGCCAGCTAGAGCGCCTGAGGGAGCACCCTGACCCCAAGCCACCCGCATTTCGCACATCTGACCTCGTCCTCCCGCAATTCCTCGGTTCGCCTCGCCTTGCCTCTCCTCGCCTCGCCCCGACTTGGCCCAAACCCCATTCCTCCTCTTTTCTGTTGAGCCTGTTGATTCCATCTCGCTCGTCACGACAAGCTTGAGACCATCGAGCAGCAGGTATTGGATTTCAGGTTCACGAGGCCCGGTTGCTACGGTTGCAGTATTCGCTAGTTAGTGTCGTCGCGTATGATAATATCTCCTTCCTGGCATAGACACGGTGACATCTCTCGAATTAAAGCTATTTACTACTGTAAACAGTGACAGGGCTTGGAGTTGTCCAGCCCACCGAGCAGCCGTCTTAAGCAAGCATTCCTAGCGGCAGTGGCCGCAGGGAAAAAAGCCATGCCTCCGAGTAACCACAGAAGGCCAAACGCCGCGTCAGTCTCCCCTCACGAACATCACGACCCCGCAGCATCGCCACCCAGTGCCTCCGCCGTGCTCATGGCAACAGACGCCGACGTCGCCGCCGCGTCCCCCTACGGGGAGGACCCGCAGAAGGCAGCGGCAGCAGCCATGGCCATGACCTCTCCGTGCCCACTCCTCCCTGGCGCGAAGGCAGCGGCAGCCGCCATGCCGTCAGTCTTCTGCTTCCACTCCATCTGCTACTCCGTGAATCTAGGCCGGAAGAAGTCGCTTATCCGCCGCTGCATCGAGCCGTGTGTCGGGCTCGCCGCGAAGCGCAAGTCCACGCAATTCACCTCCATCAGCGATGACGAGGCGAAGGCCTCCGCGCCGCCCAAGATCCGCGTCATCCTGAACGAAATCTCCGGATTTGCTCGGTCGGGAGAGGTTCTAGCGATCATGGGGTCGAGCGGGTGTGGAAAGACGACGCTATTGGACGTTTTGTCGCACCGGATCGCTTCTGCGGCTGCTTCGGCGGGGCCGCTGGCAGGGGGCCGGACGGGGTACATTGAGTTGGGCGACAAGCCGACGACGGACGACCTTATGCGACGCATTTCGGCATACGTGATGCAGGACGACCTCATGTACGCGACGCTGACGGCGCGCGAGACGCTCATGTTCTCGGCGGAGATGAACCTGCCGCGAAGCTTCTCGTACAAGGAGAAGCAGGAGCGCGTGGAGCGGCTGCTGGAGCTGCTTAGCCTGCAGCACGCGGCGAACACACTCATCGGGAACGAGAACCTCAGGTACGACTTGGAAGGGCGGACGGTGGGAGAACAGGACAGAGTTCTGGGGATTGACGGTGATTAATTGCATGGGTAGCTCCGCGCAGCGCTGGGCCGCTAGGCTGCGTGTCCGTGTGCGTCAATTCGCAGAACTTGGCCCATCCACAGCCTCTTGCGTTGGCCGCGTGTCAGATGGCTGAAGCAAGGCGGTGGATGCGCGTGAGAATGAGAGAGAGGGGGAGACAGAATCCGTTAAACTGCGTTCGCGTCATTGTCGTTGTAGTTGGGGGCGTCAAGCGTTCTCTGTTGCCTCGTGTTGAAGCGAGAGTGCGGCGGGTGGGAAGGCCTCTGCTGTAGCTGTGAGCAGATCTCACTCGCTGACCGCTCGCTGCGCATCGCATTCGCGACTCCTCTTCTGATGCCTCGTCTCATCTCCGCAAACCCTGCCCGCTCGTGGCTCCACCCATCCGTCCCTCTCCCCTCCGTTCCTCCCCTGTCTCTTTATCTCCCATCTCATCATCCTCCCCCTCCTCCCCCCGTTCCCATCTTCTTCCTCACTCCAACCCCCCTTCCCCTTGCTCCACCCCCACTCCCGCAGAGGCGTGTCCGGCGGCGAGCGCAAGCGCGTGGCGATCGGCGCGCACATCGTGCACGACCCGAAGATCCTCTTTCTGGACGAGCCCACCTCGGGATTGGATTCCTCCAACGCGTACCGCGTGGTGAAGATTCTAAAGGACATCGCGCTCACATCGGAGAGCATCGTGATCATGGTGATTCACCAGCCGTCGTTCCGCGTGCTGGAGCAGATCGACCAGCTGCTCATGCTCTCCACGGGCAACATGATCTTCTTCGGCCCGCCGCCGCACCTTCCGGCGTTCTTCGACGCGTTCGGCACGCCCGTGCCGAAATTCGCGAACCCGACGGAATTCGCGCTCGAGCTGCTGGAGCAGCTGAAGAGCACGTCGGAGGCGGCGCTCATGGAGCTCGTCGCGTTCGCCGCCGACTGGCACCGCAGCCGCGACCACATGGCGCACGCCAAGACCGGCCGGCACGCCAAGCCCGCGCTGCTCGCCGCGCCCGGAGGCGGCGGCGACGGCGAGGAGACTGATAGCGGCGGCGGAAGCGGTGCGGGTGCGCATGGGAGGAAGGGCGCGGACGGCAAGAAGAAGTTCTGCGGGCTGGCGGGGAAGCTGGGGAAGAAGGGGGGGAAGAAGGGGGAGGAGGAGGAGGAGGAGGAGGTGGTGGAGTCGGGGCATAAGGGAACGCACCGGTACGCCAACTCGTGGTTCCGCGAGTTCTACATTCTGTTCGTGCGGTCGGGGCTGATGATCATTCGCAACCCGCTGCTCTACTTCCTGCGCCTCATGCTGCTCACCGTCGCTGGATTCCTCCTCGCCTCGCTCTTCTACAAGCCCACTCATGAGTACGCGCCTTGCTCCTTCTGAGTACAAGCTCATCCCCTTCTTTCCCTGCTTCTCCGCACTTTTCCCCCCGCCTTTTCTCCCTTCCCCTCTTACCTTTCTTCCTCCTCGCCACCCCCACGCATCCACCTCCCCCTCAGTGCTAACCTCGTGTTTGTTTTTTTCACTAATTGCCCGTCTCGGCTTCGCGTCGCGCATCCTGCTGCGCTTGGCTCGGCCCTCCGCTGCGTTTTCCCTCCTTTCTTGGCGCTCAACTCCGCCCTTTCTCTCCCCCCCCCCTCCCCCTTACAATCCCTGCGCGTGCGCGCAGTCCGCAGGGCATGTTGGAGCGGCTGGCGTACCTGTCGTTCATCGTCGCCATGCTCTTCTTCTGCTCCGCTGACGCCACGCCCATCTTCATCATGGTACGCGCGTGTGTGGTGTGGGTGTGCGTGTGTGTGTGCGTGTGGGTGTGCGTGTGGGTGTGCGTGTGTATGTGCGTGTGGGTGTGCGTGTGTATGTGCGTGTGGGTGTGCGTGTGTGTGTGCGTGTGTGGGTGTGAGTGAGTGGGAGAAATCACTGACAACATGCCAGTGTCTGTCCATGCTTCCGGCTTGTACTGCGGTCAATGCTCAGCACGCTCTTTCTCCTCAAGCCTCCTTCACCGCGTCTCATTCCCCTCATTCTCCTCCTCCCGTCTCATCCTTCCTCCCGCCTATCCCTGCACCCCCGAACCTCCCCGCCCCCCCTTTCCCTCCCCCTCTCTCCCCCGCCGCCGCGCGCAGGAGCGCAACATATTCATCCGCGAGACGTCGCACAACACGTACCGCGCGTCGACGTACGTGGTGGCGACGATGGCGGTGTACATACCGCTGCAGGCGCTCATGGCCATGACACTCACGCTCGAGTCCTGGTGGACCGTCGGATTGTCGGGCGGCTTCCCGGGCGCGCTGTTTTTCGCCACCATCTGCTTCCTCTGTCTCTTTACGGGCAACGCCATCGCCACCTTCGCCAGTTCGTTCTTTAAGAAGTGAGTGTGCGGGTGCATATACGCGGGTTACGCGTGCGCGCGCGGGAGCGTTCCGTGTGATTGTGCGATTCGCCGCTTGTCGCATTGCGGCGTTGCGCGTGCGCGCGCATGTGATCCTCCCGCAGCGAGCGAGCGAGGCGACCCGGCTGTCGTGCAAGACACCTCCCACGCTTGCTTCTCTCTCCCCCTATTCCTCTCCACACCTCACTCTCTCCGCTCCTCCCCCCTTCGCGCTCCCTACCGCCCCCCCCCCCGTCCGCAGCATGATCCTGGCATACGCGACGGTGATATCGACGATGGCGTATTTCACGCTGGTGTCGGGGTTCTACATCCACCGCACGTCCATCCCCAAGTTCTGGATCTGGCTGCACTACATCTCGCCCATGAAATACGCCTTCGAGGCGCTCGTGCAGAACGAGTTCGTCAGGTGCGTTGCGTTGATGCGTGGATGATGGGAGGGTGGAAGGGTGGATGTGTGGGTGCGTGGTTGCGTGTGTGTGTGGGTGTGTTTGCGCGCAGGAATTGGCTATTGCGCTACTTGCTGCCTCTGCTCTCCATTCCTTACCTACCTCAGCACATCATCCCTTACTTTGAAGCTCCGCTCCCTGTGTCGCCCTTGCCTTCCGTCTCCTCTCCATGCCTCTCCTCAAATCAACAACTGCACCAACCCCCTCCTTTCTCCTCCCCCCATGCCACCTGTTCCTCCACCCCACAGGGACACGGGGCCGTGCAAACTGACGCTGAACGGGGCGTTTGACATCCAGCCCATCAGCACGCCCTCCCCTCCCAAACCCCCCCACTCTCTCCTCCCCTTCCTCCCTCCCCCCACCTTCACCCCACAGGGACACGGGGCCGTGCAACCTCACGCTGAACGGGGCGTTTGACATTGAGCCCATCAGCACGCCTCCCTTCCCAACCATCCCCTTCCCCAACTCTCTCTCTTCCCCTACCTCCCTCACCCCACCGCCACCAGGGACTCGGGGCCGTGCTACCTGACGCTGAACGGGGCGTTTGACATTGAGCCCATCAGCACGTACGTGAACACGACGCGGCTGAAGCCGGTGCTCATGTCGTTCCTGCCCAACGTGGTGACGCCGGGCGTGGGCCCGCTCACGTCGCAGTCGTGCATCATGACGGGGACGTTTATTAGTCGCAAGTATCTGGATATTGTGGAGCTGAACAAGTACCAGAGCATGGCTGTGCTGTTCTCCATGGCGATTTCGGTGAGGATTGGGTACTTTTTGGTGCTCACGCTGATTTACAAGGCGAAGAGGAAGTAGAGGGGAGGGAGGAGAGGGAAGGGAGAGGGGGAGGGGGAGGACGAAAAGGAAGGGGGAGGGGGGGGGTTGATTAGACGCTTACCATGCATGTGCAAACACAAAACACGCACACACAAACACACATATGGAGCAGACACCCAGAATGTGTCTGCTTGACTCAAGGGCAGGTACTGTAACTGGCCTATATGCAGCAGGCCTCTGTCAGCCCAGCCATTTCTGTATGGCTGCTGTGTGCAACTCGCAGGCAAGTGAAAGCCAGGTGGATGACAAATTTAGCAGTGGTGCTTTGCGAATGGCTTTAGTGATTGCTCAGCTCGGCAGGGTAGTGATGATGACTGCTTCTAGAACAATGCTGAAAATGTAGATTCTTTCATGATTATAATATTTGACTGAAATGTATGTCAATAATCGCTGTGAATCTCAATCTGTATTGGTGCTGTACTGGCAGGCGAAATCCCTCTACTCCATCTTGAGTATATCTCGCACACACATGATCATCTCATGCAGGAAGAAACCCACCCACCCATCACAAGCACTGCTCTTGCATTAGTCGCGCATGCAGTGTTTGGTCTCCTCTGCGTCGTACGTGGTCGCAAGAACGGTCAGTGCTAGTCGCGCGAATGTTTGTGGCCGTTCGATGGCCGGGAAACGTGACAGCTATACTGGTTCTCGAGGTGGGTGATTTCCCGTTCTTGACGAGCACGTTGCTGATACTTGACTGTGTTGAGCGACTGAATGTGTGGCCGAAGTGTTGAGAAACCGAGTAACTCCAATTGTGGGCGAGGCCCACTGGCGGCGCTCGCCATCGGGTTACTGCCGCCAGATTTGGCCAGTCTAATTTTGGCCAGAAACATGTGACAAGCCCTCAGCACCATATGCCAACAAACTAGTTGCGTCCTCTGGTCAGTGGCATTCCACGCGCTACTAGTCCCAGCATACCTTTTCTGTTCACTTGGTGTCTTTACGAGATAATTAACTTGCGACGATGAAGAGCGCGCGCGGTCGCGAGAGCTCTCGCCTGCTGTCGCTCCCCGACGAGCTGCTCCAGTCCGTTCTCGCGCGCGTCCACCACCCGCGCGATCGCTGCAGCCTCGCCCTCTCCTGTTCTCACCTCCGCCGCCTCTCCCGCCGCACGCCCCACTCCCTCCGCCTCCACTTCTTCGCGAAAAAACAAGGCGTCACCGCCCGGGAATGGATGAAGAACCTCGATATTTATTCCGGGGTATTCACCCATATAATCGACCTCACGGTGGAGGTTAGCTGCGCCACCATCGACTAGCTGCTGGGGGGAATCGGCGCGGGCTGCCCGAAACTGGAAAGGCTGAAGCTCGTGTCGGTGCGCGACCCGCGGTTTCAGATCAACGCCGCGGCTTGGAGGAAGCTCGCGCGGCAGTGCCCGTGAGTGTGATTTGGTTCTCTTGCCGCGACGGCGCCCCTACGACCGTTTATTCTCTAACAGCTATGACCGTTCTACCTAGTAGGTCACTTCTCTCCGCAAACCGCGCTTCTCGTCTCCTTCATCCTTTTGCTTTTAGAAACCTTTCGGTTCTCTATCATTTACCATGGCACGTAATCGCGCGGTTCAGTTTATTCTTGCGAACGGGGTTTACAATTTTGCTGTTATATCCTCATGGCTGTGTTCCGCCCTGATAGCTCTTGTGCCAAGAAGGAATGGAACCCCATCCGCAGCAAGCCTTCTAGCATCCATCTCCCGTCATTTCTTTGCACTCATGTGCGCCCGCCTTACCCACATCGTCGCGCCTCCCGTCACCATTTCACTTTCACATGGCCATTTC
Source organism: Closterium sp. Naga37s-1 (assembly GCA_947471745.1). Taxonomy (NCBI): domain Eukaryota; kingdom Viridiplantae; phylum Streptophyta; class Zygnematophyceae; order Desmidiales; family Closteriaceae; genus Closterium; species Closterium sp. Naga37s-1. The sequence continues at coordinate 836,814 of CANJKZ010000055.1, read as the reverse complement.
CAAAGGGGCAAGTTCCTTCCAAAGGGGCAAGTTCCTTCCAAAGGGGCAAGTTTCTTCCAAAGGGGCAAGTTCCTTCCGAAGGGGCAAGTTCCTTCCAAAGGGGCAAGTTCCTTCCACTCATCTTTATCCACTTCCCTCTACAACGCACCGTCCCTTCAATCCTCTGTTCTCAAACCTCCCCCCCACCCCTTCTCTCCGCCCCCCCCTCCCCCTTCGTTTCCCCTTTCCCGCCACCTCCCGCGCGTCCGCTCCCCCTCTCCCCCACTCATCAGCCGCATAACGTCACTCGAGCTCGACTCCCCACTCGACCGACGGTTCATCGAGTTGAACGAAACGCCGCCTCCCCCAGTAGACGCTTTCCCTTCACTGCACACACTCACCCTCCTCTACCAGCCCTCGCAGTACCGCTTCATCGCCCGCTGCTCCTCCCTCACCTCCCTCACCCTCTGGCGACCCAACGCCTTCGCCCTCTTCTCCCTCGCCTCCTCCTCCTCCCCTCTCCACCTCTCCCTCTCCTCCCTCACCATTCACTCCGCTTTGCTCGAAGCTGCTCTCACGCCCCTCGCCACCTTCCCGCACCTCACCTCGCTCACCTTTCACTCCTGCACCATCGACCCCTGTGAGCTTCACTCTCTCTCTCGCTCCCTCCACACTCTCACGCACCTCGCAGTCCACGACTGTCCCTTAGTCTCCAGTCATTCCCTCGCCACCTTGGTCGAAACCAACCTGGCTCTCTCCTCCCTCTCTCTCCACTCCACCTCCTACCCTCTCTTCGCCGCCCAAGGCCTCCGGAATGTGCTCCGCTCGTCCTCCTCCCGCCTCCACACCCTCACTCTCTCCGGGCTGCCCGCGTTCCGCCCCGGCACGCTTGCACGCTGCAGCGGTCTGAAGTGTCTCACGCTGAGAGGGAGGGGGGAGGCGAGGGAGAGTGTATCGCTGTCTGAGTCGACGTATGAGTCGCCACAGGAGCCGTCTTTGGAGGGCCTTGTGGCCTTTCTGGTGCGCGTGGAAGAAAAGGGAGGCGGAGGAGGAGGAGTGGAGCAGCAGGGGTGCCTGGAAGGAACAGAGGGAGGGGTCGATGCAGTGGAGAGACGGGAAGGGAAGAAGCGCAGGGAAGGAGGAACACCTGCGTCCGGTTCAGCAGCAGCAACAGCAGCAGCAACAGCAGCAGAAACAGCAGAAGAAGCAACAGCAGCAGGAGCTGCAGCAGAAAGCACAGCAGAAGCAGCCACGCCAGTACCGACCCACGCTGGGACGAGGGGCAACGAGGACCGGCGGTACTACCTGGATATCCGTATGGAAGCAGCAGCAGCGTGCGCTGACACGGCCGCAGCAATTGACGATTCAAGGGCCCTGCTGCTGACGACCGCTAAGCAGAAGCTCCGGAAAGCTATTTCGGAAGCGCAGGAGACTCCGCGCATGCACGGGGAGTCCGCCCTCGCGAATATACGGAATGCAGTCATTCTGGTGCGAGCGGCCATGTCGTTCTGCCGGTGCGTGCGGCTGGCTGTGGTCCACGTGGACGGCCGGATGGCACGCGAGGCAGCACTGAAAAACGTCGGTTCTGCTGCTGAGTCTGCAGGGTTCTTCGCTTCAGCAGTGGATTATGAGAGAGAGGAGCGCGAACGGGAGAGGGAGGGGCGGGAGGGAGGAGGAGGAGGAGGGAGGGAGGTGGAGGAGCTGGTGGGGTTCGTCCCTGAGAGTGACCTGCCGGCTGATCTGGCGGAGGTGAGCGAGACGCTGCTGGGGGAGCAGACGGGTGTGTGGCCGGCGTTTGTGGCGGTGTCGAGAGAAGATGCGCGCAGGCTGCTGCATGTGCTGAGGGAACAGCTGGATGCGCACATGGAGTCGTTCATCGATGCCTTTGAGGACGCCACGCCCCTAGCAGTGATTTGGGCAGCTGCGGCACCCGGGGCGCCTGTCGCAGTGCCGCCACCAGTGCCTGGGCCAGCAGCACCAGTGGCAGCGGCACCAGGAGCAGCAGCACATGGGGCAGCAGGGGCAGCAGCACATGGGGCGGTGGTAGATGGAGCGGCAGCACTTGGGGCGGCAGCAGATGGGGTGGCAGCAGATGGGGCAGCAGCAGATGGGGCGGCAGCAGATGGTGCAGCAGCAGATGGGGCGGCAGCAGATGGGGCGGCAGCTGATGGGGTGGCAGCAGAAGGGGCGGCAGCAGATGGGGTGGCAGCAGAAGGGGCAGCAGCGCAGGAGCTAACAAGCGCAGAAGGAGAAGCAGGAGGGCCAGTGGGAGAGGGTGCGAGCACCGAAGGAGCAGCGCAGCAGCTGCCAGAGGCAGAGTCGGGAGGAGGACAACGCACAGGTGACGAACAGACGAGAGAAGACAAGCAGCTGGGCAGCAGAAGCCCAACACACACATCTTTGAAGGGGCGCACAACACCAAACAAGAGCAAATGCATACCCTCCAAAAAGAGCACACCTCAAAATAAAAGCACACCCCCAAATAAGAGCACACTTGCAATTCCTGTGGAAGTGTTTTGCCCGCCGTTGGAATCCCTAACCCTCGAGAGCATTCAGTTCGCCGCCGATTATGACCCTTCCTGGCTGCCTTCTTCCCTCCCCTCTGCCTCGCCTCTCATGTGCCCCTTGCTTCCCACCACACCCCTTCCTTCCCTTCATTCATCCTCCTCCCCCTATCCTGTCCCAAGAAGTCTGAGAAGCGAGCCACAGACCTTCAAATCCCTGGCACGAGCTACTGTGTTTGGAAGGCTCAAGAACTTGGCGCTCTTGAGCTGCTGTGGGCTGGGGGAGGCGCAGCTGGTGAGGCTGCTCAGTGCATGTGGCATGCTGGAGGATCTGCAGCTGGGAGGCAGTGATTGGTTCTCAGACACGGTGATAGCAGGGAGTAAACAGGAGGTGCTGACTCAGTTGACTGCGGTGGGGTGTGGTCGAGTCACTGCAGACGGCATTGGCGGGCTGCTGGGAAACGTGCCAAGGCTGCGGCGGTATTTGAAGGTGGAGGCGAGTAAGGTTTTTGAAAGGACTCGCCGGGAGTTGCTCCGTGCTAGAGTGGTGGTCAGGGGAGTGTGAGACTGCAAGAATATTTTTGGGAGAGGTTACTGCTTGTCTATCATGTCAAACTATATTTGCAAATATCTTGTTAGGGTAGGTAGTTTAGGTTGAGGTACTCTAGTGAGTACAACATTGTTGATATAAACCTTTTATGCCCTTGAGTTAGGCATTTTCTTGAGTCCACTTTCTGACATGGTATCAATTACCGTAATACCCCGGATAGTAGCGCATATGCGCTTATAATAAATTCTTTTTTTTTTAGGGGGGGGCGCTTGTAATTGAGTAACGGCCATAAGCGCCGGCGCTTTTATAAAGGCAAAACTGAATTTCAATTTAAAGGATATCATTATGAAGCCCTCAATAAGGCGAATACAACACTGTACCATGCGCGCGGGGTCGTGCATGGAATGACAGCGAAACTTGCCACGGTTCGATTTCCCACCGCACAAAACCCGTCCCGGTGCAACGCACCTGCCAGCGCTGATGCAAAACCTGCCGTGCGGCCCAATCAGGTTGGCATGCGCTGCCAGGCAGGAGCATCTCGGCAGAACCATCCAGAACGTGATGGAATCTGCCGTGCCAGCGCAGCATGGATGGTGCCCCCAACCCTCCTCTGCGGGTTGGGGCAGGGGTGTACTCGTCTCTCATCGACGAGGACCCCGAGCCGCAAACCAGAAGGGGTCCCCTTCAATCTCCCATTTCAACACCCAGGGTTGCAGTTTTTTATTCAGTCTTCTTGTTCTCGCCCGCCTGGCTGCAGAAGCCATGGCGGAATTCACAGGCATTCATTTTCTCTTCAAGAAAAAACCTTCCAGTAGGCCCGCGTACCGTGTTACAGCTGACGGGTGGTATAGCCGCATACCTCCAGACCCTCCAGAGCCACCACAGCCTCCTGCGCCTCCTGCGCCGTCTGCTCCTCCGGCTCCTCCAGTGCCTCCGACTCCCCCTGCTCCTCCTGTTCCTCCGTCTCCTCCGTGTCCGGTGGCCCCTCACATCGACAACCACCCCGTGCTCACGCTCCTGCTCCCATCGGCGTTCGACGAGTATCTGTCGGAACCGGATTATGACAAGGGCCCCGATGTTGACATACCCGCTCCAGCGCCAGCACCACGTTGGGGTCAGCCAGAAGATTTCACGTGGGACGAATCTGCAGTCGGCGCTGACGACGACGTGCAAGACGCCGAGGAAGATTGGCGCGCTGAGGGCGACGCCGGCGCCGAGGGTGGCACTGAGGCAGACACCGAGGCCGCTACTGAGGCCGGCACTGCTGAGGATGTGTTTCCCGAGGGTGCGCCGGGCGGTGACGACAACGGCGGCGTCGAATACTGGTCACGCGATGGCCTCCCCGAGAAACTCCCGATACCAACTTATCATCCATGTAATCGAAAGCGACCTCACCCTTCTTCACAGAACCGTGATTCTCGCCCCCCCTCTCCCAGGCACAAGCCCAACGACCACAAGCGCCAGGCCTATACTGCCGCCGAGAAGTTGAAGTGGGTCGCGCAGCTGGATGTGGCGGTGTCGGTGCGCGCTCTGGCTCGCGAGAGTGGCATCCACCGCAAGTGCCTCGCCAACTGGAAGCGTGCCGCTGATTTCCTCAAGGAAGCCCACTCTGAGAAGAGTAGAACGAGAATGAATGAACTATGAATGAAGTGAGTACATATGGGAAACCCTAATTGGGTTGTACCCCCTATGGGATACCCCACTATAGCCTACACAACAGCATAAGCTATATATATGTTCTGACACACCCCCATAGGCAAAGTGGGGGAGAACAAGGGGTCACAAGACCAGTCAAGCAAAGCAGAGCAAGCTCAGGGTGGATCACAAAGTCACCACACAGTCCGAGCACAACGACAGGGCAACAGGGCCAGTTCACATGCAGGAGTACACATATATATATAGAGCTAGACAAGCAAGAGCAGGAATATATATGTGACAGTACAAGCAAGGTCAAGAAGAGAGCAAGTGAGGCAAGACAGGTACAAGACCCAGCTGGGTGCAGAAGCGCTGATGGTCACAAGGCGCAAGTGCCTTGGTGAACACATCAGCAGTGTTGGCCTCAGAGGCCACGTACGCAAGTCGCAACTGACCACGCTGCTGCAGCTCACGAGCAAGAAAGTAACGGAGAGCAATGTGCTTCGTTCTGTGCTCCAAGCGCTGCTCTCGACACAAGGCCAGCATGGCCTTGTTGTCTACGTACAACACTGGAGGAGAACGAGGCGGCTCTCCAAGGTCAGTCAGCAGGTAGGTGAGCCAGCGAAGCTCCTGTGCAGCCATGGCCCCGGCGTAGATCTCAGCCTCACAACTGGAGCTGAGAACAGAGGACGAGCGAGTAGCCCGCCACGAGACAGAGCCGGAACCAAGACTGAAGGTGTAACCCTGCGACGACCGCTGTGTAGCCTGGTCGTCTGCCCAAGAAGCGTCCGCGTGCCCAGTGAGGACCACTGGACTCCGCCCTCCAAGCACTAGCCCCATGCCCGACGTACTGCACAAGTAGCGCAACACCCTCTTCGCTGCAGCCATGTGCTCTGGTCGGTGTCTCCCAGGAGCAACATAGCGTGAAAGAATGCTAAGAGGGTATGCAAGGTCAGGTCGTGTGCAGGTCATCAGGTACATGAGGCAGCCAACAAGCTCTGGGTACGGGCCACTCGACTCTACGGACTCATCCGAAGGCAGAGCTGAGAGCGAGTGGCGAGTAGACAGAGGAGTGGCCTGAGGCGAGGAGTACGTGAAGCCGAAGCGTTGAAGGACCTGCTGCACCATGTGTGACTGAGTCAAGGTAATGGTGCGGCGTGCTCTGTCCCGAGTGATCTGCAAGCCAAGGTAGCTGCGCAGTTCACCGAGGTCTGTGCACGTGTGTCTCTTCTGCAGCTCGGACTTCACGTAGGCTAGTCCAGCAGTGTCAGCTGTGGCAAAGACCAAGTCGTCGACGTACACGAGGACGTAGAACGGCGGCAAAGAAGTGTCGGTGCGCAGAAACAACGACGGGTCAGCAGTAGAGGGAGCAAACCCAAGAGCCGCAAGCGTAGTCCTCAGTGTGTCGTGCCACTCACGCGGTGCCTGGCGGAGACCGTAGACTGGCCGTCGGAGGCTCCACTGGGTGCCAGGAGGAAAAGTCCCAGTGAAGCCAGGTGGACGGCGCAGCCAGATCTCCTCGTGCAGGCTACCCTGCAAGAAAGCAGTACTGAAGTCAAGAGAGTGGAGCTCGTAGTCGCGCTGAGCGGCTATGTGCAGCAGCACCCGAAGAGTGGTCATCTTCGGGGTGGGAGAGAAGGTCTGAAAGTAGTCAACTCCCTGCCGCTGACTGAAGCCACGAGCGACGTACCGCGCCTTGAAGACAGGTGGAGAGCCCGGCGGCCGCTTCACCCTGAAGATCCACATGCCACTGACGATGTTCGCCCCAGGAGGGGGAACCGCGTCAACGTAGGTGCCTGTGGACTTCCAGGACGCCATCTCTGCATCCATAGCTGCCTGCCACTGAGAGGAGTAGGGACCCTCTACGGCCTCCGCGTAAGAGCGCGGAGTCGGGATGTCTAGTGCATCCGGGTCTCCCTCAGGGGCAAGTAGTACGGACGCGAGATGAGGTGAAGCAGCAGCCAGACACCTGAACTCCTCCTGCCTGTCCTCAAGGACGTCCGTGCCAAGAGCACACTCACCCCCGACGGACGGAGGACAGACAGACGCAGACTCAGCAACAAGACCGGCAGCGTAGTCTAGACGACAGCGAGCAGCAAAGTCGACGAGCTCAGCAACAAGCGCAGACGCAGCAGTGGACTCAAAAGAGGGGTCAGTGACGACAGTAGCAAGGAGACGTGTGACAGCAGGACTGGCAGCACGAAGAGAGTCCGACTCCGGGTCAGGAAGAGCAGGAAGAGAGGACTCAGGAGGAGAAGGCAAAGGGGCACGCAGAGGAGCAGTGGACGGACGCAGAGACATCCGGTGCGTGCCAGGGACAGGAGGAGGACGCTGACGCGAACCACGACCACTAGTGCGAGCAGCACGGACAGGCGACGCAGGGCGAGACGCAGGCTCACGACGCTCAGCAAGACCTCCAGTAGGACCAGTGTAGGGAGAAGGAGCGGGCAGTGGGGAGGCCGGCTGTAACTGTAACTGTGACAGGACAGGCTGTGGACACTCTAAGGGAGGAGGAGGACCAGTAGAAGGCGGGAGACCAAGAACCTGCTGAAGGAGCGGAACGAAGTACGGTCTAGGCCGCGCGACGACTCCAGACACAGCAGGGACAGCACCAGTACCCCCAGCGGCAGCACCAGCGCCAGTAGCACCTCCAGCTCCAGGACCTCCAGCAGCACCAGTAGCACCCCCAGCAGGACCGCCTCCAGGACCGACAGCAGTAGCCTCAGCACCAACGCCCTCAGCAGCTCCAGCTCCAGCACCTCCGGGACCCGCGGCACCAGCACCCTCAGTAGCCGAAGAACCTCCAGCTCCAGCAGCACGCCTCCAGCGCCGGGCAAACCACTCGCGCAGCTCCTGTGGAGAGAGGGGCTCCCGCCGAGGCGAAGCACCCGGAGAACCGCCAGGTCCCGCACCGCCAGACGCCACAAGGGGAGGTCCAGTGGCCGCAGGCTCCGCAGCTCCAGGCTCAGCACCTCCAGACGCAGCACCCCCTGGCTCAGCACCCCCAGTAGCAGCACCCCACGGCTCAGCACCCCCAGACTCCGCACCCCCAGGCTCAGCACCCCCAGTCGCAGCACCCCCAGGCTCAGCACTCCCAGACTCCGCACCCCCAGGCTCAGCACCCCCAGTCGCAGTACCCCCAGGCTCAGCACCCCCAGGCTCAGCACCCCCAGACTCAGCACCCCCAGGCTCAGCACCCGCAGCAGGACCAGAGTCACCAGCAACCTCGACCGGCTCGACTGCGTCTACCTGGGACACACCTGAAGGGGCAGGACCCTGAGGGGGAAGGGGGTCTACCGGGGGGGGACCTGGCACAAGGAAGTGCGGTGGCGGGGGGAGGGAAGGAGTGCAGTAGGGGAAGAGGCGGTAGAAGGGGACTGACTCGTCGAACGTGACGTCCTGGGAGGACAGAACACGACGAGAGGAGGGGTGGTAGAACTGCCACCCTGGAGCGTCAGGGGGGAAGCCGAGGAAGACACAGGGAGCAGCACGAGGGGACAGCTTGTCCGCAGACAAGTCGCGGACAAACGCCCGAGATCCCCAGACACGGAACGCAGACGCATCGCCGACCTTCCCCGTCCACAGCAGAGCTGGGGAGGTCTCCGGCCGGGAGACCCTGGGGTGAAGGTTGATCTGATGCGCCGCGTACCGAACCGCAAACGGCCACAGAAAATGGGGGGCAGCCGCATGCATCATGGACGTACGAGCGACGTCCATGACCATGCCAATGCGGCGCTCAGCAATCCCATTTTGCTGTGGAGAGTCCGGAAGCGTAAAGGTCTGGCGGATGCCTCGTGCACGACAGTAGGCTCGCAGAAGGCCAGAGGAGAACTCTCCACCTCGGTCAGAGTGCAGACGCAGAACAGGAAAGTCCGAGCCGAAGCTCCCCCTGAGCTGGAGACGAGCTGCGCGGATCCAGTCGATCAACACCGCAGTGACATCACCCTTGCTGCGCAAGGGGAAGACTGTGGTGTAACGCGAGTAATCGTCAACCACCAGCAGGAAGTAGCGCTCGTGACCCTGCCCACGGACGCGGGCGGGGCCCCACACGTCCATGTGAAGCGTCTGCAGAGGAGCCTCTGTCGGGGGAAACTGAGAGGAGTGAGGGGCAGCCCGGAGCCGCCCCTCGACACAGGGGACACAAGAAGGTCCGGGTCCCGAAGGGAGGGGAGGGAGAGACCGGGGAAGACCAGAGACAAGGACACGGGAAGCCATGCCCCGAAGACGAAGCAAGGAGGGGTGGCCAAGGCGGTGGTGCCACAGGAGAGTCTCGTGAGACAGGCGGCGACACGAGCAGGGGGCAGACTCAGGACCAGACCTGGACGCAGCAGCAAACACCTGACCCGACGCAGTTACCTGGCCAGACGCAGGGACAGGAGGAGACGCAGTGGTCAGTGTGTAGAGACTCGACCCTGGCCGACGCGAGAACGTGGCCAGGTGTCGGCCTGTGCGGGCATCCGAGCAGTGGGTCACCCGCTGACTCGCAGGAGTAAACTGGTGAACCCCCGCATCCTGCAAGTCAGCACCACTCACCAAGTTCGTCGAGAACGAGGGGAGGTACAGACCAGACAAGGTGCCCGAGGGGGCAGCCGGACACGGGAGGACAGTGGAGAAGTGAGAGAGGACAGGACCCCCAGAGGGGTCAGCCAGGGAGACTGCAACCGGCCGGCCAAGCGGCGTGAGTGTGGTGCGGTCTCGAAAGAAGGAGCGAGAAGCCCCTGAGTCAAGTGTGAAGGTGAGGGAGGCCGAAGCCGACGCAGTACCTGAGAGCGCAGCCTCACCAGTACCTGAGAGTGCAGACGCACTGGCACCTAGAGCAGCAGCCGCAGAAGTACCTGGCGCAGCAGTACCAATGCCCGGGTCGGGCGGGAAACACTGGTAACAGTCACCCTCCTCACTAATAGTCACAGCATACATGGCAGCAAGGATAGCATCAAAGTCAAGATCAAAGACAGCTACGCCAGCCCTAGACAGCTCTCCCCAACGGGGAATCTCACTGGCCTCGGGGAACTGCTGACGCCAAGCGTCCGTCAGGCGGGCAAAGCAGCGCTTAGTGGGGTGCGCACCCCCACACTGCTCACCCGCTCGGTCACCGGAACGAAGGACGTAGGTGCATGGACCAAAACCCCCACCCCGCTGACGCTGCGTGTACCACTCACGGAGCTGCTGGGGCGGGGGGATGTCCCGCGAACGCTGCTGCTGCTGCTGCTGCTGCTGACGCTGGCCACCACCAGGGCCGCTACGCTGCGGGGCACCACCCCGACCAGCTCCACCCCCTCCGCCACCGCTGCCTCCACCTCCACCACCACCGCTGCCTCCGCTCCCACCGCTGCCGCCACCGACGCCTCCTCCTCCGCTGCTGCCACCTCCACCACCGCCCCCGCCACCACTCCCACCGCCACCCCCACTCCCTCCTCCGCCTCCACCGCCTCCTCCACCGCCCCCGCCAGCTCCACCCGCGCCCTTGCCCCCCTTGCCCCTGCCAGGGCGGCGTCTCCCGCTAGGGGCAGACGCCGCGCAGACCGACTCAAGACCAAGCAGGTCGGCAGCAGCAGCAGAGGCAACAGAGGGCAGCAGGGGGGAAGGAGAACACCCCTCAAAGATGGGGGTGCGAGGGTCACCACGAGAGGCTCCTACAGCGACGATGCTCTTCTCCGCCGCCAGGAGGGACTTCTCGAGGAGGTCGACAGTGAGAGTGGTGGGACAGACCGAGAGGTAGTGGTCCCTGACTACGCGAAGGGAGTCAGGGAGGCGTGTGACGATGTAATAGAGAGTGATGTACATGGGGGGGGGGTTCTTGGCGCAGAACTCAGCAGGAAGGGCGGCGCGGTAGCGAGTGTCACTAGTGCGGAGGTGCGTAATGAGGTCAGCGACAGTGGGAAAGGCAGCAAGGTCAGGAAAGAGGTACGGTAGCATGAGGCGGCTCAGGGCAGCAGTGGCAGGGGAAGAGTAGCGCGCAACTACAGCGTCGTACAAGGTCTGAGCACTCTTGTACTGACTAAAGTGCGCGCGCTCAGTGGTAGGCAGGTGGCGACGCACAGCAAGACGTGCAGCAGCATCGCGGGTGGCCCACTGAGAGCGAACAGTGGGGTCAGCATCAGTAGCAGGGGCAGGAGAGGCGCCAGAGGTGAGGTCAAAGAGGGAAAGACCGTCCGCCCTATCGCACTGTAAGAACAGCTGCAGGTCGTCGACCCAGACCTCAAAGTCAATGGCTCGACCCTCAGCGTCAAAAGCGAGGACGCTAGGGGTAGCCATGACGACGACAGACGAGCAGTGCAAGCAGTAGGGGAAGGGCACGCAGTGACAGTGGGGCTGTGCTCACCGGACAGGGCAGGTCGGGCGGCCTGGCAGTAGGGCGGCTCGGCTGCTCAGCGGCTCGGCGGCAGTGCGGCTCGGCGCCCGGGCGGCTCGGCGGCAGGGCGGCTCGGCTCCCGGGCGGCTCGGCGGCAGGGCGGCTCGGCTCCCGGGCGAATCGGCGGCAGGGCGGCTCGGCTCCCGGGCGGCTCGGCGGCAGGGCGGCTCGGCTCCCGGAGGTTCTGCTGCTAGGCGGCTCCCGCAGGTAGGGCGGCGGTTGGGCCGCAGGTAGGGCGGCGGTCGGGCCGTAGGTAGGGGGGCGGTAGGGCCGCAAGTGGGGCGGCGGGCAGGCCGCAGTTAGGGCGGCGGGCGAGCCGCAGGTAGGGCGGCGAGTGGGCCGCAGGTAGGGCGGCGTGGGGCCGGGACGGGCGGCGCGCGGGCGTCGAGGGGCCGGGACGGGCGGCGCGCGGGCGTCGAGGGGCCGGGACGGGCGGCGCGCGGGCGTCTAGGGGTCGGTCCGGGTGGCGCGCGGGCGTCTAGGGGCCGGGACGGGCGGCGCGTGGGCGTCGAGGGGCCGGGACGGGCGGCGCGCGGGCGTCTAGGGGCCGGGACGGGCGGCGCGCGGGCGTCTAGGGGCCGGGACGGGCGGCTCACGGGCGTCGAGGGGCCGGGACGGGCGGCGCGCGGGCGTCGAGGGGCCGGGACTGGCGGCGCGCGGGCGTCTAGGGGCCGGGACGGGCGGCGCGCGGGCGTCTAGGGGCCGGGACGGGCGGCGCGCGGGCGTCTAGGGGCCGGGCCGGGCGGCGCACTGGCGTCTAGGGGCCGGGACGGGCGGCGCGCGGGCGTCTAAGGGGCCGGGACGGGCGGCGCGCGGGCGGCTAAGGGCCGTGACGGGCGGCTAAAGGGGCCACTAGGGGCCAAGAGAGAGGGGAGCGCGACTCGGGTAGGGGCAGAGTGCGCTCCGGGCAGGAAAAAAAAACGGTGGGCCCTAGGAACAGTTCCCACGAGGGAACCTGCTCGATACCATGAGAAGAGTAGAACGAGAATGAATGAACTATGAATGAAGTGAGTACATATGGGAAACCCTAATTGGGTTGTACCCCCTATGGGATACCCCACTATAGCCTACACAACAGCATAAGCTATATATATGTTCTGACACACTCTGCCAGGTGCCGCATGCACGGTCGCGGCAGGGCGTCGTGGTACCGCCCGATGGAGATCAAGGTGTATGAACGATTGCTCGACTGGCGACGCAAGGGAACTGCGGTGTCCGTCGGCCGCCTGCAGGAGTGGTCCCGGGAGTTCATGAAGATTCTCTACCCCCTCGTGAAGAGGAAAGGGAGCCAACGGTGGTCGGACCGGTTCCGTCGGCGGTGGAATCTCAGCGTGCGAATGAAGACAAAGGTCGCCCAGAAAACCGCCGCCCGTAAGAATCATTTTTATTCTCTATGCCATGTGTATGCACTTGTTACTCACTAACCGTAACTGTGCTCAACCGCAGATGTCGCGGAGCAGTGCAAGAAGTTCTGGCAATTCGTCTGTGACAAGCGTTGGGAGCGCGGCATCGAGACGACGTGGATTATCAACGCCGACCAGACGCCGCTGTGGCTGGAGATGCCCGCCACCACTACCGTCGATCAAACCGGTGTTTGGTCGGTGCCCATCAGGAGCGCGGGGTACCAGAAGGAGCGCGTGGCCGTGATGTTGGCGTGCACGGCGGACGGGATGAAGCTGAAGCCGTGGGCTTTTTTCAAGCGGAAGACCGTGCCGAAAGGGGTGTTCCCGCCGGGTCAGTCATGATTCTTGTTTGTATGCTTTTCATCGGTCCTGTTTTTTACGAGAAACTTACAGAAGCTTCTTTGTTATGCAGATGTGGTCGTGGCGTGTCACGATAACGGCTGGATGGACGCCAACGGCGTCATACGATGGCTTGAGGAGTGCGTCAAGCCTTTTTTAGAGCCTGGGTTCGGGAGGCATGTGCGGAGCTCGATGGTCGTACTGGACTCGTACCGCGGTCACCTCACTGAGGGGGTGAAGGAGAAGTTTCGCGAGCTCAACTGCGTGCCGGCGATCATCCCGTCTGGCTGCACGGCGGAGATACAGCCCCTTGACGTCTGCATCAACAAGAGCTTTAAGGCGAGCGTCCGCCAGCAGTATCAGAAGTGGTTTCAGGAAGAAGGCCAAGAACAGCTAACCAGAGCAGGTACGATAGGCACGCGAGTCTTATCTTACCGTAGATGATTGTCCCCCCTTTTGTTGCGCTAACTAAATATTGTGTGATTCTGTTGGTACAAGGAACTTGAAGAAGCCACCCCCAGAGGTGGTCGTGAGGTGGATCTCATGGGCCTGGAAAGCAGTGCCCGCGGACCTCATCAAGCGCGCCTTCCTCACCTGTGGCATCAGCAACGCGCTTGACGGCAGTGAGGATGGCCTCGCCATGGCGCACAGGCGGAGCCAGCTGACCGCAGAGGTGGACGTCGATGATTCCATCATCGCTGATGGCTTCTTTGGCAACAACTGCCAGGAGCCCGAATCCGACAAGGAGGAGTAGATTTTCTAGGTAGAAATGCTAAACTTAGCAATTTCTAGTTTAGTGTCAGTGTTAGTGTCTATAAAACTGTATGTTGTAGGTGAAAATTTATCATGTTCATGTTTAGTGTTAATTGTTCATATTTCGTAATGAAACCTCCACAACGTGAAAGGGGTGCGCTTATAATAAGTACACCCTCTAGAGGGGGGGCGCTTATAATCGAGTTCCGGCCATAAGCGCCATGCTCCAGATAGAAGCGCTGGCGCTCTTAATCGGACGGCGCCTATATCAGGGGCCATACAGTTACCGCTTCCGCTATGGTCGCCCTAGCCTACCCTAGACCGCCTCTCGCCCGCACCTACCGTAGATCCCACCACCGCGTCGTACCCGAGGTCCCGTTGCACCTTAGGCGTGGTTATGCCCTCGCGCTTCACCCGCCATTCCCGTCCCTTTTCCGCATGTCAGAATCTCAACCACTTAGACCATTGGGATAAAAGGGCTTGTTTGTGTAGCGGGTTTGTGCGCCCATAACCCCCTAGGCGAACGCGCCGGTAACCCCTCCTAGGATCAATCGGGCATCCACGGCGCAGATCTACTGACACCCCCCCACACTGGGAGGCCCAGCACTGAGCACAGCGGCAACAGCCTAAATGTGCATACACCGGGATTCGAATCTAAAAAACGTTCTGATGCCATGTCAGAATCCCAACCACTTAGACCATTGGGATAAAAGGGCTTGTTTGTGTAGCGGGTTTGTGCGCCCATAACCCCCCAGGCGAACACGCTTGTAACCCCTTCTAGGATCAATCGGGCATCCACAGTGCAGATCTACTGACACTGCACGCTAGCCGCTGCCCACGTGCACGCTGCCGCCCGCGCACTCGTACAGCTGCTCGCCCAGTCGCTCGTGCCGCTAGGGACGCATGGCATTGTGCAATGACTTCTACCCTTTTTTTGCAAGAAAAAATTTCGGCTCGCATGCCGTGACCAATGGTAGGCGCACCAGACTTCCGGTTCCGGACTTCCGGGTAAGGTACGGTATGCTCGGGTCGGGCAGATTGGAGCGTTGTAGGTTTGCTTTGCTGTCTTGTGCGGACCAGCCGCTCATGACGTTGGGTTAAAAATGCAAGGAACCGTTGATAATTGAGCAATCCATCACTGACGTTAGATGGTTCATTCCAGCTACCTTCTGTCTAACTTCCATATGCGTGCAGTGCAGGCCAGAAGGCATGAGTTCACAAGCATCTGTGGTGCATGCAGACAGCAAGGATACATACTCGATGCAACCATACTACTCAAGGGACCAGGGTACAATAAGGTATCATGCACACACAGTGGGTTCAGAACAAGTCGATGGTACCGTACACTGTTTGAACGAACATGAAACTTTTGAGAGGCAAGTGTCGAACTATGATGGTATTAATAGATAGGCTGTAGTGGTTTGCATGTTAGGGGGTACAGAAATCTTCCGACACTTTGCTTTTACCCAGCCTTTGACCTAGTCACCACCATTTCTCGTTCCCAAGCTCCTTAGTTTCTAAGACTTTAGATGTTCACCTCGACCATGTTTAGCCAACACAACAACGAGGACTTCCACCAGGCGTTGGTGAACATGATGCGCGACGACGGCTGGCAGCATAATGAAAATCTGGCAAGCTCCCGCCGTACTGCCATTGAGCATGGTCGAATGTGAGCGTGGCTACTGTTTATAAAAGGTATTGTAACAATATGAAACTTTATGAGAAGGCATTCCTGTATGCTGCAGGAGCCGACTCTACCGAGTACGAAGTCGAGGAGTCAGAAGAGTCGAAGCGACACAACAAACCGTCTGACCAAGACCGATGCAGGCAGAAACATTTGAAGTGAAAAGAGCGGGAACAGGTTTGAAGCAGGTTCCCGCGCCGCACGGTTTGAACTTCGCTGTAATAAGGAAATGTACCCCTTAGAGTACATGGCTAGTCTAGGTCGTTTTGTATTCCTTTGTGTTTCCTATATAAACCCAGTGTATGCATGCTATTATCACTCTCAATCATTTACATTCACTCTGACCTGAGGTCAATACTTCCGCTGCAACACTACCCTGCGATCAACCCTGAGCGATCCTTCGCTAAGTCCCATTTGGGATTGTAACATGGTATGAGAGCTACTCAGGGATTGTTCGCAACTTCACTTCCGTGAAATTCGCCGAATCAAGATCTGGCGAGCGGCACACGCTCCAAGACCAAGATGGCCGGAGGTGTCAAACTTATATATGCTATAGTCTGTTTAGGCTGTAGTGGGGTAGTTCTTAGAGGGTACAACACTTTTGTGTTTCCTACTTGTACCCATCTCCTTTCTAGTTTCATCATTCTTCTCGTTAAATCTCACATGGTATAGAGCAGGTTTCCTAGTGGGACTGTTTCTTCCTAAGGGCCCACCACGTTTTTTTTTTTTTTTACCTGCCCGAAGCGCGCTTCGCGCACTGCCCTGACCTACGCCTTCGCGAACCCTACGCGGCCCCTTAGCGGCCCCTTCGTGGCCCCTTAGCGGCCCCTTCGCGGCCCCCTACGGCCCCTTCGCGGCCCCTTATAGGCCCCTTCGCGGCCCCTTAACGACCCCTTTTACGGCCCCTACGCGGCGTCGCCCCTGCTAGCGGCGTCGCCCCTGCCAGCAGCGTTGCCCCTGCTAGCGGCGTCGCCCCTGCCCGCGGCGTCGCCCCAGCCCACGGCGTCGCCCCAGCCCGCGGCGTCGCCCCTGCCCACGGCGTCGCCCCTGCTCGCGGCGTCGCCCCTGCTCGCGACGTCGCCCCTGCCTGCGGCCTCTCCCCTGCTCAAGTGGCCCCTGCTGCCGCAGCCCCTGCTGACGCGGCACCTGCAGTCGCGGCCCCTCCCCTGCTGGCGCGACACCTGCTGCTGCAGCCCCTGCTGTCAAGGCCCGGCCCCGCACCCGCTCCTGGTAAGCACCCGAGCCGCCCCGCCGAGCCGCGCCGCCCGGCCGAGCCGCGCCACCCAGTCGAGCCGCGTTGCCCAGCCGAGCCGCGCCGCCCAGCCGAGCTGCGCCTCTCAGCAGAGCCGCGCCGCCCCCACCAAACCGCACTGCCCTACTGAGCGGCACTGCCTTGCACTGCCCTGCTGCTATTGTTTCTACTGCTGCTACTGCTGCTACTGCTGCTACTCTTGCTACTGCTCCTACTGCTGCTAGTCCTACCGTTCTCACCTTTGATGCTGAGGGACGTGCAGTTGATTTTGACGTGTGGGTTGACGACCTACAGCTCTTCCTTCAGTGTGATTCTAGGGATGGGGTGTCCCTCTTCGTTCACACGTCCGGTGTTTCCACTGGTCCTGCTGCCACTGCTGACAGTACTGTTCGCTCGCAGTGGACCACTCGTGACGCTGTTGCTCGTCTTGCTGTTCGTAGTCACCTACCGCCTGCTGAGCGCGCACACTTTGGCCAGTACAAGACTGCTCAATCTTTGTACGACGCTGTAGTTGCACGCTACTCCTCCCCTGCCACTGCTGCCCTCAGCCGCCTCATGCTACCGTACCTTTTCCCTGACCTTGCTGCCTTTGCCACTGTCGCTGACCTAGTTGCTCACCTTCGCACTAGTGACGCCCGCTACCGCGCTGCCCTTCCCACTGAGTTCTGTGCCAAGAACCCCCCCCCCCATGTACATCACCCTTTACTACCTAGTCACCCGCCTCCCTGACTCTCTCTCTTCAGTCAGGGACCACTTTCTCTCCCTTGGCCCCACCGAGCTGACTGTCGACCTGCTAGAGGAGCGCCTTGCTGCAGCTGAGAAGAGTATCTTAACTGTAGGTGCTTCTCCAGCGACCGTCGCACCCCCTTCTTTGAGGGGTGTTCCACTGTCCCCCTTCTCCCCTCTGTTGCTTCTGCTGCTGCTGTCGACCTCGTTGGCACTGAGGAGGTCGGCGCTGCGTCTGCCTCTAGTGGGAGACGCCGCACCAGCAAGGGCAAGGGGAGCAAGGGTGGTGGAGGGGGCGGCGGAGGAAGCAGTGGAGGAGGTGGAGGCGGCGGAGGAGGTGGAGGTGGTGGTGGGGGTGGTACCGGGAGTGGGGGCGTCAGTGGCGGCGGTGGAGGTCGTGGCGGCGGTGGCAGAGGAGGTGGAGGCAGCGGCCGCGGTGGTGGAGGTAGCGGAGGAGGTGGTGCTGGTCGAGGTGCAGCCGCGCAGCGTGGAGGCTCTGGTGGCAGCCAGCGCCAGCAGCAGCTGCGCACCCGTGAGACCCCGTCGGTTTAGCAGCTTCGTGAGTGATATGCTGGGCGTGGGAGGTCTGGGGGTGCAGGTCCCTGCACTTACGTTCTTCGCACCGGCACTCGTAGTGGGGAGGTGTGTGGGCTCCCACACACCACGCAGCGCTGCTTCGGTTGCTTGACTGACGCTTGGCGTACCCAGTTTCCTGACGCCGTTGAGCTTCCTCGTTGGCATGATCTGCTTCTGCAGAATGTGCCTATCTTTGATCTAGACTTTGATGCTATCCTTGCTGCCATGTATGCTCTTGCTGATAGTGCTGAGGGTGACTGTTACCTGAGTGTCCCGCCCGACCCGGGCATAGCGGCTGCTGCTCTAGGTGCTAGTGCGTCTGCTGCTCCAGGTACTAGTGCGTCTGATGCTCCAGGTGCTGGTGCGTTTGCTCTCTCTGGTACTGCACCTACTGAGTCCTTGCACACTTTCACACTTGACTCTAGTGCTTCGCGCTCTTTCTTTAGAGACAGCACCACGCTCACGCCGCTCAGTCGGCCTGTTGCGGTCTCCCTTGCTGACCCCTCCGAGGGCCCAGTCCTTGCACACTCCTCCACGGTTCTACCGTGTCCTGCGGCCCCGTCAGAATGCTGTCGGGACTCCACCTCCCCTCGTTCTCTACGAACTTGGTGAGTGGAGCTGACCTCCAGGACGCGTGGGTTGACCAGTTCACCCCTGGAGGTCAGCGTGTGACCCACTGCACTTGCTCTCGGACGGGCCGCCACCTGGCCACGTTCACCCGTCGGCTAGGGTCGAGTCTGTACACACTGACTACTGCGCCTCCTCCGGTCCCTGCGTCTGGTCAGGTAGCTGCATCCAGTCAGGTGTTTGCTGCCGCGTCCAGGTCTAGTCCTGCGTCTGCCCCCTGCTCGTGTCATCCTCTGGCGCACGAGACTCTCCTTTGGCACCACC
Organism: Closterium sp. Naga37s-1; assembly: GCA_947471745.1. Taxonomy (NCBI): domain Eukaryota; kingdom Viridiplantae; phylum Streptophyta; class Zygnematophyceae; order Desmidiales; family Closteriaceae; genus Closterium; species Closterium sp. Naga37s-1. The sequence goes on along the minus strand of CANJKZ010000055.1, from coordinate 818,170 downwards.
GCCTTGGTCACCCCTCCCTACCTCGTCTTCGAGGTATGGCCTCCCGTGCTCTTGTCTCTGGACTCCCCAGGTCCCTCCCTCCCCTTCCTCCGGGGCCTGCCCCCACCTGTGTTCCTTGTGTCGAGGGCCGGCAGCGCGCCGCTCCTCACTCCTCCTCGTTTCCTCCGACTGAGGCCCCTCTGCAGACTCTTCACATGGACGCGTGGGGCCCAGCCCGCGTCCGTGGACAGGGTCACGAGCGTTACTTCCTGCTGGTCGTTGACGACTACTCGCGTTACACCACAGTCTTCCCCTTGCGCAGCAAGGGTGAGGTCCCTGAGGTGTTGATCGACTGGATCCGCGGTGCTCGTCGCCAGCTTAGTGAGAGTTTCGGCTCGGACCTTCCTGTTCTGCGTCTGCACTCAGACAGAGGCGGGGAGTTTTCCCCCGACCTCCTGAGAGCCTTCTGTCGTTCTGAGGGCATCCGCCAGACGTTCACGCTTCCGGCCTCCCCGCAGCAAAATGGGATTGCTGAGCGCCGCATTGGCATGGTCATGGACGTCGCTCGTACATCCATGATCCATGCGGCGGCTCCCCATTTTCTGTGGCCATTCGCGGTTCAGTACGCTGCGCATCTGATCAACCTTAAGCCTCGTGTCTCCTTGCCGGAGACCACACCTACTCTGCGGTGGACGGGGAAGGTTGGCGATGCGTCCGCGTTCCGTGTCTGGGGATCTCGAGCTTTTGTCTGCGATACTACAGCGGACAAGCTGTCCTCCCATGCCGTTCTCTGTGTCTTCCTTGGCTTCCCTCCTAACGCACCCGGGTGGCAGTTCTACCACCCCACCTCGCGTCGTGTTCTGTCCTCTCAGGACGTCACGTTTGACGAGTCGGTGTCGTACTACCGTCTTTTTCCCTACCGCACTGCCCCCCGCCCCCCCCCCCCCCCCCCCCCCTTGCCGCTCTTCCTCGCACCAGGTACTCCCCCGGTAGACCCCCTCCCCCCCCAGGGTCCTGCCCCCTCAGGTGTGTCCCACGTAGACCCTGCCGAGCCGGTCGAGGTAGCTGTCGACTCAGGTGCTGCTAGGGGTGCTGAGCCTGCGGGTGCGGGGCCTTGGTGTGCTGAGACTGAGGGTGCTGAGTCTGGGGGTGCTGAGTCTGGGCGTGCTGAGCCTGGGGGTGCTGAGCCTGGGCGTGTGGAGCCTGAGGGTGCTGTGTCTGGGGGTGCTGAGCCTGCGCGTGCTGCGCCTGGAGGTGCTCTCGGTGTCCCGCCGCGGCGGGAGCCTCTCTCTCCACAGCAGCTTCATGAGTGGTACTCTCGGCGCTGTAGGGGTGCTGCTGGAGCTACTGGAGGTCCTGCTGGGGCTTCTAGAGGTGCTGCTGGTACTGGAGGTGCTGCTGGAGCTTCTGGAGGTGCTGCTGGTGCTGGTGCTGCTGGTGGTGCTACTGGTGCTGGGGGTACTGCTGGTGCTTCTGGTGGTGCTGCTGGAGCTGGAGGTACTGCTGGAGTTTCTGGAGGTGCTGCTGGTGCTGGTGCTGCTGGTGCTGGTGCTGCTGGAGGTGCTGCTGGTGCTGGGGGTGCTGCTGGGGCTTCTGGAGGTGCTGCTGGTGCTGGTGCTGCTGGAGGTGCTGCTGGTGCTGGAGGTGGTGCTGCTGCTGGAGCTGCTGGAGGTGCTGCTGGTGCTGGAGCTGCTGGAGGTGCTGCTGGGACTGGAGACCCTGGGGCTGAGGGTACCGGTTCTGTCTCTGCTGTCTCTGGAGGTGCTGTGCGGCCGCGGCCGTACTACGTTCCGCTTCTTCAGCAGGTTCTTGGCTCCCCGCCTTCTCCTGGTCCTCCTCCTCCTCCTTTACTGAGTCCACCGCCTGTCCAGTCCCAGTCGCGGTTTCAGCCACCCTCTCCACTGCCTGGTCTTTCTCCCTACTCTGGACCGACTAGTGGTCTTACGGAGCGTCGTGAGCCTGAGTCTCGTCCTGCGTCGCCTGTCCGTCCTGTTCGCGCTGGTCGTGTTTCGCGTCCGCGTCCTCCTCCTGTCCCTGGCACTCACTCTATGACTCTGCGTCCTACCACTGCTCCACAGCGTATCCCTCTGCCGTCTCCTCCTGCGTCCTCTCTTCCTGCCGGTCCGGACCCTGCGTCTGACTCCCTACGTGCTGCTAGTCCAGCTGTCACGCGTTTTCTGGCCACTGCTGTCACTGACCCTTTGTTTGAGTCCACTGCTGCGTCTGCTCTTGTTGCTGAGCTTGTTGACTTTGCTGCAGCCTGTCGCCTAGACTACGCCGCTCGTCTTGTTACTGAGTCTGCGTCTGTGTCTGTCTGTCCTCCGTCCGTCGGGGGTGAGTGTGCTCTTGGCACGGACGTTCTTGAGGACAGACAGGAGGAGTTTGAGTGCTTTGCCGCTTCTGTACCTCATCTCGTGTCCATGCTGCTTGCCCCTGAGGGAGACCCGGATGCACCAGACATCCCGACCCCGCGCTCTTAAGCAGAGGCGATAGAGGGTCCCTACTCCTCTCAGTGGCAGGCAGCCATGGACGCCGAGATGGCTTCCTGGAAGTCCACAGGCACCTACGTCGACGACGTTCCCCCGCCTGGGGCGAACATCGTCAGTGGCATGTGGATCTTCAGGGTGAAGCGGCCGCCGGGTTCTCCGCCTGTCTTCAAGGCACGTTACGTTGCTCGTGGCTTCAGTCAGCGACAGGGAGTTGACTTCTTTCAGACCTTCTCCCCTACCCTGAAGATGACCACTCTTCGGGTTCTGCTGCACGTAGCTGCTCAACGTGACTACGAGCTCCACTCGCTTGACTTCAGCACAGCCTTTCTACAGGGCAGCCTCCACGAGGAGATCTGGCTGCGCCGCCCACCTGGCTTCACTGGGTCGTTTCCAGCTGGTACCTAGTGGAGCCTCCGGCGGCCAGTCTACGGTCTCCGCCAGGCACCTCGTGAGTAGCACGACACACTCAGGATGACTCTTGCTGCTCTTGGTTTTGCTCCTTCCACTTCTGACCCTTCTCTGTTCTTACGCACTGACACTACTCTGCCGCCGTTCTACGTTCTCGTGTACGTAGACGACCTTGTCTTTGCTACTGCTGACACTGAGGCACTCGCCCACGTAAAGTCCGAGCTGCAGAAGAGACACACGTGCACAGACTTGGGTGAGCTGACAAGCTATCTTGGCTTGCGGATCACCCAGGACAGAGCACAGCGCACCATTACCTTGACTCAGTCACACATGGTGCAGCAGGTCCTTCAGCGCTTCGGCTTCACGTACTCCTCGCCACAGTCCACTCCTCTGCCTACCGGTCACTCGCTCTCAGCTCCACCTTCGGACGAGTCCGTAGAGCCGAGTGGCCCGTATCCAGAGCTTGTGGGCTGCCTCATGTACCTGATGACTTGCACACGACCTGACCTCGCATACCCTCTCAGCCTTCTGGCTCGCTACGTGGCTCCCGGCAGGCACCGAAAGGTGCACTGGGATGCTGCGAAGAGGGTGTTGCGATACTTGTGCAGTACATTGGGCATGGGGCTCGTGCTTGGAGGACGCGCTCGAGTTGTCCTCACTGGTCACGCAGACGCCTCCTGGGTTGACGACTTGACTACGCAGCGGTCGTCACAGGGTTACACCTTCAGTCTTGGCTCCGGTTCTGTCTCTTGGCGGTCTACCCGTTCTTCTTCTGTTCTCAGCTCCAGTTGTGAGGCTGAGATCTACGCTGGGGCCATGGCTGCACAGGAGCTACGCTGGCTCACCTACCTGCTGACCGACTTGGGAGAGGCGCCTCGTTCTCCTCCAGTTCTGTACGTCGATAACAAGGCCATGCTGGCCTTGTGTCAGGAGCACAGACTGGAGCACAGAACGAAGCACATTGCTCTGCGCTACTTCCTTGCTCGAGAGTTGCAGCAGCGAGGTCAGCTTCGTCTTGCCTACGTGGCCTCTCAGGCCAACACTGCTGATGTTTTCACCAAGGCACTTCAGCCTTGTGAACATCAGCGTTTCTGTACTGTGTTAGGCCTTGTACCCACTGTGCCTCACTTGTTGACTTCTTGACTCTGCTTGTATTGTACTCTATATACTTATACCTGCATGCTTACACTTACTAGGTTGTGTTCATCGTATTGTTTGCTTTCCTTTATATAACTCTGCATGTGAACTGGCCTTGTGGCCCTTTGCTTGTGCTGTGACTGCGTGGTGACTTTGTGATCCACCCTGAGCTTGCTTTACCTTCTTGACTGGTCTTGTGACCCCTTGTTCTCCCCCACTTTGCCTATGGGGGTGTGTCAAACTTATATATGCTATAGTCTGTTTAGGCTGTAGTGGGGTAGTTCTTAGAGGGTACAACACTTTTGTGTTTCCTACTTGTACCCATCTCCTTTCTAGTTTCATCATTCTTCTCGTTAAATCTCACAGGAGGATCCGGAGGCCAAGCGAATCTGACAGCCGAAGAACAAACCAACCCGGTTGCGACAAATGAGGCGACAACCACGATCAGCACTGCCGCACTCGAGCAATTATTTTCGCGACTATCAACTATGGAGAAAGTCCTCCAAGCACTGCGCAAAGGCAATGCGGGAACCTCTTCCCAACCAATTCAACCCGGACAACCGGCTGCGAAAAGCCGTAATACCGCCGCGCACACCTTCTCCCTCGACACAGACAAATCAACAAAAGCTGCCCCCCATCCAAGTGATGAAGTCATCAACTCTGTGCAAGCACGTTTTCTCAGCGTTTCAAAAATTAAGACTACTGCCGCGTTTGATGGCAAGGATTGTTACACTTGGAGTTTCGAGCTTGAGCTCCTCCTACAAACTGCGCAGATTTACCATTACTTTGACGGCTCCTACGCAGAACCGGAGGAAGACAGTGAAGACGCCAGGGCTCAGTACTACAGCGAGTCCCTCATGGCGTATAGTGTGCTGCTACGTAATATGACGCCTACATAACAACTCAGCATTCGCTCCTACAAAGAGAGTGCCGCTCTAGCCCTGGAAGCCTGGAAGCACCTCGTTGAGGTATATCAGCCGAAGGATTCGGTCACCGCCAGCAGGCTCCTGTAGCAACTCATGGAGACCAAGATGGGGCACGGGGAGAAAGCAAACTCATATATTAACCGCTGTCGGAACATTCGTGACCAAATCACGAAGCATGGAAGCGCAATTTCGGAGGAGATCTTCATCAATATCGTCCTCCAAGGACTTGGGCCAGAGTGGAAGCCCTGCAAAGTGCTACTCCGACAACGAGGAATTATCTCTGAAGCCGCGTTATGCGCCGCCCTCCTGACTGAATAGCAGGACATGGATTCGAGTAGGACTAGCTCCACGCCACGACGAGAGCGCCCCGCCTTCTACTCAGACAATCGTGAAGATTGACGACAGCCACGACGCCATTATTGCAAAATCTGCAAAATATTCGGACACTCAACGGACCGATGCAAATCCCAGTCCAACTATCGCCACCCAAACTCCACTCACCATAACAATTGGGTCGGCCAACAAGACGCTCGTCACTTTTAGCCTCAACAACAAGCTTCACACCCTCCTGCACATCACCAACAGCAATAGCAACAGCAGACACAAGGACCTCAGACAAGAGCTCCCAGAAACGTGATCGCCAACATGGCGACAAGACGTCGCCCACGCGCTGCTGAACCAGATGAGGAAGAAGAACCTCGTGACGGGCTCATTCAATCTGAAGAAGGGTATAACAATCCCCTCACAGAAGATCATTATTATCAGAACGACGAGGACGAACAAGATTGGCATCAGCCAATACAACTGCGGGAAAGTCCACCGCACGATCATCAGCGCTTCGTCCCTGTGGGGTGGAAGGAGGACGAAGATCCGTCATTTCACAGAAGATATAAAGCAACCTTAGTGACTCCGCAGTTTGCACTACTTCCGCGTAACAACATTGTTGACAACCATAACACCTGGTACTTGGACAGCTACTGCGGCCGGCACATGGTGGGATCCGTCCAATACATCTCGAACATCAGCCGCGCTCCCGCCACCTATGTCCCCGTCGCCAACAAAGAGCAACTGCGCGCAAATGCGCAAGGCATCGTGGTGCTACAAGCTCGGGATAGCAACACGCGCATCACGTTCAACGGCGTGCTCTACGTGCCGGACATACACTTTAACTTAATGTCGGGAGGACAACTCAGAGACTGCGGAGTAATGCTTGCTACGGATCCCTACACGCGCGACCTCATTCTCACCTACGCTCCTCCAGATACACCCGTCGAGTCGCACAAATACCTCGGCAGAGCTCGCTTGCTCAACGGCGTTAACGTGCTCGACTTCGACATCCCCAACTGTCAGGCATCGTCCGATGAGCTCGTGGACCTCGTCCCCTTGGACTTCTCATACCTAAGCGTGGAGTCATGGCAGCATCCGGACAGTCGACCGTGGATTCGCCGCAGCCCTCACCCCGAGGAGATAAATTTGCACCAACCCGGTCCTGACGGCATCTGCACCACCTGCATCACACCCACGGCAAGCTGCACAGAAGAAGTCGAAAAAGGATCTCGCGGCGATTCAAGAGGCGGAAAGCGCTGATACAGAACCTACGGGCATGACAGAAATGGAGCTAGCCGTCACCACTCGCCGTGTTTTCGGGATCGGCGATGAAAGGCTGGGGCTGACGGAGCAACAGCGACCAACACCGCGCACCAAAACCCTCCGCTGGATCCTGGAGGAAGCGCACGGCACAACCTTCAACGAGGAAAATCGCCCGCGATCCTACACTCGTGAAGTTTACCGCACAGTAATCGATAAAGGTGGAAATATCTAGACGAACCTGAGGAGCTGAGCATCCACGAGGAGGAAGAAAAGGCAAGGGAAGAAAACAAAGCGAAACTGTACGAGGAGCGCATCGTGGCCGGCTGGGATGAAGAGTCAGCACGAAGCGGTGGATGGGGAGGAGACGACGACGGCACCGGAGCAACATGGGGATCCGCCACTGGTGCTTCGGGCACCGTTCAAGGCTGGGGAACTGGTGGATGGGGAGACGCCGAACGCCGAGAACTTGCAGAAGGCAATCTTACCCAGGAAGAAATGGAGGCAGTAGAGAGAGAGATGGCTGCCGAAAGACCTCCGCCACGAGTCCTTTTCCCACTAGGCCATCCTCCGCACAACCTCCCTTCACCACCTCACTCACCCTATCGCTGGTCGGATCCCTGGTCCGAGACTGAGGAGGGGAATGTCCCTACCACTCTGCCACATGACTCACTTGGGCCAATCTCCCCCCCAGATCCCTTCGCACGCTTCATCGAAGGCATGCGGACTCCACTCAACATCATTCCAGATCGCAACTTCCTCGCGCTCTATCTCACGACGGCACATGCAGAAGGGGAGACAGAAGCAGAAGCAGAAGCAGAGGAGCCGAACAACGAAGCAGAACCAGGAAAAGAAGAAGGACCCGCGCTCCAAATTCCCCATGAGACAGAACCAGAGGCGGCAGAATATCACGTACGTTACATGCGCACCTCCGGAATTCGCGCAGATGAAGACCTCTGGCATCAGCGCCTCGGTCATCCCTCGCGTCAGACGTTCAACAACTGCCTCCGCAGTAAAGTCTTCCTACCGGGAGCATTATTGCGTCCTGATGGCATGGAACCCCTCAGCACGTCACACCCAACCACCTGCACTATCTGCCCCACTGCGGCCCTCACTCACCAAGCCTACCCCTCCCTGGAGCCGAGCACCAATCGCTACAAGAAGCTGCAGAAAGTCTACAGCGACTTGATCGTGCTCACCTTCGACGGCGTCAACGGCGAACGATACACACTCACCTTTGTAGACGCATACTCACGCCACGTCTGGATCGCCAACGTCGACATTCGCTCAAAGGCTCATGAAGTCTTCCGCATCTGGCTTGCACACGCGCAACGAAAATCGGGGAAGAAGCTGAAAATTTGGCAAACTGACGGCACCAAGGAGTTTCGCAGCAACGAACTGGAGAGCGTTGTCGCAGAGAAGGGGATGAAGCATCAAATCTCTCTCCCCTACGCTCACCAGCAGCAAGGCGTCGCCAAAAGGGTCAATCGCACTCTCATGACAAAATTGCGCGCCCTCATGAATCAGTCCGACCTATCCAAGAAGTACTGGCCCTACGCCATGAACCACGCCGTGCGCCTACACAACCTGCTCTCCACAACGGCCAACAGGGGCAACATCTCTCCGCACATGAAGTGGACCGGCTCAAGGGGAGACACCTCCATGCTGAGGGTCTAGGGGTGCATGGTGCAGTATCGGCCGACTTCGGCAACAACTGGCAAGTTCACTCACCGCGCACACTGGGGAGTCCACCTGGGGCTCAGTCACGAGTACCAAGGCTGGCTGATTCTTGACATTGACAGCAAACAGATCGTCCCCGCTCATGACGTTCTCTTCTACGAGCGTCTCACCTTACAACAGTGTATCGAGGACGAGCGCCGCAACATCGCACGCGCCTACGCCAACAACGGCCGCATCTTTGCAACTCCTAAGGACGAGGCAGCAGCAGCAACACTCGACCGCGACCCCGCCGTCAAACATCCCGGCGTTCCGCCACGCCCGCGCGACGACGACGACGACGACGATGACGAAGACGCACCCGCACCAGGACCATCGCGTCGCCACACCCCGCCCAGCACTTCCGCAACTGCCCACGAGAGTGACGACGATGATGTGGTGGAGGTCACCACCGCAGACACCACCAATGTGTCCGGCCTGCAGCTCCTCGGCCTACACACATCTGTCACTACTCTCATGCGCGCTGTCGAGCTCAAGAACCCTCGCCAGGCCCTAACCGGTCCTCACGCCAAGGAGTGGCGTGCTACTATGGACGCGGAGCTGAGGGCACTGGAATCACGCGACACGTGGGTTCTAGTCGATCGTGCAGCAGTAAAGGGGAGGAGGGTGCTAAGCGGAAAGTGGTTTTTTTCGTCAGAAAACTAAGGCTGACGGTACCATCGAGCGCTTCAAAGCACGCTGTGTCGTACGTGGGTACGATCAGCGCCACGACATTGACTTTGATCAAACCTTCGCTCCGGTCAGTCGTCACACCTCCATCAGGATTCTACTCGCCATTGACGCCGCTAAGCACTTGCCACTACGGCAGATCGATGTCAAGAACACGTTTTTGTACGCGTTGGTGGATGCAACCATCTTTGTGGAGCATCCACACACCTACGGGGAAGGAGACCCCAGGGTCTGTCAGCTGAAGAAATCCCTCTACGGGATAAAGCAGGCGCCTCGCCTAGAGATCGGCTTCAGGCAACTGCCACACGACCCGGGAATGTACCGCCTTCACTTCAACGGCGATTACATCCTTCTGACCGTCTACGTCAACGACCTGCTCTACACGGGAACCTGCAACAAACTCCTTAATCAGTTTGAGGAGAACCTGGCGCAGCGCGTTGACATCACCATCAACCACAACATCACACAGTTTCTGGGGCTGAACTCACCTACGCGCCAGAAGCAATTCACCAGTCAGCCTCCAAGTACGCAGAGCAGCTGGGGGAATGCTTTAACATCTCACCCGCACCATTGTCAACTCCTTACCGCAACCCCAGCGCCAACTACAAACCAAACAACAGACCTCTATCACCCGCAGGACTCCAACTGTACCAGCAGCAGCTGGGGTGCCTGCTGTTTGCCTCTGTCACCTGCCGACCCGACCTTTCGTACATCGCTAGCCAACTGGCACAGTACTCTCGCAAGCCAGTAGCTGAGAACCAGCTGGACCTGGAGCGCGCCCTGAGGTATTTCATCTCCACACCTGACATCGGGCTCTCCTATTCCACGCTGACGACGACCTCCTTCAATCTCAACGGCCACGTGGACGCAGATCATGCTGCTGATCCTGCAAATCGACGATCCCGGACAGGCTTCGTTTTCCGCCTGGAGCCAACCGAACAAATCTCCTGGAACTCCCAGAAGCAGGACCTGGTTGCCCTGTCATCAGCTGAAGCAGAATACATCGCCGCGACAGCAGCAGTTCACGAAAGTCTGTACCTGTAGGAGTTGCTGCAGGAAGCAAAAATCCCAACTTCGCCTACATTTCGCCTTCACTGCGACAACCAGAGCGCCATCAAGATTGCGAACAAGCCAGGGTTCGTGAACCGCACGAAGCACATCGCGCTTCGGTACTTTTTCGTCAAGGACGAAATTGACCAGGGTAAAGTTGACCTCGCGTACTGCCCCACCACCGAGATGGTAGCCGACTTCCTCACCAAGCGACTGCCACGTCAGCAGTACAAGCACTGCTCCAACCTCACCGGAGTAGTCAAGCAAGTCAGCCCCTTGCGCGCCCAGGAATGAAGGGGAGTGTTACGATATGAAACTTTATGAGAAGGCATTCCTGTATGCTACAGGAGCCGACTCTACCGAGTACGAAGTCGAGGAGTCAGAAGAGTCAAAGCGACACAACAAACCATCTGACCAAGACCGATGCAGGCAGAAACATTTGAAGTGAAAAGAGCGGGAACAGGTTTGAAACGGGTTCCCGCGCCGCACGGTTTGAACTTCGCTGTAGTAAGGGAATGTACCCCTTAGAGTACATGGCTAGTCTAGGTCGTTTCCTATTCGTTTGTGTTTTTTATATATAACTCAATGTATGCATGCTATTATCACTCTCAGTCATTTACATTCACTCTGACCTGAGGTCAATACTTCCGCTGCAACACTACCCTGCAATCAACCCTGAGCGATCCTTCAGTAAGTTCCATTTGGGATTGTAACAGGTATTGTAGAGTCAAGTATGCCTACTAGTGGTTAGATGGTGTTTGTTTGTTGTAGCTGGAATACTATCAACATTATTAATAGTATATAATACTTTGGTATGAAGTTGCAATTTAGTAAACACTCTGGCCCGACTGAGGGGGATGACCCTACTGCTGACGACACTGGGCCCTCTCGCCGCTCCTCGCGCTTGAAGGCCCCTCCTGGCTTTCAGCCTCGGCCATCTTCGCCGCCTCTGCTGCCTGTCGTTGTGGACTCCGATGCTGCTGGAGGTGGTGGCACTGGAGGTGTGGGCTCTGAGGGTGCTGACGCTCGAGGTGCTGGTTGTCGGGGTGCTGAGCCTGGGGGTGCTGCACTTGGAGGTGGGCAGCCACTGCTGTCGCTTCCGCAGGAGACTCTCTCGCCGCAGCAGCTACGTGAGTGGGTAGTCAGACTTCGTGCTAACACTGGAGGTGCTGGTTCTGGGGGTGCAGAGCCTGGGAGTGCTGACTCTGGGGGTGCTGAGCGTGGGGGTGGACACCCGCTGCCATCACGTCCACAAGAGACTCTCTCGCCGCAGCAGTTGTGTGAGTGGGTAGTCGGACACCGTGCTGACTCTGGAGGTGCTGGTTTCAGGGGTGTTGAGCATGGGGGTGCTGCCACTGGAGGTACTAGATCCGGGGGTACTGGTGCTGGAGGTCGTGGAGGTACTGACGTTGGAGGTGCTGGCGCTGGCGGTGCTGGAGGTACTGGAGCTGAAGGAACTGGAGCTAGAGGTACTGGTGCTGGAGGTACTGGAGATGGAGGTACTTGAGATGGCCTTATTGGAGTTGGAGGTACTAGTGCTAGAGGTACTAGAGCTGGAGGTACTGGAGCTGGAGTTATTGGAGCTGGCGGTACTGGAGGTTCAGGTGAGCAGCAGCAGTCCGCGCTTCGCCACCTTCTCAGTCTCCCACCTGCGGCTACCGAGTTCCCTATCGCTGGTACAAATCCTCCTTTGCTGTTTCCACCGCCTGACCCGTCTCACGCACCGTTGCCTACTGACTCTCCTCTCCTTGCTCCTTCGCGCTACTCCCTGTTGCCCGAGTCCCTGACCGAGCATCGGGAGCCTGAGTCTTGTGCTTCCTCTCCCGCTACCTCGCCTGTTCGTGCTCGTGCCTCTCGTGCTCGCCGTGTTCGCCCTCCTCTTATTCCCAGTGAGCTCACTATGGCTCTTCATCCTTCCTCTGCTGCACTGCGTCTTGTTCTACCGTCTCCTCTGGAGTCCTCTCTCCCTCACGTTCCTGAACCTGAGTCTGACCTTGCTCGTGCTACTAGTCCTACTGTCACGCGTGTTCTGGCCACACTTGTCACTGACCCTACCTTTGAGTCTGCTGCTGCATCTGCCTTAGTCATTGAGCTCGCTGACTTTGCTGCTGCTTGTCGTCTTGACTACTTTGTGAGTCTTGTTTCTGAGTATGAGTCTAACTATCCTCCGTCCGTCGTGTTGGAGGTTGCGTGGGGCAAAGTTTGCCCCCAACCACCGAATGTGTTGCTTCCGGTTGACTTCACTGCAGGTTTCGTGGAGTTGCAGGTTGACTTCGGAAGACCTGCAGATCGGTGCCACATGGCAGCACCTGGAACATTTGAGGACTAAAGGAACATTCGAATGTGTGAAATTCGGTTGCCGAATTTCACCACATCGAAATGTTACCCACGGAACATTCGCGACACTTCATGTAGCAACTCGATGTTACTTGTGCGATTCGACGAATTGAGTGGCTATAAATGTGTGCGCTTTGTATGCATGTTTTATACTGAAATCGAGAACATGCACACGAAAACACGTGATACATTCGACTACAAAATCCAGAGAACTCCTCTCCTAGATTCCAAGAGCACTACCTAACACATAAACGCCTATATCTCGCTCGATACTTAGGCGATCGAGGCGATCTATGGCTTGTCGGAAAGCTAACAGAGTGCTCTATTGTTTAGTTTAAATCCCAGTTCCTGCCAAATAGAGGAGATTCCTTTACAACAGTGGTATCAGAGCTGGTCGGAGGAGTCTACGCGCAAAACAAGAAGCTAGCATGCCGACGTCAAGCGAGGCCTCCCGCACTTCCTTGGATGGTGTCGTTGTAAATTCCGGCAAACCCTGGGCAACCACGATAATGTTCGACACGTTGGCGGTACCAATTTTCACGGGACAAAACTACTCCGCGTGGAAGTTTAAGTTCCAAGTGCTCATGATGGAGCGGGGACTTTGGGGTTTCTTCGATGGAACAGAGAAGAAGCCGGACAACGAGAGCGACATCGCGGCATGGAAGAAGAGGGACCAAAAGGCGTTCGCTACGTTGATTTCCCGCATCGGCATCAATCTCGTGAGCTCGGTGCGCATGTGCATCAAACTCGAAGCGTCGGCGCATGAAGCGTGGAAGCGGCTCGAGACGATGCACGTGAACAAGACTCTCCACAGCAAGATCCTAGCCCATAATGCGTTCTACATGGTGAAGATGCGCACGGGCGAATCGATGCACGAGTATGCGACTCGTGTGGAGGAACTCTGGGAAACGTTCATGGACCTCGGTGGAACGGTCACAGAGGAGGATTGGATTTTGACCTTGCTATGCGGCCTTCCGGAAGAGTGGTCGACGGTGATTACGACACTCGATAGCGTGCAAACACTTGGACGAAGGAAATGGTGGTCGGTCGGCTTCTCCACGAAGAATCGCGTTGCCGACAATTCGCTAATGAGAGCGAGGGTGCCGCCATGTTCTCCGGAGGGAGTTCCGGAAAGAAGTCCATGTGGAGCAAAGGTGCGACGAAGAAGTCGTCCGGTGGAAGCGATCGCGGCAAGGGAAACACATCGAATGGCTCGAGCAAGTGCCACTATTGTGGCAAGGTGGGACACTTTTGGCGTGAGTGTCGGAAGCGCCCGAGCGATTGGACTCCATCGAAGGCGCGGAACCACGAGGGCAACGCGCACACTGCATCCGGCGATGCGGATGATTCAAGGGAGTCGATCGACACCAAGCGATGCATGGTTCCTCGACACCGGCGCAACACAACACATGACGCACTCGGCATCGTTCCTCACCAATGTTGGTGCACCGGGAGACGTAACGCGCGTCGTCTTCGGAAACGACAAGTCGCTACCGGTGGTCGGAGTTGGAAGTACGCGCCTCATCGTCGATGGCGGGCCGGTGGATACCATGAACGTGCTTCACGTCCCGGGGTTGAAGGTGAATCTCCTCCCTATCACTCAACTCGCGAAGAAGGGTGTGAAGGTCACTATCGACGATGCGAAGATGAACCTTTTTTGGAAGGGGAGGCAATTCGCACAAGGCGTTCTCAACGGAGAACTCTACCAACTCAAGACGCACCCGGAAGCGGCATCATCCAACGTGGCGCAAGGCTCCAAGGCGACTCTCAAGGCGTGGCATAATCAGCTTGCGCACGCCAACTACGAGTCGGTCAAGGAGTTGGCCAACAAAGGACTTGCGAAGGGATTTGACGTGATCGCCGGCGACGACGAGAAGGGCGTATGCGCGGCGTGTGTCGAAGGAAAAATGGCTCGCAAGCCATTTGGTAGCCGTACCTCACCCCTCGCTAAGGACCCGCTTGCGCTTGTTCACATGGTCGTGTGTGGACCGATGCGGCATGCATCAAAGGGAGGAGCGCGGTTCCTCTTGGTGATGCTCGACGACGCGAAGCGGATGTGTTGGACCCGGCTCCTGAAGGCTAAGGGAGATGTGACCAAGGCGATTCAAGAGTGGGCGCTTGAAGTTTGCGACGTCGACAAGAAGCGGATCAAGGCTATTCGCACCAACGGTGGCGGCGAATTCGTGAACGCGGAGCTTGAGAAATGGATGAAGAGCAAGGGCATTAAGCACGACGTCACAACACCCTATGTCAGAACACTATAGCTTATACATTTGTGTAGGCTGTAGTGGGGTAGCTCATAAGGGGTACAACCCAATATGGGTTAGTACTTGTACCCAACTGTTTCATAGTTCATTCATTTCTCGTTCATTAGTTTGACATGGAATCAGAGCAGGTTCCTTGGGCCCACCACCTGCTACGCTGCAAGTAACCGCCCCTAGGCCCGTCGCTCCTAGCCTACGCGGCCCGTCGACCCCTAGCCCGCGCCCGGCCCCGTTCCTAGCCCGCGCCTGGCCACGTCGGCCCTTAGCCTCGCGCCCGGCCCCGTTTCGCACCCGGCCCCGTATCGCGCCAGGCCCCGTATCGCGCCCGGCCCCGTATCGCGCCCGGCCCCGTATCACGCCCGGCCCCGTACCTAGCCTCGCGCCCGGCCTCCGTTCCGCGCCCAACGCCCGGTCCCGTACCTAGCCTAGCGCCCGGCCCCGTATCGCGCCCGGCCCCGTATCGCGCCCAACGCCCGGCCCCGTTCCTAGCCCGCGCCCGGCCCCGTTCCTAGCCCGCGCCCGGCCCCGTACCTAGCCTTGCGCCCGGCCCCGTATCGTGCCCGGCCCCGTATCGCGCCCGGCCCAGTATCACGCCCAACGCCCGGCCCCGTACCTCCCCAGCGCCTGGCCCCGTCCCTTGCCCAGCACCCAGCCCCGTATCTAGCCCGCGCCCGGCCCCATACTTAGCCCGTGCCTAGCCCCGTACCTAGTCTCGCGCCCGGCCCCGTATCGCACCCGGCCCCGTACCTGCCTAGCGCCCGGCCCCGTACCTGCCTAGCGCTCGGCCCCGTCCCTTGCCTCGCGCCTGGCCCCGTATCGTGCCCAACGCCCGGCCCCGTACCTCCCCAGCGCCCGGCCCCGTCCCTTGCCCAGCGCCCGGCCCCGTACCTAGCCCGCGCCCGGCCCCGTACCTAGCCCCGCGCCCGGCCCAGTACCTAGCCCGCGCCCGGCCCCGTACATAGCCCTGCGCCCGGCCCCGTTTCACGCCCCACCCCCGGCCCCGTACCTGCCTAGAGCCCGGCCCCGTACCTAGCCCGCGCCCGGTCCCGTACCTAGCCCGCACCCAGCCCCGTACCTAGCCCGCGCCCGGCCCCGTTCCTAGCCCGCGCCCGGCCCCGTACCTAGCCCACGCCCGGCCCAGTACCTAGCCAGCGCCTGGCCCCGTACCTAGCCAGCGCCCGGCCCCGTACCTAGCCCGCGCCCGGCCCCGTCCCTAGCCCGCGCCCGGCCCCGGCGGCCTCTTCGCCCCACTGCCACTGCTGCTCCCGCTACAGCTGCTATTGCTACTGCTACAGCTGCTACTGCTACTCCTACGTACTACACAGCTATGGCTTCGCTTCGTCTCCTTGCGTTTGATCATGAGGGAAGGCCAGTTCAGTTTGACACGTGGCTTGACGACCTGCAGCTGTACCTACTGAGCGATTCTAAGGACAGTGTCTCGCTTTTTGACCTAGCGACAGGAACTGCTACTGCCCCTCCCGCCACAGCCGACAGTTTGACTCGCTCACAGTGGCTTACTCGAGACGCTGCTGCCCGCTTAGCCATTCGCAACCACCTGCCATTAGCTGAGTGCGCTCACTTCGGACAGCACAGGACAGCACAAGCACTGTACGACGCTGTAGTCGCCCGCTACTCCTCCCCTGCCACTGCTGCTCTAGACCGCCTCCTTCTGCCCTACCTGTTCCTCGAGCTGTCCGCCTTTGCCACAGTCGAGGACCTGGTTTCCCACCTTCGCGCTAGTGACGCTCGCTACCGCGCTGCCGTTCCGGCTCAGTTCCTTGACAGGAACCCGCCCCCGATGTACATCACTCTCTACTTTATAGTCACCCGCCTCCCTGACTCTCTTCGCTCTATCAGGAACCACTTCCTCTCTCTTGACCCCACCTCCCTCACTGTTGACCTCCTCGAGCAGCATCTCCTCGCAGCTGAGACTAGTGCAGTTGCTGTAGGTGCTGCTCGTGGCACTCCGTGCCCGCCCTTCTTTGAGGGGTGTTCCCCCTCCCCTCTTGCCCCCTCCTACGCCTCTGCTGCTGCTGCTGCAGACGTCTCTGTTCCTGAGGACGTCGGGGCTGCTTCTGCTAGTGCGAAGCGCCGCAGCAGCAAGGGCAAGGGTGGCCGGGGTGGTGGTGGTGGCAGCGGCGGTGGTGGAGGTGGCAGCGGGAGTGGTGGAGGGGGCAGCAGTGGAGGTGGTGGCGGCGGTGGGAGTGGTGGCGGGAGTGGTGGCGGGAGTGGGGGCTCTGGTGGCGGTGGTGGAGGCAGCGGTGGGAGTGGCGGCAGCGCAGGCGGTGGGACTGGCGCTCGGCGTGTCGGTTCTGGGGGTGGCCAGCGTCAGCAGCAGTAGCGTCGGAGCGAGACCCTGTCTCCCCAGCAGCTTCATGAGTGGTTTCTACGTGGGCCGTCTGGGGGTATTTGCCCGTATGTCATTCGCACGGGTGACCGTGCTGGTCAGACTTGCGGGCGGCTCCACACTCAGCACCGCTGCTTCTCCCGCCACGACGTCGCTTGGCGTGCTGAGTTTGGTGACGACGTCGAGCTCCCTCGCTGGGCAGATCTGCTTAAGTCTAGGATTGCTATCTTTGACCTAGACTTTGATGCGATTCTCTCTGCTATGTATGCTTTGTCTGTTAGTGCTGAGGGTGACTGTTACCGGTGTGTGCCGCCTGACCCAGGTATAGCCGCTGCTGCTCTTGGTGCTAGTGAGTCTGGTACTCTCCCTGGTACTGCGCCTTCTCAGGCCTTGCACACCTTCACGCTCGACTCAGGCGCCTCGCGCTGTTTCTTTCGTGACAGCACCACCCTCACTCCTCTTCCTGCACCTGTCCCGGTCAGACTGGCTGACCCCTCCGGGGGACCGGTCGTGGCCCGTTCCTCCAATGTCCTCTCGTGTCCGGCGGTTCCGTCTGGCTCACTGTCAGTTCTTCACCTCCCCTCGTTCTCTACGAACTTGGTGAGTACCGCTGCCCTCCAGGATGCGATGGTCACTACAACCACTCCTGGGGGTCAGCGTGTGTCGATCTACACGTACACACGGACGGGCCGACACCTGGCCACGTTCACTCGTCGGCCAGGGTCGAGTCTGTACACACTCGCTACCGAGCCTTCTCAGGTAGCTGCGTCTGCTCAGGTGTCTGCATCAGGTCAGGTAGCCGCCTCTTGCTCATGTCGCCTCCTGTCGCACCAGACTCTTCTGTGGCACCACCGCTTGGGTCACCCCTCCCTGCCACGCCTTCGTGGCATGCACTCCCGTCTTCTTGTCCCTGGTCTCCCCAGGTCTCTGCCTCCCCTGCCGCCCTTGCCTGCCCCGCCTTGCCTCCCTTGCGTCGAGGGGCGGCAGCGCGCCGCTCCTCACTCCTCCTCGTTTCCCCCGACGACTGCTCCCCTGCAGACTCTCCACATGGACGTGTGGGGCCCAGCCCCACACACACGACAAAATAGAAAACCGCACACGACACGCAAACGACGACGTGACACGCGACTAGCGATAACTCGCTATTGACTCGACACACACATTCAAAATCATGCCTCATCATTCACACACTATTGTAAGCATGAAATATATATTATCTCATGCCCTCATACCATTCCATGCACACACGCATGCACGCACACGGACAACAAGCCGAATGCAAACCGTAGGGTTGCACCAACAAACTCCCCCTCGGATTGTTGGCCTTAGGATCTTGCTCTCTCAGTTCACAGCCATCCCAACCAGCTTGCAACACTTCCAATGCTGCTGCTCCACCAGCCTCTTGGTCATCATGTCAGCTGGCTGCCTTGTCGTCTTCACATAGTGCAACTCAACTTCACCCGCGGCCACCATGCTCCTCGTCCAATGCCACTTCACCCTCATGTGCTTGGTGAGGCCATGCAACACAGGGTTCTTAGCAAGAGCAATGGCACCCTGGCTGTCACAGTAGAGTGGGGTAGGTCCTTGCTGCTCCTCCCCCAATTCAGCCAACAAACGCCGCTGCCACACAATCTCCCGTACGGCACGGAAGAGTGCCATGTACTCGGACTCCACCGAGCTCAATGCTTGATCCACCTGCTTCTTGCTCTCCCAAGCAGATGGGCCTTCCCCAACACAGCAAATGAACCCTCCAACACTTGTCATGTCCTCTAGTTCCGATGCATAAGAAGCATCCGAGAATGCGGTGAGGAACAAACGCCCGGGCTCAACACCATCCGCCGCCGAGTATTGCAGCCCAACGGTCGGTGTTTGGCCAAGATACTTGGCCACCCTCATTCCAGCTGCTACCTGCTCCTCATTAGGGCATTGAACAACCCTAGCCAACTGTCCGGTTGCAAAGGCGACGTCCGGTCGGGTGTTTAGCGCCGCGTACATGAGGCTGCCCACCAACGAGTGAAAACGGTGCCTCTCCTCTTCACCAACGCTCTCCTCCTCTGGTCCCTTCACACACTTGAACCCAGAGGGAAAGGGTGTAGCCACATGGCCTTCACTCTGCCCAAAGTTGGCAGCCAATGCCTCTAGGTACTTCCGTTGATGCACCCGCATGCACCGCTTCTCCACATCTCGTTCGATGTGGAGCCCAAGGTAGAAGCTCACGTCACCAAGGGCCTTGCACTTGAACTTGTCTTGTAGCTTCAGCATCACTTCCTTCACAAGGTCAGAGGAGGGTTAGAAAATTAGGATGTCATCCACGTACACAACCATGAAGCTCCTCTGCTCCCCCTCGCCAAGCATGAACAATGAGTGATCGGCCGTTGAGGGAGTGAAGCCGATCTCCTCCAAAACTCCTCGCAGCTTCAGTCCATAAAGGGTCTTTTTAAGCTTCAAAACTCTGCCACTACCATCATCAAACCCCTCTGGCTGCGCCATGAAAATCTCTTCCTCTAGAACGCCGTTGAGGAATGCGGTTGTCACGTCCATTTGTTTCACCACCCATCCTTTGATGGCAGCACCCGCAAGTAGGGTTCTCAGCGTCGTTGGCTTCACCACAGGAGCAAACAACTCCTTATAGTCCACCTTCTCCTTCTGTTGGTACCCCTTTGCCACAAGCCTAGACTTGTAGCGCTCGATTTTGCCGTCGGCGACGGACTTGATCTTGAAGAGCCACTTGGACGTAATTGCCTTACGCCCCTCCGGTAGCTCCACCAATTCCCACGTGCCGTTCTCCTCAATGCTCTTCAGCTCGCTCTCCATTGCCTTCTTCCACTCCTCAGCATCACTACTCTCCAAGGCCTCCTTGAGAGTTGCTGGTTCCTCCGACATCTCCACCGGAGAGAAGAACGTGTAGGCACACTCCTCGTAGTCACTCTCCTCGTCATCTCCAACCATAAGTGCCGCTCCGGCCAGAGCTGACTTGGCTGGCTTTCCCAATGCATCATAGGTCAGCCTATTAGGGGCTTGAATTCTTCTCTTGCCCCTTCCTTCCTCCTCAGCTGCAGGGACATGAAGACCTTGGCGTTGCTGCGGGGTGACTCGGATCCGTGGAGCACTCGTAGTGCGAGAAGGAAGTGTCGGTGCACGCTCGCTCACTTGCTGCACCTCCTCCTCTTCTTCCTCTGCATCCTTGGCCTCCTCTCCCCCATTCACAAGGGAAGATTGCCTTGTGGTGATGCTGCCACTGCTCAGCTCCAAAGGCAGCTCCACATGCTCCAAACCGGAACTCTTCACCTCCCCAACCCGCATGCCTATCTTTGCCTCATTCTCCGCCTTCCAATCCTTGTACATCAGATTCTCCATGAATTTGCAGTCCCTGCTCACCTAGAATTTCTTGGTGAATGGGTCCCAAAGAAGCCACCCCTTGCTGTTTTGAGCCATGCCCAAGTGCACAGCCCATATCGCCTTGGCACCGAGCTTGTTGTGCCAAAGATGCTTAGGCACGAGCGCCATGCACATGCACCCGAACACCCGAAGCATATCCACCTTTGGCTTCCTTCCAATCCACTCCACATAGGGCACCCATTTGTCTGCTCCCACATGAGTCAAAGCTCTGTTCTTGGCCACACATGCACTCCGCACCGCATCAGGCCAGAAATAGTCGGGTAGCCCGGCTTCAATGATTGTCCGGTTCGCTCGCTCGGCGATTCCGTTCATTGCAGGGGAGTATGGCATGGTAAGAGAGTTCCTTATGCCATTCTTCTTCAGCCACAATGAGAACTCCTTGCTCAGGAACTCTCCCCCTCGGTCGGTGCGAATTGCCTTCACTAACCGGTCTTGTTGCCGCTCCACCATCGGCAACCAATCGGTCTTCACCGTTTCAGCCACGTCACTCTTCTTGGACAGCACGTACACCCAAGTCATGCGAGTGTAGACGTCCACAATGGTGGGAAAATACTCAGCTCCAGCAGCTCCAAGCTTAAGGGGGCCCCACCACGTCCATCACCTCCAGTACATACCCCTTATGGGCTACCCCACTATAGCCTACACAAATGTAAAGCTATAATGTTATGACACACCCCCATAGGCAAAGTGGGGGAGAACAAGTGGTCACAAGACCAGTCAAGAAAGCAAAGCAAGCTCAGGGTGGATCACAAAGTCACCACACAGTCTGAGCACAAGCAAAGGGCCACAAGGCCAGTTCACATGCAGAGTTATAAAAACAGAACAAACAATACAATGATCATACCCTAGCAAGTGCAAGCATGCAAGTAAATATATAGATCACAGTACAAACAGAGTCAAGCAGTAAGCAAGTGAGGCAAGGTAGGTACAAGGCCTAACACAGTAACAAAGCGCTGATGATCACCAGGCGGAAGTGCCTTGGTGAATATATCAGCAGTGTTGGCCCGAATGGCCACGTAAGCAAGACGAAGCTGGCCACGCTGCTGCAACTCTCGAGCAAGGAAGTATCGCAGAGCGATGTGCTTCGTTCTATGCTCCAGTCTGTGCTCCTGGCACAAGGCAATCATGGCCTTGTTGTCTACGTACAGAACTAGAGGCGAACGAGGCTGCTCTCCCAAGTCGGTCAGCAGGTAGGTGAGCCAGCGTAGCTCCTGAGCAGCCATGGCCCCAGCGTAGATCTCAGCCTCACAACTGGAGCTGAGAACTGAAGACGAGCGAGTAGACCACCAGGAGACAGAGCCAGAGACAAGGCTGAAGGTGTAACCCTATGACGACCGCTGCGTAGCTGAGTCGTCAACCCATGAGGGGTCTGCGTGACCGGTGAGAACAACTGGACCCCGTCCTCCAAGCACGAGCCCGATGCCCGACGTACTGCACAAGTAACGCAGTACCCTCTTTGTAGCATCCCAGTGCACCTTTCGGTGCCTACCGGGAGCCACGTAGCGAGCCGGAAGGCTGAGAGGGTATGCGAGGTCAGGTCGTGTGCAAGTCATCAGGTACATGAGGCAACCCACAAGCTCTGGGTACAGACCACTCGGCTCTACGGACTCGACCGAAGGTGGAGCTGAGAGCGAGTGGCTGGTAGACAGAGGAGTGGGCTGTGGCGAGGAGAACTGGAAGCCAAAGCGCTGAAGGACCTGGTGCACCATGTGTGACTGAGTCAGTGTGATGGTGCGCCGTGCTCTGTCCCGGGTGATCTGCAGGCCAAGATAGCTTTGCAGGTCACCCAGGTCAGTGCAGGTGTGTCTCTTCTACAGCTCCGACTTCACAAGGGTCAGTGCCTTAGTGTCAGCAGTGGCAAAGACGAGGTCGTTGACGTACACGAGGACGTAGAACGGCAGCAGAGAGGTGTCGGTGCGTAGAAACAGCGACGGGTTCGCAGTAGACAGAGCAAACCCAAGAGCCGCAAGTGTAGTCCTCAGCGTGTCGTGCCACTCGCGAGGCGCCTGGCGGAGACCGTAGACTGGCTGGCGGAGGCTCCACTGGGTACCTGCAGGAAACGTCCCAGCGAAACCAGGTGGTCGGCGCAGCCAGATCTCCTCGTGCAGGCTGCCCTGCAAGAAAGCTGTGCTGAAGTCCAGAGAGTGCAACTCGTAGTCACGCTGAGCAGCGACGTGCAGCAACACCCGAAGAGTGGTCATCTTCGGGGTGGGGGAGAAGGTCAGGAAGTAGTCAACTCCCTGTCGCTGACTGAAGCCTCGAGCAACGTAGTGCGCCTTGAAGGCAGGCGGAGAACCCGGTGGCCGCTTCACCCTGAAGATCCACATGCCATCGACTATGTTCGCCCCAGGTGGGGGAACCTCGTCGACGTAGGTGCCTGTGGACTTCCAGGATGCCATCTTGGAATCCATGGCTGCCTGCAACTGAGAGGATTACGGACCCGTAATCGCCTCTGCGTAAGAGCGCGGGGTTGGGATGTCTGGAGCATCTGGGTCTCCCTCAGGGGCAAGCAGCATGGAAGCGAAACGAGGTACAGCAGCTGCAAGACACTCAAAGTCCTCCTGCCTGTCCTCAAGGACGTCCGTGTCAAGAGCACACTCACACCCGACAGAAGGAGGACTGGCAGAAGCAGACTCAGCAACAAGAGCAGTGGCGTAGTCAAGACGACAGGCAGCAGCAAAGTCAAGCAGCTCAGCAACGAGAGCAGACGCAGTAGCAGACTCAACAGAAGGGTCTATGACAGCAGTGGCGAGAAGACGAGAGACAGCAAGACTAACAGCACGAGCGCGGTCAGACTCAGGGTCAGGGACCTCAGGAAGAGAGGACTCAGGAGGAGCAGGCAGAGGAACACGCAGTGGAACAGAGGAAGGACGGAGTGCCATAGCGTGCGTGCTGGGGAAGAGAGGAGGACGCGAACGAGGAGCGCGACGAGCAGTGCGAACAGGCGAGACAGGACGAGACGCAGGCTCACGACGATCTGTAAGGCCGCCTGAGTGCTCAGTGTAAGGAGAGGGAGCAGGCAGTGGGGAGGCGGGCTGTAACGACGGTTGCGACTGGTCAGGCGGAGGACACAGGAGAGGAGGAGTAAGGCCGGAAGAAGATGGGGTACCAAGAACCTGCTGAAGCAGGGGAACGAAGTACGGTCGCGGCCGCTCGGTGCCTCTAGTACCCTCAGCGCAAGGGTCAACAGCTCCAGTGCCTCCAGCTCTAGTGCCTCCAACTCCAGCTCCGGCAGCTCCAGCGCCTCCTGCGCCAGGGCCTACAACTCTAGCACCCTCAACACCACCAGTCCCGGCAGCTCCAGTACCCCGGGTACGAGCACCTCCAGGACCAGTGGCCGCAACACCTCCAGCACCGCTAGCTCTAGCAGCAACTCTAGCACCTCCAGCTCCAGCAGCTCCAGCACCTCCAGCACCTCCAGCCCCGGTGGCTCCACTCCGAAGGCGTGTGCGTCGAACAATCCACTCACGCAGCTGCTGCGGAGACAGTCACGGCGAAGCACCAGCAGAACCTCCAGACGTAGCAGCACCCTGAGGCTCAGCACCCCCAGACTCCGCACCCTCCGACGCAGCACTCCCAGGCTCAACACCCTCAGGCTCAGCACCCCCAGGCTCAGCACCCCCAGTCCCAACACCACCAGGCTCAGCACCCCCAGTCTCAGCACCCTCAGACCCCGCACCCCCAGGCTCCGCACCCCCAGACGCAGCACCTCGAGCAGCACCTGAGCCGACAGCTACCTGAACAGGCGCAGGACCAGGGAGAGGGTCTACCTGGGACACACCTGAGAGAGCAGGACCCTGCGGCGGGAGGGGGTCTACCGGAGGGGGACCGGGAGCAAGGAAGAGCGGCGAGGGCGGGGCAGGGGTAGAGCGGTAGGGGAAGAGATGGTAGAAGGGAACCGACTATTCGAACGTGACGTCCTGAGACGGGAGGACACGGCGCGAGGTGGGGTGGTAAAACTGCCAGCCATGCGCGTCAGGGACAAAGCCAAGGAAGACGGAGGGGATAGCATGGGGGGAGAGCTTGTCCGCGGACGTATCGCGAACAAAGGCACGAGATCCCCAGACCCGGAACACCGACGCATCGTCAACCTCCCGCGTCCAACGCAGTGTGGATGAGGTCTCCAGCAAGGAGACACGGGGCCAGAGGTTGAGCTGATGCGCAGCGTACTCGACCGCAAACGGCCACAGAAAATGGGGAGCAGCCGCATGGATCATGGAGGTACGAGCGACCTCCATAACTAAACCAATGCGGCGCTCAGCAATCCCATTTTGCTGAGGGGAGTCCGGAAGCGTGAACGACTGGAGAATGCCCTCCCCACGACAAAACTCCCTCAAGAGGTTGGAGGAGAACTCACCACCTCTGTCAGAGTGCAGACGCAGGACAGGAAGGTCCTGGCCGAAGCGCTCGCGGAGCTGAAGACGGACAGTGCGGATCCAAGGGATCAAGACATCAACGACCTGACCCTTGCTGCGCAAGGGGAAGACAGTGGTGTACCGCGTGTAGCCGTAAAAAACCAGCAGAAAGTAGCGCTCGCGGCTCTGACCACTGACGCGGGCTGGGCCCCACACGTCCATGTGGAGAGTATGCAGGGGAGCAGTCGTCGGGGGAAACGAGGAGGAGTGAGGAGCGGTGCGCTGCCGCCCCTCGACGCAAGGAAGGCAAGGCAGGGCAGGCGAGGGCGGCAGGGGAGGCAGAGACCTGGGAAGACCAGAGACAAGAAGACGAGAGTGCATGCCACGAAGACGTGGCAGGGAGGGGTGACCCAGGCAGTGGTGCCACAGAAGAGTCTAGTGCAACAGGAGGCGACACGAGCAAGAGGCGACTACCTGACCTGACGCGGACACTTGAGCAGACGCAGCAACCTAAGGAGGCTCGGTAGCCAGCGTGTACAGACTCGACCCTGGCCGACGGGTGAACGTAGCCAGGTGACGTCCCGTTCGTGTGCACGTGCAGATCGACACACCCTGACCCCCAGGAGTGGTGGTAGTGACCATCGCATCCTGAAGGGCAGCGGTACTCACCAAGTTCGTAGAGAACGAGGGGAGGTGAAGACCTGACAGTGAGCCGGACAGAACCGCCGGCCACGGGAGGACAGTGGAGGAACGGGCCACGACTGGTCCCCCGGAGGGGACAGCCAGCCGGACCGGGACAGGTGCAGGAAGAGGAGTGAGGGTGGTGCTGTCACGAAGGAAACAGCGCGAGGCGCCTGAGTCTAACGTGAAGGTGTGCAAGGCCTCAGCAGGCGCAGTACCAGGGAGAGTACCAGACTCACTAGCACCTAAAGCAGCAGCGGCTATACCTGGGTCAGGCGGCACACACCGGTAACAGTCACCCTCAGCACTAACAGACAAAGCATACATAGCAGAGAGAATAGCATCAAAGTCTAGGTCAAAGATAGCAATCCTAGCGAAGGAGCTCGACGTCGTCACCAAACTCAGCACACCAAGCGTCGTCGAGGCGGGAGAACCAGCGGTGCTGAGTGTGGAGCCGCCCGCAAGTCTGACCAGCACGGTCACCCGTGCGAATGACATACGGGCAACTACCCCCAGAGGACCCACACAGAAGCCACTCACGAAGCTGCTGGGGAGACAGGGTCTCGCTCCGACGCTTCTTCTGCTGACGCTGGCCACCCCCAGAACCGGTACGCGGAGCGCCAGTCCCACCGCCACCAGTCCCACTGCCTCCGCTGCCGCCACTCCCACCGCTGCCTCCACCACCGCCACCAGGGCCCCCACTCCCGCCACCACTCCCACCACCACTCCCACCGCTGCCACCGCCTCCACTGCTGCCCCCTCCACCACTCCCGCTGCCACCTCCACCACCGCCGCAGCCACCTCCACCACCCCGGCCACCCTTGCCCTTGCTGCTGCGGCGCTTCGCACTAGCAAAAGCAGCCCCGACGTCCTCAGGAACAGAGACGTTTGCAGCAGCAGCAGAGGCGTAGGAGGGGGCAAGGGGACTGCCACGAGCAGCACCTACAGCAACTGCACTAGTCTCAGCTGCGAGGAGATGCTGCTCGAGGAGGTCAACAGTGAGGGAGGTGGGGTCAAGAGAGAGGAAGTGGTCCCTGACAGAGCGAAGAGAGTTAGGGAGGCGGGTGACTATAAAGTAGAGAGTGATGTGCATCGGGGGCGGGTTCCTGTCAAGGAACTCAGCAAGAACGGCAGCGCGGTAACGAGAGTCACTAGCGCGAAGGTGGGAAACCAGGTCCTCGACTATGGCAAAGGCGGACAGGTCGGGGAACAGGTAGGGCAGAAGGAGGCTGCCGAGAGCAGCAGTGGCAGGGAAGGAGTAGCGGGCGACTACAGCGTCGTACAGTGCCTGTGTTGTCCTGTGCTGTCCGAAGTGAGCGCACGCAGCTAATGGCAGGTGGTTGCGAATGACTAAGCGGGCAGCAGCGTCTCGAGTAAGCCACTGTGAGCGAGTCGAACTGTCAGCTGTGGCGGGAGGGGCAGGAGCAGCTCCCGACGCAAGGTCAAAAAGCGAGACACTGTCCTTAGAATCGCTGAGTAGGTACAGCTGCAGGTCGTCAAGCCACGTGTCAAACTGAACTGGTCTACCCTCATGATCAAACGCAAGGACACGAAGCGAAGCCATAGCTGTGCAGCACCCAGGATAGCAGGAGTAGCAGCAGTAGCAGCTGTAGCACAGTAGCAGCAGTAGCTAGGTACTGGGCCGGGCGTCGGGCTAGGTACGGGGCCGGGAGCTGGGCGAGGGGTGGGGCCGGGCGTTGGGCTACGTCGGGGCCGGGCGCTGGGCTAGAGGCGGGGCCGGGCGCTGGGCTAGGTCGGGGCCGGGCGCTGGGCTAGAGTCGGGGCCGGGCGCTGGGCTAGGTCGGGGTCGGGCGCTGGGCTAGGTACGGGGCCGAGAGGGGCTAGGTACGGGGCCGGGCGGGGCTGGGTACGGGGCCGGGCGCTGGACGAGTGACGGGGCCGGGCGAGGGCTAGGGTCGGGGCCGGGCGCGGCTAGGTACAGGGCCGGGCGGGGCTAGGTACGGGGCCAGGCGGGTCTAGGTACGGGGCCGGGCGCTGGGCGAGGGACGGGGCCGGGCGCTGGGCGAGGGGCGGGGCCGGGCGCGGGCTAGTGTCGGGGCCGGGCGCTGGGCTAGGTACGGGGCCGGGCGCGGGGCTAGGGGCCGACGGGGCGCGAAGGCTAGGAGCGACGGGCCTAGGGGGGATTTGCAGCATAGCAGGTGGTGGGCCCAAGGAACCTACTCTGATTCCATGTCAAAGTAACGAACGAGAATGGATGAACTATGAAAGAGTTGGGTACAAGTACTAACCCTAATTGGGTTGTACCCCTTATGGGCTACCCCACTATAGCCTACACAAATGTAAAGCTATAATGTTATGGCAGACGACCCCACCCCTCAGCAGCTTCGCGAGTGGGTTCTTCAGCGAGCCCGTCCAGGTGGTGGGGGCTTTGGTTTTCTATGTACTGCGCAGAGGCGGCAGCAGAGTCAGTAAGAGACCTTCTTCTCGCAGGTGCTTAGTGAGTTGTTTCCTCAGCGATGTCTCACTAGTTCTGTCGAGGCTGCTGCACTAGGTGCTAGTGAGTCTGCTGCCGCACTAGGTGCTAGTGAGTCTGCTGTAGCTTTAGGTGCTCGTGCGTCTCCCGCCACAGGTCCTTCCTCAGCTGAGGCCTTGCACACTTTCACACTTGACTCAGGCACGCCACGTTGCTTCTTTCGTGACAGCACCTCACTCACACTGTCAGAATGTTATATTTGTCTAGCCTGCAGTGGGGTACTCAATAGTGAGTACAGCCCAATTTAGGGTTTGCTATATATACTCAACTGCCTGCTAGTGAAACCTCTCTTCTCTGTTTCATTCATTCGGTCAATATTCTAACATGCTATCAGAGCAGGTCGACCCTCCTGGGTCGATCCTGTGGATGGGCCCACCGTTAGCTTCCGCTGCTGCTGTCCTGCCTATCGCGCGCCTCGGGCGCGCACCGTTTTCCTGCCTGCCGCGCGCTCATGGCGCGCGTCATTTTTTTCTTCCCGCCGCGCGCTTGGGGCGCGCGGCGGTTTTCTGCTCGTCGCGCCGCCCTGGTGGCCGCGCGACGCCCTGCCCTGCCCGTCGTGCGCCCCGTGGCGCGCGACGGTGCCCTGCCCGTCGCGTGCCCCGATGCGTGCGGCGGTTTCGTCGCCTGTCGCGGCGCCCCGTGGGGCCCCACGCGTCACCCCCCCCCCCCCCCCCCCCCCCGTCGCCCGTCGAAGCGCCCCCGGGACCCGCGCGCGGCCTGTACAGCCTGCGCGCGGCCCATACGGCCTGCGCCAGGCCCATGCGCGGCCCGTTCAGCCTGCGCCAGGCCCGCGCGCACCTGCCCTGCCGTGTGCGCACCCGCTCCCGCCACGTGCTGCCTATGTTTGGATTTGGGGGTGGCAAGTGTGGGGGTGACGGGTGTGTGCGGCCTCCCCTGCTCCTCCTCCTCCTCCTCCGTCTCCCACTGCTGCAGCTTCCGCTGAGGGGGGTGGATGTGTGGGAGCCGAAGGAGTGGTGCTAGGGGGGTGTGTCGTGGGAGTGAAGCTAGGGGTGCAGCAGGGTGTGTGAAAGGGGAGTTTTGGGACAGTTAGGGGGAGGTTGGGCGGAGGCAGCCGTCGTGTCGCCAGCAGCGCCAGTAGTCCGGAGGCTACAATCTCCGGTAGCCCAGCGAGCCTGCTGCACCAGTCGCACGTGGGTCCGTTGCTCCTGCCGCTCGGAGTTAGCCGCAGAGCCAGTTAATCCAGTAGTCCGGAGGCTACAATCTCCGGTAGCCACAGTGCGCGCCGCTCCTGTTGCCCGTGTATCTGCTGCTTCACCCGTCGCCTCCTATCTCCTCTCCTCTCACAGTCCCTCCTCCTCACTTACCGTCTGTGACTGCCTCTAGCATTGCTTATATTTGTGAACTATTACACTGCTTGCTGATTGTGCTGATTACACCCCACTTTGGCTATGGGGGTGTGTCAGAATGTTATATTTGTCTAGCCTGCAGTGGGGTACTCAATAGTGAGTACAGCCCAATTTAGGGTTTGCTATATGTACTCAACTGCCTGCTAGTGAAACCTCTCTTCTCTGTTTCATTCATTCGGTCAATATTCTAACACACACCACTTGTTGCACCGGTACCGGTCTCACTGGCTGACCCCACTGGGGGCCCAGTAGCCGCGCGAGCCTCCACTGTCATCCCGTGTCCAGCAGTCCCCTCCGGTTCTTTGTTAGGTCTCCACCTCCCCACGTTCTCGACAAACTTGGTGAGCAACGCTGCCATTCAGGATGTCTGGGTTGATACCTTTATTCCTGGAGGGCAGTGTGTGGCGATCTGTACATGCTCCCGGACTGGCCGTCACCTGGCTACGTTCACTTGACGGCCTGGGTCTAGTCTGTACACACTGACCACTGCGTCTGCACAGCTGGCTGCGGTAGGTCAGGTGGCTGCGTCGAGTCAGGTGTCTGCGTCTGGTCAGCTTGCAGCATCTTGCTCGTGTCGGGTGCTCTCCCACCAGACTCTCCTCTGGCACCACCGCCTCAGTCACCCCTCCCTACCGCGTCTCCGTGGTATGCACTCCCGTCTCCTTGTCTCTGGCCTTCCCAGGTCCCTGCCCTCCCTCCCACGCTTGCCCGCCCCGCCGTGCCTTCCCTGCGTCGAGGGGCGGCAGCGCGCCGCTCCTCACTCCTCCGAGTTTCCTCCGACCACTGCTACTCTGCAGACTCTCCAGATTACCCTTAAGGGTGGGCACCCCCCCCCCCCCCCCCCCCCCCCCCCCCCCCTCCCCCCCCCCTTTTCATTCCCGAAATCTGTCGGAGCGTGATTTCCGTCAATCACGCAAGTACCGAAGCGGCCTTCCCTGCAGTATATGCATTGGCAGCAGTCATGTGTCTAATTGGTCACGCTTTTTTTTTTTTCGGTATCTTGCACGCCAAGGAAAGGAATCTTGGCATCACGTACATTGATGCTGCCTGAACTTAGTCAAATCCCATACCAGATTCATACTACCGGTGGCACAGATGCAAGCCGCGTCACCCAACGAATCAACCTGATGCTTTGCCGTGTTGGTTCAGCAAGCTCAGCAGAGTGGGTCAAGCAGTTTCGCAACACTCAGCCATTCCTCAAGCCAACTCCAAAAACCATTGTTTTTTTTTCCACTCTGTCTAGCATCCACACGTTCTCCAACCCGTAGCCGTGGCAGCGCCTAGCGACGATGACGCTGACGATGCCAATGGCGACCCCTCTTGTAGCCACGGTCCAAGAACGGGCCTTGATTTCTTACGAGGCCCAGTCTCAGAACCTGCACCCCGTCCTTTTCCCGAGCCTTCTGATGAAACTGAGGGATGGAGGTACCCTGTGCGCAAAGCGGCGCAAAAATCACCACCGCACCAGCCTCAAGCTGAATGTGATGACTCGGGATGGCAGCGTCCGGAACGCGATGAGGCGGACCTCGTCGTGCACGACTTTGTTGACTCAACGGAAGTCGTCTCTGAAGTCCCAGAGTCTTCTAAATCCGTTTCGCTGAAGAAACGCCGCTACACGCAGTCTACTCTTGGTTACGGCGGCGGCTCGCCTCTCGTGAAACCTGCTCCTCCGCCACCTCCCGTTGTGACGCCATCGCCGTCACCGCTGAAGCAGACTCCGGCTGAACGCGCGGAAGCAAAGTTCCTTGAAGCACAGAGGAATTACATCACCAAATGGCTACTGCAATTTGATTAGTTATTGCTTGACAAGGGTGATGATGGCCTGCCTTGTTTGCGGTGCAGTGTGTGCAGCGAGCACGGTCCCGACAATGCACGATACGGGCGGAATGGCAGCGGCGGACGCGACCTGCAGCCAGCGTCGATGCGGGCACACCAAGCGAGCACCTGCCATGAGGACTGCATTGATCGGCAGAAGGGTCTTCTGGACAAGCTGGCGGCGCAGAAGAAAATCAACGACTACAAGAGGGCTGACCCCGAGGGTGCGCGCGTGACGCGACTTATACTCAGCATCCAGTTTGTGTGCGACGAAGACGCTCCGATCGCAATGTTCCCAAGGCTCGTTGAGTTCCTCGCGAAGGAAGGCGTTTCCGACATTCCTCAGCAGACCTACGGTGTCTATATCACGCAGTGAGTATTAATACTTTGTTGCCGTCTTGGTGTATAGTTTCCGACAGGATTCACACCTTCCCTTTTGCGCACCGTGCAGATACGGCTTCACGGAGATGGTGAAGGCTATGTGCACGTATCAGCAACAACAGCAGCTTATGTACATCCATGCATCACCGTGGATCGGCATCAGCTGCGACGAGAGCACAGACCGGTCGCGCGGCAAACACCTCGTGGTGTTTGCAACCTTCATGAAGGAGCGAGCAGTGGTGACGGAATTTCTCGCTCTACTCACCATCCACAAATGCGACGCGGGATCCCTCTTCGCGGTGTTGCTAAGCCACCTCGACAACATCGGGATTGACCTGCAGCGGATTGTCGCAGTTAGCACCGACGGCGGGGGGGTGATGATTGGCAGCCAATCCGGTCTTGTTGTTCGTCTCCGTTAGCGCGTCCCACATCTGGTCGGGACTCATTGCATCGCGCACAGGTAGATTTTTTGTTTCCGTACAATCGCCTCATCTAAGGGGGTAACTTCCACGGCCTTACGCATTTTTAATGTTGTTTGCAGAGAAGTGCTCGCGGTCAAAGAAGCCGCGTTGAAGTTTACGGACCTCGACATCGTCGATGACGCGATCCGTGGGCTTGGCGAAATCATCATGCGATCTTCCGTGTGGCTTGAGCGCTTCAAGGAGCTCCAGCTCGAAATACATCAAACGAAACCGGAGCACCAGTGGCTCTTCGACGTGCGTTGGCTATCGCACGGGGATGCAGTGGCCCGTCTGTGCAGAATTCTTGGGGCGGCGATCGTGGTGTTCATCGAGTACAACCACAACATGGCGGTAACTGTTCATACCCTGAAGTTTCACTTCTGCCTCTACTTCTTGGCGGATCTGCTGGCAGAGATCAACGCACTCAACAAGTTTTTCCAGCGCAGGAAAGTAAGTGCTGATTCACTCTGCATGTATTTCTTTTGGTCGCGTCATTTAATTCTACACTAACATTTAAACGTGTCGTTCATCTGCCCGTCTGTGGTTCAGGTTGACATCACGCTCGTGCACCAAGAGATGGATCGCACGATTGGAGCCATCAGACTTCGATACGTGGAATACGTGGATATTTTCAGAGGGGGGGTCAGCAAGCTGCTGTCGCCATTCATCACACGCCTTGGCAGCGGCAGGCGAATGATCCGCGTGGACGGCATGGATGCGGATGGTGAGCCATCTTCACATCAGATCGTGCTGAGCGAGACGCCAATTCCAGGACACCAATACGGCGGCTCGATGGCCGACTGCATCAAGTTGTGCAAAGCGTTCGCACTGGAGGTGGCGACAAACACGCACACTCGCATGTGGAGCTTGAAGCAAATGGAGGGCAGCAAACTTTACAAAGTTGAAACGTGGCCGGAAGCGACAGACAAGCGGGAGCGTCGGGTGCTGAGTTGGCTGGATGCCAACGCGCGGCTCTTCAACAACCGGCTGCCAGGTAATTATCCACACGTGGATGTTGTCTCGTATGAGCGTGTTTTGTTTTGTTTTGTTTCTGCTGTTTCTACTCACAAAATGTTGTCCCTCCATCATACGTGGCAGGCTTCAACCACCGAGCGGCAGAGCTCGAGTTGGCCATCTTCTATCAGAATCCCAACCACTAGACTATTGGGATAAAAGGGCTTGTTAAGTAGCGAGTGAGTGCGCCCATAACCCCCCAGGACAACGAGCCTGTAACCCTTCCCTAGGATCAATCGGGGATCACCAGTGGACCTCTGACACCCCCCCGCACTGGGATGCCCGAAGTGCACACACTGGAATTCGAACCCGAGACCTTCGCTCTGATAACATGTCAGAATCCCAACCACTAGACCATTGGGATAAAAGGGCTTGTTAAGTAGCGGGTCCGTGCGCCCATAACCCCCCAGGACAACAAGTCTGTAACCCTTCCCTAGGATCAATCGGGGATCACCAGTGGACCTCTGACAAATATAACATTCTGACACACCCCCATAGTCAAAGTGGGGTATGATCAGCACAACAAGCAAAGCTAAGCAAGCTCAGGGTGGATCACAACGTCACCACACAATCTGAGCACAAGTACAAGGAGCAGTAGTTTATAGTTCACAAATATAAGCAAAGCTAGAGGCAGTCACAGACGGTAAGTGAGGAGGGGGAGGGAGTGTGAGAGGAGATGAGATAGGAGATGACGGGTGAAGCAGCAGATACACGGGCAACAGGAGCGGCGCGCACTGTGGCTACCGGAGATTGTAGCCTCCGGACTACTGGAGTAACTGGCTCTGCGGCTAACTCTGAGCGGCAGGAGCAACGGACCCACGGGCGACTGGCGCAGCAGGCTCGCTGGGCTACCAGAGATTGTAGCCTCCGGACTACTGGCGCTGCTGACGACACAACGGCTACCTCCCTTCAACCTCCCCCACTGTCGCACCCCCCTTTCACACACCCCCTGCTGCACCTCTAGCACTACTCACACTCCACCCCCTAGTACCACTCCGTCGGCTCCCACATACCCACCCCCCTCAGCGGCAGCTGCAGCAGTGGGAGACGGAGGAGGAGGAGGAGCAGGGGAGGCCGAACACACCCTTCATCCCCATACTCGCCACCCCCAAACCCCAACACAAGGCAGGGCCGCAGCAGGGGCGGCAGCAGGGCAGGGCCGCAACGAAGACGGGGGGCGGGGCCGCGACTGAGCAGGGCCGGGCAGGGCAGGGCAGGGCCACGACGAAGACGGGAGGGGTCGACGCGCGGCCCCCCAGGGCGCCGTGACTGGCGACAGAAGGGGTGACGCGCGGCCCCCCCCAGGTCGCCTCGACAGGCGACGGGAAAAGGGGGGGGAGGGGGGTGCGCGGGCCCCCGGTTCGCCGCGACAGGCGACGAAACTGCCGCACGCCTCGGGGCGCACGACGGGCAGGGCACCGTCGCGCGCCACGGGGCGCATGACGGGCAGGCAGGGCGTCGCGCGCTCTGCAGGGTGGCGCGACGGGCAGAAAACCGCCGCGCGCTAGTGGCGCGCGGCGGGAAGAAAAAAATGCCGCGCGCGATGAGCGCGCGGCAGGCAGGAAACAGCGCACGCCCGAGGCGCGCGATAGGCAGGACAGCAGCGGAAGATAACGGTGGGCCCATGCACAGGATCGACCCAGAAGGGTCGACCTGCTCTGATAGCATGTTAGAATCAGGAACGGGATGAATGAAACAGAGAAGAGGGTTTTTCACTAGCAAGCAGTTGAGTACATATAGGAAACCCTAGATTGGGATGTACTCACTATTGAGTACCCCACTGCAGGCTAGACAAATATAACATTCTGACACCTTCTGCCACGTCATGTCTCGCCACTACCAGGACGATGACTTCTACCAGGGACTTGCCAAAATGCTGAGGACCAAGGATTGGCCGTGCAGTTTTCCCAACCTGGCGTCCATGTGGCAGGCGCTGGCAGTGATTCCGCTAAGTACCGTGGAGTGCGAGCGCGGATTCAGCCGCCAAAACGTGATCAAAAGCTGGTTGCGGACGTCGCTTGGCGACGCCCAGCTATCCGAACTGATGACCCTGAACCTGAACATGTTGAGCTATGACTACAAGTGGCCCGAGGTGGTGGATATCTGGCGGAAGCAAAAAAAAAAGAATACCCGCAAAAACACCTGCCCCACACAAGTCGTGCTCTGGAAAAGGAAAGGAAAGAGAGGAGTCGTCTGATGGTACCGTAGCGAGGATGAGCGTACATACATGTGACTGAATGGCTATAAAAATAAAATGTTGTTTCCCGATTTCTAAACGATTAGTAATATGTATTTGCGATAAGGGTACACAAAAAAACTACACTGATGCTCTAGGGTAATATTTTTTAAACTCAATGTTACACAAATCAGTGTAACGAAAATTTACACACTGATCAGAAGGGTTTTGAAAAAGGCTACACTGCTAATCGTGAGTAGCCAAAAACCAAACATAGGCCCTGGTGCTGATGTAAGCAATGATGGCCATGGTCATCAACAAACTGAGAGAAAGAGAGCCCAATCCTATGCTGGTTGGCGGGCGCAGAGAGCATAGATTGGAAGAGGGCATGCTCCCATTGGCATACACATGTGAGAGATGTGCATTCTTGCGGGTGTACATGTCAAACATGGCCTCATTGAACGCGTGCTGGCTCAATGCTAGTGGTGCGCCCACAGGGAGGAGCTTGAGGTGCAGGAAGACTCTTCTTGGGCCTCGCCCTATGGCCATCTTGGCCAGGTCATGCATGCCGCCTTTCCCCTTGTCGTATGCAACTGTCACATCGATCACTGCCCAGGGGCGAAAATATGATTTTCAGTGTCCTCACCACAGTGAACTGCAAGATAGTCGCGAAGATGTGTGAAGTGTGTGGTGGGTGGATTGGCCCAAACACGCGATTATTTGCCACATAATCATGAATGCAACAATGAGTGAACAACAGGCGTGACGTTAAACACAGCGAGGTAGTCAGCAGACAGGTGGATGGTGGCAAGAGGGGAGGCACGCATGGGCTCACGCGCATCAAAGGCCGAGTGCAGCGAGTGCAGACACAAGTAGGTCCCACGTGTGCGAGGCAGCAGCACGTGCTGCAGCACTGGGAGGCCCCTCGCCCGTGCGAACTCCTGACACGCATCTCTCTTCCGCTCCCTGCAAGGCAAACAGTGGCACACAGGCACGCAGGCAGGCGAGTGTTGACGCTCTTTCTTGCAGTGTTCACATATCACAATGTCTCTGCCAGACTCTCACACCCAAGGCAAGAGCTGACATGGGGAAAAGGTAACGTGGGAGGCAAGGGAACTGACGTGAAGTCGGTGCCTTCAGGGAAGATCGCGAGCCAGAAGCCACTCCTCTGCTTCCGCTGCCCGTCCTGCAGCCCCGTACACGCCCTCAGCTGCTGCAGCGTGGCGCCCATGCCCGCCTCATCCGTGCGCCAGCAGCGGTCGATGAACACAAAGTGCAGCATCTGCAGCGCCCACCCCACCAGCGGCACACGCGCTATGCTGCGCTTGAGCACAAAGCGAAGGCCCCCCAACGCTCCCTGCATGCCGTACATGCGAAGAAGAGTCAGCCAAAACATTTCCGTGGGCCGAATTTCCCAGCTCCCTCCCAGGCCGATTTGGTGATTTACCAGAGAAACCAGGGCTTCTGGGCTTTTGGTGAAAGGAATGGATAGGATAGGTGGCACTTCACGCTGCTCGAATCTGCACATTGTTGCTCGCTTCCCCGCACCCCCCTCAGGTGCTTCGAACGGGAGGGAAACTAAAGCAAGAGGATAAAACAGAACTGCATAGGTCAGAGAGTCAGACGTCTGACCTGGACGCGAGCAGCCAGGCAGCAGATGAACAGCCAATCGCACTCCGACAGGTGGTTGCACATGACGAACGCCCTGTGAAGCGAATCCAGGGCCCTGGTACACTCGAATAGGTTGCCGTCGTACCCGCTCTTGCCGCCGTCTTTGCCGTTGCTGTTGCGGTTAACGTTGGGGTTGCTGCTGCGGTTGGTGTGGCTCTGGTTGTCATTCTGGCTGCGGCTGTCCCCGCCTTGGAAGGGATGGCAGGCATGGTCCAACGACAGCTCTAGCTCAGTTCCTCCAATCTTGATTGCCATCAGCCTCAGCATCAGTATCAGTATCAGTATCAGTGTCAGTATCAGTATCAGTGTCAGTGTCAGTATCAGTATCAGTATCAGTATCAGTGTCAGTGTCAGTGTCAGTATCAGTATCAGTGTCAGTGTCAGTGTCAGTATCCGCATTCCAACCACCATCGCCATCACCGTCAACGGCACGCACACAACCGGAAAGAACGGACATGAGAAATGGTGGGCGTGAATTCCGGACAGAGGATACAATCTCCAGTGCTTGAGAGAACGCCATGCAACTTCAATGGCCAAGGCTTTCTAGAAAACGGTCTGGTCATGAATTTCAGAAATTCTTTCATATCGTACCTTCTCTACAAAAAACGCAAGGCCGTGCATCCACCATCCGTACACGGCCGACGCGAGCGAGTAGCCATGGCGACGGCACGGGAGAACAGACAGAAGCAGTACCAGCGGCCCGAAGACGAGGATATAAACGAACGCCGAGCACACGTGGCATAGCAGCAGAAGCAGGCAGACGGCCTCTCGTAGGCGAGACGAGCACAGCGACCCGAGTTGACGCAGCAGGTGCAGCGAGGAGAAGGTCATCGTCGTTGTCTTCGCAAGTAGTCACAGTCGTCGCCGGTGTCGTCGTCGTGTGGTCGTCGCCGTCGTCTGCGTCGTCTGCGTCGTCGTCGTCGTCGCTTCTGGCGTCCAGCGTTGCGCATCAGCCACCCTGCCGCTGTGTGCGCACGTCAGAGTCATCAAAGTGAACACCACCCCGAAACATGTATACCCTCCGCATAATTCCTCACTGAATCTCTATCCCAGAATCTCTTCCACCTGCGGGAATAGCTATCGCGGACCTTCCCACGATATTCTCTCGCATTGCAACCCATTCCCCGTGTGGCGTGCTGTGAATTTTTTAGGGCGAAGCAAGGCGTGCAGGGCGACATGCACGAGGCAGGAGCAGCAAATGGATGAGCAGGTTATGCTGCGTTCCCATCCCACCTGAGCCGAACTCATACCCTTCATGGCAGAACGCGGGAACGCTTAATTGCACTTAATAAATTTGCGTTGTACAAACCATAACCACTTCGTTATTCACTGTAGAAATCTCTCCAGAGGAGAAATTTTACATCTTTCCTGAAAACAAATTTCCACATTAAAAAGTCAATGGTATACATAAATCTCAATTAAGATAGGATGGATTTAAAAAAAATCAGCAATAGATGTCAGGTACGGTACTATTCGCCAAATCAAATTCTGCAGCCCAAAATGGTAACGCTTAGTGTAAGGATTTTTCCTGAAATTCCTTATCGGGGTTGACTGCTTCGCGTACAGCCCCAATTTTCGGACTCTGCACGTTTGGCTAACATCAACACTGCCGTGCCGAGCCTCCTCGCGTCGCCTTCGGCATTTCCTTTCGCCAAACCTGCACCCGACCTCACTCACCCGAAGTCCCCTCCTAACTAGACTAGTCACTATATTAGCGTGTGCCTTCATTGTATGATCAGTCTGTTCAATCACATTCTCGTTATTCGTTAACCTGCGCACTCTCCTTTACAACTCATAACACATAGGTAGGATCTGACTGAAACTAAATACGCAGGAGATACTGTACAGTCTAGCTTGCACAGACGTCAATCTGTTCACTTCCAACAACCACATGCGTCTAAGATCCACAACAATTCGGCAGCATTGCCAGCTGCCAGCCAGTCGCACAGCAGCACGGCAGCCCTCTAAGCTGATTGGCTAGCCGTCATACTCCCAACTCATCAATGGCCATCTCCCACAACCAAGCTGTTGCAAAGCAAGGGTGCCTGCCTACTCACGTTCTTACTTCCGTCGCTTCACGCCCCACCCCCCTTACCAACCCTCCTGCTCTCGAGCGGCAGTTACCCCAGCCCTCTCCAGCCATAAGCCATTACCAGCTACGCTGGCATGCTTTATCACCTAAGATACCTCGCAAACTTTACACCGTAAAACTAGGAGCACGGGGGAGAAGTCAGAGTCCTAGGCTGTCTTTCTGCGCACACCTGGTCGCTCCAGTGTCAGCCGACTCAGCCAATACACCTGCCAGGAGTCCAATGAGGCATGCCGGGGGGTTTGGGAAGGAAAGACAGCACAACGGAGCAGAAAAGTGGAGGGGGAGGAGAGAAGGGGGGCGGAGACTGGTGATAAACGGTGGTACATGTGAACGAATGACAAGGACATGTGGAAATATAGAAGCAAGGGTATCATACAAAGGAACCCACAGAGCATGGGTCCACGAATGAAAACCTGCTGACGCTGCTCGTACTGCTGCTGATGCAGGTTCTGTTGCTGCTGCTGCTGCTGCAGCAGCCTCGGCTAGCTTGACCTATTCATCCTTTTACTCACACACCTCCACCTTCCTTCTCCTTCCTGTCATATCCCTTCTCTCCCCTCCCTTCAACCACACTGCATCTCTTCACCTCCTGCATACGTGCAGTTCCTAAATAACCTCACACGCGGTAACAGCGCACACTGTTACAGCATCCACAATTTAACACTATCGCGGCACATACTATCACAGGACGCACAATCATATAGCACAGACACAGCACACAATGTCACAGCACACACTATCACAGCACACACTATCACAGCACACACTGTCACAGCACACACTGTCACAGCACACACTGTCACAGAACACACTGTCACAGCACACACTGTCACAGCACACACCCTCACGGACTATCACACACCATGCAATCACA
This sequence comes from Closterium sp. Naga37s-1, assembly GCA_947471745.1. Lineage (NCBI taxonomy): Eukaryota > Viridiplantae > Streptophyta > Zygnematophyceae > Desmidiales > Closteriaceae > Closterium > Closterium sp. Naga37s-1. Next base: position 778,460 of record CANJKZ010000055.1, on the reverse strand, counting down.
AAGCGCAGCCCAGGACTCGTTAGGACATATCAATGACATATTCAGGGGAAGATGGGACAGGACGGACGGAGAATGGGGAGGAAAGATGGAGAGAAAGGAGGGGAAAGAGTGGGAGGAAAAGGGTGACGGCGGTTGATATGAGAGAAGAAAATCAGGGGCGAAAGAGGAGAGAGATCGGGGGTGTGTGTGTGTGTGTGTGTGTGTGTGAGAGAGAGAGAGAGAGAGAGAGAGAGAGAGAGAGAGAGAGAGAGAGAGAGAGCCATACCGTCCTCCGATCTGCCCCCATGCTTTGTCCGCCTGTTCCCATCCACTCCACTACACGGCCTGAACCATTCCCCCATCAACTCCCCTCCAATTCCCCCCACTCCAATCCCGCAACCCCATGCGTCGCCACTCTCACCTATAGTGTTCTACCCCCACCCTAACGAATACAGGGACGGATTAAGGCGGGGAAGGGGGAGGGGAAAAAAGGGGAGAGGGGAAAGAGGGGGGGGGGGGTGGGGGGGGGGGGGGGGAGGGAGAAGAAAGGAGGGATGCGGAGGGGACAGCATGTGAGGACGTGCGGGCGCGAGGAGGAATGGCAGAGGGCGTACGAGGGCGAATAGGTGCGTGACGACGAGCAGCGCGAGCAGCGATCCCAGCCATGGCGGCAGGCCGGACGCCGCGGGGTCGTCCACTTGCCGCATCGCCGCACTCCTCCTCCTCCGCCGCCGCCGCCGCGGCCGCACCTCCCACGGGGAACACGCCTACGCAGGTCCGCGCGAATAGACGCGCCGCCCAGCTTGCGCAACCGCGCGGGACCCGCGTTGCGCCGTTTCCCCCGCCACACCCCCGCTGCTGCCGTGCGCAACCGCCACTCTCCGCCGCTCTCTCCGCCCCCTCCTCCTTTCAGCGTTGCTCCGCCCGGGCAACGTGATGCGCCCCTCCTGCCTTGGCTCGCGCGGCTTCTGCGCTTTGCGCCCCGTGGGTTGCGCTGCCCCTTCCCCTTTCCCTCCCCTTAACCGCTTCCCTACTTGACGCGCACACGACTTCGCTCCCCTTCCCCTCTCCCAACCTTCCCCCTTTCTGAATCTGCAGCTGCGCGGAAGCGGCAAACGCTAGGACTCGACTGGAAGATGCGGCTGGCAGGGATGATACGCAGTGGAGAGCGGTACGGGACGGCGGAGAAATTGCGCGAAATCGTGCGAGATGTATGGGCGATTGATAGGCGAGTAAGAGGTTGCGAAACGGAAATGATGGATATTCCTACCAGACCTACACAGGCTCGCGACCGCTTTCCCGTAGCGCCAGCAACTGCAGTCGCTGCTGCCACCGACGCGACATCTGCCAAGCTAGGCGCTTCTCCTGATCCAAAGGGACGCGTGGCATCACCGCGAGAGGCGCGACCTACTTGGTTGAATTTTGCTAGAAGCGCGATCTCGACCCTGTCGTGCCGCAGTGTGGAGAGCCTTTATTGAAGAGATCGAGTGGGATCTGGCGGCCAGGGCGCATCGCAACGTTGAATGGCCGGTATGAAATGGTGGGGGGAGGGCGACGTTAGCGTAGCGACGTTGGTTTTTTTGTTTTTTTTTTGTGTTTTTTTTTTTTGCTTATATGAATTATACACCAGAACACAAGTGTACAACGCATAAACAGTCGTAACTGTGCATGAGAGACAGGGGAGCCCGCCTCAGAATATTTGATCCTCAAGCATGGATCCGGGGCCTGCGAGGTTTGCCCCAGACTGCTGCGAAGCTGTTGGACCACTTCCAACCTTTGCCATCCACCACTCTGATACGGTTCAGAAGATCACGCTCTTGCACTGTCATTTTCCGCCACCTGTCTTGCTGTTCCTTCCCACGCTGCTGCATCCTTGTCGCAGAAGCACGCAGGTAAACGTTCACTTGCATGCGGAGGGCCGACTCAATTCTCCGCAATACCCTTCGCGTGCGGAATTTACAGCCTCGAAAGGCCCTTTCGCACCTTTCCGCCCATAGCTGATGGAGGGCAATCGCGACCAGTGTAGCCTCCGGAAATGCTGACTGGGACTCGGCTTTCCCAAACAGCCAATCACCGAGCGAGTCACATTTCCTGCCTGGATTGATCATCCGTAGCGCCTTTTTAACCGCTGAAGTCACCCCTTGGGTTTTCGGGCACTCCAAAAGACAGTGTTCCAGTGTCTCAAAACTCCCACAGTGAGGACAGACTGGTTTGCTGCTGAGAAACTCCAGACGCTCCCCTACTTGTAGATTAAGGCAGTGGATCCGCAGCAGAACATCTCTTGGCCGGCTCGGGGTAACAAGTGACTCCCGAATCTGAACTGTCCGCTTCCAGTCAATACTTCCGCCCCAACGACTCGCCCATTTCTCCCGCCTGTTCTGTCCACTGTTGCCATGCTTCCAGTACTTTCTGAGCGACCTCAGCGGAATTGCTTTTCCTTCCGCCAACAGTTTTGCCCGGAGCTGTAGGGGTCCCCCTCTGCCAACCTCGTATTCGTCCGCAAAGCTCATGTTCGGGAGTACAGCCGAAATGAGCTGATTCCTCCAGGCCTCCGGCGCAGCTGCAAAAGCCTTGAGCGCAAGACTTGCTGAGTCTCTCCCCCGCAACTCCCTCTCTAGGGTTTCAAGGCTTTTCAGCATCCCCCTCCCGTCCGCATCTCTTCCAACCAGATCGCCCAGCCTGACATCCCAAAGCCGCTTCGCCGCTTTCTGCCCTCCCACTGGCGTGGTACCTTTCAAGAGAATATGCCTGTTAAATGCGATTCTCTCCAGCAGCAGCTCCTTGGTCTCTCGTTCCTCCGTGGATACCGCTAACGGAGATCGCATGAAGTTTGCACAAGCCAATTTCCACCTCTGACTTTTCCCCTCCCAGGTTTTCAACAGCTTCTCGTGCGCCATAAACGTCTCCACCCCCCTTGGCAGGTCAGCTGCTCGGCGCATCAGCTCCCGCTTTAGCTCGTTCGTCTCCGTGAGTACCAGCCCGATCCTTCTAGCTTTTAAGCAGGTAAGCATCGCCTCAGGATTTTTCGCCCCCACTCCTCCTTCCAGTACCGGTGTAAACAGAAGCTCTTTTCTCCAGAGGTTGAAGCACTTGTCCGATGTGACCTTGTTAGCTGACATGAAGTTTTGTGTCAGCCTTGTGATGACCTTCCAGGTTTGCGCAGGCGGCGGGTACACCTGAGCTTGGGACCACGCAATCGGCAGAATATATCCGTCCATCACCGCTGTCCGGGCCTTAATCGGGAGAAATTGCGGTTGCCGTAGCGACATCTTTCCGGCGATTTTTTGAAGCGCCTTATCCCACGCCGGCTGGCAGCTTCCATTCGGCGTGACCCACACTCCCAACAGTCTTTCTGCTTCATTTTCCTCAGCCCATCGAAACCCGTCTGTGCGCCATGTCTTTTTCCCCAGGTTAACTCCCAGTGGCATCACCACCGACTTCCCCTTGTTGGTCTCCAAACCGGAAATGCATTTGAACTCCTCCAACACCTCCTCTGCTCTTCCGATTTGCTGCTTCCCCTGCAGCAGGAGGGTCGTGTCATCGGCGTAACCGATGTAAGCCAACCTTTGGCCAACACAGCTGGTGAGGGAAATCCCTATCTTCCGCTTCATCACCTTCTGCGCCAGCGGCTCCACCGCACAGAGGAAGAGGTAGGGTGCTAAGGGGCAACCCTGCCTCACCCCCGAGACCACATTCACCGCTTCGCCCATCCAGCCATTGATTAGCAAACTCGTCCTCGTGTTCGTGTGCAGACCTTTCACCCAGCCAACGAAACGAGCCGGAAAGCCCATTTTCTCCATCACTTCGAAGATAAAGTCTCGAGAAACCGAGTCAAACGCCTTTTTGAAGTCTACAAGCAGCATAAACCAGTCCTCCGACCCATTTTTGGCTGCGTCGATTATGTCAGCAACCAGCCCCACCGCATCAGACATCCGCCTTCCGGGGATAAAGCCAAATTGTTCTGGTGAGATCACCTTGTGCAGCACTTTCTTGATTCTGCTCGCCAAGACCCGCGCCAGTAGTTTGTAGCTGATGTTTAAAAGCGTGATAGGACGGTAGTTATCCAACTGCTCTTTCGCCCCTTTTTTATGCAGGAGGATTGTCACCGCATCTTTTACGTTGGTGGAGAGCAAGGACGTGAGGGTGAAGTCGCTGACCAACCCCATAACATGCTTTCCGAGTGTGTCCCAGTGTGCATCAAATAGCTCCTTCGGCAGGCCATCTTTCCCTGGTGATTTGTTGCACGCCATTTCCCGCAACGCCTGTCTGACCTCCTTCTCTGTCCATTCCTCTTGCAGACTTTCCGCATCTGAATACAGCAGCCTCTTCCCGGCTTCCGGACGCCAATCCGAAGTCATCGTGCGCTTATCTTCTCCGAAGAGGTTACGAAAGTAATCTGCCGCTGCCTCCAAGATCCGTTTCGGCTCCGACACCACCCCTCCTGGTACCGCAATCTCCGTGATTTGAGTCCTGACTTTCCGCGTCTTTATCCTTGCCGACAGATGCGGTGAGGGGACTTCTCCCGTCAACGCCATTTCCACTCCAGCCATGGTGTGCATTCTGTCCCTTCGACACGCAAAATAATCCTTGAGCTGATGTTCCTTTTTACTCAGCCGTTCCTTCAGCAGCAGATCTTTCGGGTGCTGCATGAACTCCTGTCTCAATGCAGCCACCGATGTGGTGAGATGAACGATAGTTGCCCTGATCCTTTTGCTCTCTTCTCTTGCATACGCTCGCAGGCTGGCATGCAGGCGCGAAATGAGTGCTGTAAAACCTCTTCCATTTTGCGCGACCAGCCGCTCCACCTCCTCTATCTTCTTCTTAGCCCCTGGCCTCCCAAGCAGGGAGGGATGAAATCGCCAAATTCCCGGCCCCAGTTTCAGTTGCGATTTGAGCTTGAAGATTACCCGGACAGCAAAACCATGATCAGAGACCGGCTCATCCGGCGAGACGTGCGTAGCTGACACCAGGCGCGGGAGCAAGGATTGAGAGGCTAAAGCTCGATCTATCCGTGAACTCTCCTGATGTGATTGTGAGTAAAAGGTGAACTCTCGTTCACTTGGGTGAAGGAATCGAAAAGCATCTGAGACGTCAAAGGCTTTACAGTGGTGGTAGAGGAAGTCATTCTCTTTAGTTGATCCGTGTCTGGAGGTTTTATCAAGCAGTGGATTCTCAATGGTATTAAGGTCACCTAGGATGAGCAGGTGGGTGCCTGGCTGAATCTGGCCTAGAATCGGACCAAGCACTATCCTGACGAAGGCTCGCTTCTCAGCTTTGTCTGCAGGTAAGTAAGTTGCTATCAGGGTAAGTCGAAGGTTTGAACAGTGAACTTCAGTCTTAACAAGTCTTCCTGAGGGGTGAGCTAAAGGGTTGTGAAAGGAAAGGTCCGTTCGCCGGCTGAGAACTGCAACACCTCCGGCTCGAGTCACAGAGGAGGTGGCAGCAAAAGAGGTGAGATTGAGGGAAGACCAGTAGGTGTTATCGTCTGTTATTCGCGTATCTGATAAAACCATTACATCTGCTCCTTTGTTGCTGTTAATCCATGCCGTTGTACGTTTCCGCTTCGTGAAGTCCCCCAGGCCGTTAACATTCAGGCCCGCAAACGACAGCGTATTCCGTGTATTCATTTAATAACTCCTTGATCGCCTCTACGCATCCACAGGCAGGTAAGACAGAGTACACCAAGAACTACCGCTCCAACTGATATCACCATGGCAAGCCGATCTGGGTCTGTTAAATCCCATACTCCTTGCGGACTGTATGCAGGTTCTCCTTTTCCCTTGTCAGACGAGTGACCGCACCCAGCTCCCCTTGTCCGTGCAGATGACGCGCAGCAGTTATGTGCTCTGCAGCAGCGACAAGCAGCATCCCTTGCGCTTTCCCGCAACAAATCTGAGTACAGATCCACTCTTCCCTGGAGCTTCCGGTGGAGATCAGGACAATAGCCGGGTCGAGCAGAATCGGACGCACCAGGCGCGAAGCAGTCAGGGAAGCAGCTGCGACAAGCGGCTAAACGGTTAGGAGTTGGATGACAGGTAAGACAATCCGAACTGCTTAAGCGTGTAAATGTACTGTTACCATTGATCCCATGCACATGACCTAGGCTCAAGTTCCACTTCCCTATGTTATGCTGCCGGTCAGTGGTGAAGGCATCATGGTATTTCTCATAATGCGGACCCCCACAGAGCCGGCAGGAGAGCATAGGGTAGTGGACCAGGAGCTTCTTATCATGCTCCTGCGGGTGGTTGACTTGGTGAATAAAACGCCGCTTTTTGACTTCCGGGTGTGGAACCACCAATCCCTTAATAGTCCCTGTGTTGGCTCCAGAAACCGGATGCACCACGCGGTGAAAGCAATGACCCTCCAGGAAAGGCGTGACTTGGCGAATTTTCAGCTTGTACTTCACCAGCAACTCCTCAACAGCCTCCGGCGTAATACTGGCAGGTATGTCCTTAAAAACCACTTCAATAGCCCGTTGATTAGTAGCTTTCTCCTTCGCAAAAGCTGCATTCTCAGCATGCAGCCAGTGTAGAGTAAATGATGCTCCATTCGGCTTCTGATACTCCAGCGCTGCCTGACGCACTTTGATCGCATCCTCTTCTTTCAGAAATGATAACTGAAGGCGGCTGTAGTTTGTCTTTGCTACGTATGCAGGATTGATATCCTGAAACTCAATCAATGTGTTAGCACCGTCAGCGAATAAGGAGGACCAGACACGTTTCAACAGCAGCTTCACGGTTAAAATAACCGATGCCATTTCCGGTTGAAGGACCAGCGGGAGAAGCAGAATCGCCGTGTGACGGATTTTCGCAGCAAAAACCTTGGAGATCTCAAACTCCAGTTCATCGTCGGAGTCATCATCCGTGAACTCTCCGTCGTCAGCTTTGTCATGCGCCAAGGTAAGCGCCGTCAACTTTTCCTCCAGAGATAAACCAGAGCTTCCTGCAACCGGAGTGACTGGTTCCTGATCCACCACAGTCTTTCCCTTGTCTTCAGACATGGTAGCAGAAGAGGATGCAGCAGAACGCTTCGGCACCAGGGGTTTTCGTTCCTTCGGAGGCGCACGCGGCATGGCGCAATGATGAGTTAGCTTGAGTATCAGGAGGCTTGCAAATGCCTGACAAGGTTGACTTGCTGAAACTCTGAGCCCAATATAATATAGCCGTAGTGATCCTCCGTCTGACCAGTATTCCTGGTGCAGATGATGAGATGTTGCTGACATAACCACTGGGTGGATATTCGTAGCCTTGAGAATGCCTTGAAATAAAGAGAGCCAATCATGTTGTCGCCTTGATAGCGCTTGGATAACACACTGGAATGCTGTTAGAATAACAGATGGCAAAGCCTTGAGATTGTATTGACTGAAGAACCTGAACAGCAGATCCCGAGGAGCCTTTGATACAATGTCCGACTGATGGACACGATAAGTGTACCAAACGCTTCGTCGTGATAAGGCGAGTACAATGCCGTGGTTCTTAAAGCCAACTGATAACTCTGCTTCACGAAATGCCGGGTTGAATACCCTGAAGAAATCCATGGCGCTGTAGCGCTGTAGTCCTTCACGGAACTTCGGAACGTAGCGACGTTGGTGTGCGACGGAGGGCGACGGTTAGCGAGGGAAGTGGGAGTGTTGGGGTGTTGGCGGACGGGAGGAGTGGAGAGGGGAGGCGGAGCAAGGAAAGTAAGGGCGCGTCTTTGTTTGTAAGAGTTCAAAAAAGGGGTCGACCATGTTTTGGTAACCCGATTCCTTAATTTCGTTTACGGTTGTTTGCGATAATCGTGTGTCCAAGCTGAAAGGTTGATGAAACTGAAGGATGAAGGATAATTGTATGTCCAAGTTCAAAGATTGATGAAATCGACGGACAGAGAAATGTCCAAGTTCTTCCTCTGGTGCACAGTGAATCTGCGACGGTTACGAACAACGGCGTACCAAGGTTACTTAATCCGGATTCGGTCACGAGCAACGTCGTCAAACCAGGTAACCTGTGCAATTTATATGCGACTCTGGTTTTACTGTATAAAGTTGACTTGGAAAGTCGAACTTGGTTGTGGCCCATGCTTGATATGAAATGTGATAATCCGATTTTCCCTCCAAAGGTCGAGATGGTCGACTAAAGGTCGACGAAAGCTCAAACGGGTCACTTCAATTAAAAACAAGAACTTTACGATAATTTCCAAAAGACACACGCCCTAAGTAAGCAGGTTTGAGTGAAACATTTCATTTAAAGAACTGAAGCTATTATATGAGCTGTAAAATTGCATTAGTATCAGGATATCAGCAAGATGTGCTCTCCGCCACACAGCAGCAATGGATTTTTCTGTGACAAAAGCTGTCAAATGTTGTAGTCTTAGTGATCTGTGTTATAGGGGGTGCAACTATTAGGGTTAGGTTTATGTACCCCAACCAACCTTAGTGAAACTAACACTCATTCCTAACATGATATCACCTAGGTTAGTATCCTGTAGGATCTCGTTCCTCTCGTTCACGTCCGTAGCGCCCGAGCCTGTCCAGTACCCTAGTGCCCGTTACGCCTGTACTTTCCCCTAGCGCCTCTCGCGCTCGTCTCTCTCGTGCCCTAGCGCCCGCTGCGCCTGCCGTCGCGTCGCCCCTGGTGTCCCGTCCCGTCCAGTCGCCCCTGCTGTCTCGTTGCCCCTGCTGTCCCGTCCCGTCCCGTCGCCCTTGCTGTCCCGTCGCGTTGCCCCCTGCTGTCCCGTCCCGTCCTGTTGCCCCTGCTGTCCTGTCGCGTCGCCCCCTTTTCTGTCCCGCCGCGTCGCGCCGTCCGTCCCGTCCCATCCCGTCGCACGCGCCCCGTGCGCCCTGCCCGACCGTCGCGCCCCGTGCGCCCTGCCCGTCCGTCGCGCCCCCGCTGCGCCCTGCCCGTCCATCGCGCCCCGTGCGCCTTGCCCATCCGTTGCGCCCCCGCTGCGCCCTGCCCGTCCGTCGCGCCCTGCCCGTCCGCGCCTGTCGCGCCCGCCCCTGCCAGTCGCGTCCGTCCCGTCGCGTCGCACTGTCTGTCACGCCCTACGCAGGCCCTTTAGGCGTTTAGGGTTTCGGCAGCAGCAGTATCCACCTCTACGCTTCCGCTATGGCGACCCCTAGGGTCCTGCATTTTGACGCTGAGGGTAGGCCGCTCGAGTTCTCGGTCTGGCTCCTGCATTTTGATCACTCATCTGCACTCGCTCGATTCTAGCTACCGTGCTGCTTGCACTAATGCACAGATTGCACTCCTCCCTCCCCCCATGGCGATTACTATCTATTTCATCGCCACTAGCCTCCCTGACCGCCTTGCCTCGGTTCGTGACGCGCTTCTTCTGAAACACCCTAGCGAGCTCACTATCGAGGTCCTTGAGTCGGCCCTCAAGGACGTCGAGGGCAACTTCCGCTCGGTAGCCTCTGCCTCTGGTGTTGTGCCCCCTCCACTGTTCCACGGGTGCACTGTCCCTCAGCTGCCCACCTTTACTGCCTCCCTCGCCACTGCCGCTACCAACGTGACCGCAACTGCTGTTACGACTTCTTCGTGGTCTCGGGGTAGGAGTGGCAGGAGGGGCGGTTAGGGTGCGGGCGGAGACGGCGGAGGCGGTGGGGGTGACGTGGCGAGCGGCGGCGGCGGGAGTGCAGGCGCTGGAGGAGCGCCTCGTGCAGCGGCCGATGACTCCCCTGCTGCAGCTGGTGGAGGTGACGCCCGGGTTCGTCAGCCACCTACTGATCTGCCAGCCGCAGGGGGTGGAGCAGCGGCGTGGTACCTGACTCGACGACAGCAGCAGCAGCAGCAGCAGCCCCTCCCCTCGTAGCAGCCACAACAGCAGCAGCGGCAGCAACAGGTTTCGGGGCAGGGGTCAAGACAGCGTCAGCAGCAGCGCGGTGTCGTCCACCCTCCCTGCACCTATCATGTTCTGTCAGGTGCCCGCCGCAGCCAGCCTTGTGGCCGCAGCCACCCACCGGGTCAGTGCTTTGCTCAGCTTACTGACACAGTTTGATTGGCCTACAGCGTTGACGGCCCTGCCCTTGACTGGCTTCCCCTTCTTCAGGCGTACGGCCCTGCTCTGTGGGCATGTCGACTTCTCAGTTGGTTGATCTCTTAGGAACTCCTCATGCTATGTATGCTGTTGTTGAATCTAGTGCTTCTGACTCTGTTTACTCGAGTGTTGTTAGCTTAGGTGCTAGTCTTGCTGAGGTGCCTGTTGCTAGTGTACGTACTTGTGTAGACACTAGTCCAGGAGCTGCTCCGAAGGACGCTTCGCTTTCTTTCACTCTGGACTCCGAAGCTTCCCACTGTTTCTTCCGCGACCGCACGACACTTACCCCGCTTCCTACGCCGGTCTCTGTAGAACTGGCTGATCCCACTTCGGGACCAGTCACTGCTCGCTACACTACTACGCTTCCGTGCCCGGCTGTTTCCTCCGGTTCTCTGTCCGGCTTCCACGTCCCCTCGTTCTCGAGCAACTTGGTGGGCGTGAGGCCGCTCGTGAGTCAGCACGTGGGTGTGTGGATTGAGCCTTCTGGCGAGACTGCGGTTTGTGTCGACGGGGACACGTACCCGCCTCGCGCCACCTTTACTGCTGAGCCGGGTTCTGGTCTCTACACACTTCACACTGACCCCCGAGGGCAGCAGCAGCAGCAGCGGCGGCAGCAGCATCAGCAGCAGCAGCAACAGCAGCGGCAGCAACAGCAGCAGCAGCAGCAATAGTAGCAGCAGCGGCAGCAGCAGCAGCAACAGCTACTGCCCCCGACCCTTGTCACTGTCCCCCGTCAGGTTCCCGCGTCTCACCAGGTTGCCGCATCTCCCCAGGTAGCTGTGTCTGGTCAGGTTCCAGTGTCTGGTCCAGTTGCTGCGTCGTGCTCCTGCTGGTTGCTTGCCCACCCCACTGTTTTGTGGCACCACCGGATGGGGCACCCGTCCATTTCTCGCCTGTTCGCTATGTCTAGTCAGCGTCTTGTCTTAGGCCTCCTGCGTGTCTTGCCGTCGTTGCCGCCTTTGCTTGCGCCACCCAGCGGTTCCTGTATCGAGGGTCGGCTGCACGCCACCTCTCACTCCTCCTCCCTTCGTCCGGCCACCGAGCCCTTTGAGACTCTCCACTTGGACGTCTGGGGCCCCGCCTCATGCCATGGCCCTGGGCGAGAGAGTTTCTTTCTCGTGGTCGTTGATGACTAATCCCGCTACACCACAGTGTTCCCCCTGGCGAATAAGTCCGACGTGACTTCTACGCTGATCCGGTAGATGCTTACCAGTACAGACACTCATGGTCGTCGTGTCAGTTGTCTTCACTCCGACCGCAAGGGTGAGTTTCGCTCTGGCATTCTCGCTGGATTCTGTCGCGAGCAGGGCATCCGTCAGTCTTGGACACTTCCAGATTCCCCACAGCAGAATGGGGTTGCTGAGCGCCGCATAGGCTTGGTCATGGAGATCGCCCGCACCTCCATGACTCACGCCAGTGTTCCCCATTTTCTGTGGCCCTACGCGGTTCGGTACGCCGCTCACCAGCTGAACCTCTGGCCACGTGCCAGAGGTTTCACTGACCAGTCTTTGGACCGGGTCCCCTGGTGCTGCGTCGCGTTTTCGTGTCTGGGGTTGCTTGGCACTTGTTCGCGACACCTCCGCGGACAAGATCTCGCCTCGCGCTGTTCCCTGAGTGTTCCTTGGTTTCCCTGAGGACTCGTCTGACTACACCTTTTACCACCCTCCCCTTCACCGGTTCTTTGACTCTCGTGACGTCCGTTTCGACGAGTCCGTCCCCTACTACGTCAGGTACCCCTGTCGAGGTCTCCCGGTTCCTCCTCCCCCTCTCTTCCTAACTTCAGCTCCCCCTCCTGCTCCCCCGGTACAGCCTCCCCCCCCTGGTCCTGCCCCGTCAGGTGTGTCCCACGCTACCCCTCCCCCCTCGGTAGCCCCTCAGGTGCAGCCTCCTTCCCCGCAGTCCTCCTCCCAGACTAAAGCAGACCCTGCGGGAGCCGGTTTTCGTGGCGAGGACCCTGGAGGTGCTGGAGTTGGAGCAGAGAGCGTACCTGTGCGAGGTCCTGGTTCTGGGGGTGTTGGAGTTGGAGCTGAGCCCGTCACTGTAGGAGACTCTAGTCTTCGGGGAGCTGGTGTTAGTGCAGCGTCCTGAGGGGTGCTACGCCTGGGGGTGCACCTTCTGCAGGACCTGGAGAGCCTGGGACGGACCCTGTTACTTCTGGTGGTGCTGGCTTTGGGGGTGGTGCGACTGGTTCTTTGGAGAGCGGTCTTGGGGCTACCACCGCTCTGGACACTACTCCTCCCCCCCACCCCTACCCGACCCGGCACCAGGCCCGTGTTCACCGTGCCCGTGAGGAGCAGCTGGAGTTGGAGCGAGAGGAGAGAGAGTTGGAGCGGCAGCAGCTGGAGCTACAGCGGCTAGAGGAGCAGCAACAGCAGCCGGAGCAGGAGCAGCCAGAGCAGCAGCCGCAGCAGCAGCCGCCTCCTCCTCCTGTCTCTGGTCTTCGGACCCTCGGTCTCCCCTCTCCTTCTCCTCCCTCCCCCCCCTCTCCTCCCGTCTCTGGTCCTCCGCTTCCTCCTCTTGACCCCTCCCCAGCTGTTTTCCCTCCTCCTCTGCCCCCGTTGTCCCCTCCTCTTTCTCACACTTGGCCTTCGCGTCGCTCTCCTTGTGCTCGTCCCTCGTCCCCTATTCCCTTCACTGACCTTCGTACTGCCCTGTTTCGTTCTAGTCCGCCTCGTTCGTCTCCTTCTGTACTTCCTTCTCCTCTTGAGTTGGCTCTCACTGCTTCCCTCTCTACTCCTGTCACATACTACTACCGTACGTACCGTCCTGTTCTCTCTCGTGTTCTCGCCTCTCTTGTTACCGACCCACCTCTTTCATAGTTCATCCATTCTCGTTCGTTACTTTGACATCGTCCGGGAGAGGCAGTGACCGCCGCTGTCCACCCCTAGCTGCTGCTGTCAGAGGTCCACTGGTGATCCCCGATTAATCCTAGGGAAGGGTTACAGGCTCGTTGTCCTGGGGGGTTATGGGCGCACTGACCCGCTACTTAACAAGCCCTTTTATCCCAATGGTCTAGTGGTTGGGATTCTGACATGGTATCAGAGCGGTCTTGGGTTCGAATCCCAGTGTGTGCACTTCGGGCATCCCAGTGCGGGGGGGTGTCAGAGGTCCACTGGTGATCCCCGATTAATCCTAGAGAAGGGTTACAGGCTCGTTGTCCTGGGGGGTTATGGGCGCACTGACCGGCTACTTAACAAGCCCTTTTATCCCAATGGTCTAGTGGTTGGGATTCTGACTCTTCCCCGATTGATCCTAGGGAAGGGTTACGGGCATGTTGGCCTGGGGGGTTATGGGCGCACTGACCCGCTACTTAACAAGCCCTTTTATCCCAATGGTCTAGTGGTTGGGATTCTGACATGGTATCAGAGCGAAGGTCTCGGGTTCGAATCCCAGTGTGTGCACTTCGGGCATCCCAGTGCGGGGGGGTGTCAGAGGTCCACTGGTGATCCCCGATTGATCCTAGGGAAGGGTTACGGGCATGTTGGCCTGGGGGGTTATGGGCGCACTGACCCGCTACTTAACAAGCCCTTTTATCCCAATGGTCTAGTGGTTGGGATTCTGACAGCTGCAACTGACGTGATAGTGGCCATGACAGGCTGTGACGGTCAGTAGTAGGTCCAGCACCTCCAGCACTAGCAACACCTCCAGCACTCCCAGTCGCACCTCCAGCACCCCCAGCACCAGCAGCACTCCCAGCACTCCCAGCAGCACCTCCACCAGCAGCAGCAGTAGCAAGGAGCAGTGGTAGCAAGGAGCAGCAGCAGTAAGTAGCAGCAGCAGCAGGGAGCAGCAGCAGCAAGGAGCGTCAGCTGCAGTAAGTAGCAGCACTTAGCAGGAGAAGCAGAGCATGCAGCAGTGGCAGCAGCAGCAGAGCATGTAGCAGTGGTAGCAGCAGCAGCGCATGCAGCAGTGGCAGCAGCACGCTGAGCAGCATCAGCAAGGGCTGTAGTGGTAGCAGCAAGGGCTGTGGCGGCAGCAGCAAGGGCTGTAGCGGCAGCAGCAAGGGCTGTAGCTGCACCAGCAGGGCTGTAGCAGCAGCAGCAAGGGCTGTAGCTGCAGCAGCAGGGCTGTAGCTGCAGTAGAAGGGGCTGGGGTGGCAGAAGCAAGGGCTGTAGCGGCAGCAGCAAGGGCTGTAGCAGCAGGGCTTTAGCTGCAGTAGAAGGGGCTGGGGCGGCAGCAGCAGGGGCTGTAGCGGCAGCAGCAAGGGCTGTAGCGGCAGCAGCAAGGGCTGTAGCAGCAGCAGCAAGGGCTGTAGCTGCACCAGCAGTGCTGTAGCTGCAGTAACAGGGGCTGGAGCGGCAGCAGCAGGGGCTGTAGCGGCAACAGCAAGGGCTGTAGCGATAGCAGCAAGGGCTGTAGCAGCAGCAGCAAGGGCTGTGGCTGCACCAGCAGGGCTGTAGCTGCAGTAACAGGGGCTGGAGCGGCAGCAGCAGGGGCTGTAGCGGCAGCAGCAAGGGCTGTAGCGGCAGCAGCAAGGGCTGTAGCTGCACCAGCAGGGCTGTAGCTGCAGTAGAAGGGGCTGGGGCGGCAGCAGCAGGGGCTGTAGCTGCAGCAGCAAGGGCTGTAGTTGCACTAGTAGGGCTGTAGCTGCAGTAACAGGGGCTGGAGCGGCAGCAGCAGGGGCACGATTCAAGTAGGAAAAACGGCCTGCCTAGGGGCGCGATTCAGGCAGGAAAAACGGCCAGCCTAGGGGCGCGATTTGGGCAGGAAAAACGGCCTGCCTAGGGGCGCGATTCGGGTAGGAAAAACGGCCTGCCTAGGGGCGTGATTCGGGCGGGAAAAACGGCCTGCCTAGGGGCGCGATTCGGGTAGGAAAAACGGCCTGCCTAGGGGCGCGATTTGGGCAGGAAAAACGGCCAGCCTAGGGGCGCGATTCGGGCAGGAAAAACGGCCAGCCTAGGGGCGCGATTCGGGCAGGAAAAACGGCCTGCCTAGGGGCGCGATTTGGGCAGGAAAAACGGCCTGCATAGGGGCGCGATTTGGGCAGGAAAAACGGCCTGCCTAGGGGCGCGATTCGGGTAGGAAAAACGGCCTGTCTAGGGGCGCGATTCGGGCAGGAAAAACGACCAGCCTAGGGGCGCGATTCGGGGCAGAAAAACGGCCTGCATAGGGGCGCGATTCGGGCAGGAAAAACGGCCTGCCTAGGGGCGCGATTCGGGCAGGAAAAACGGCCAGCCTAGGGGCGCGATTCGGGGATGAAAAACAGCCTGCCTAGGGGCGCGATTCGGGCGGGAAAAACGGCCTGCCTAGGGGCGCGATTCGGGCAGGAAAATGGGCAGAACGGAACTAACGGTGGGCCCTAAACGAGTGGTCCTACAGATGGACTGTAAGGATTTACAAATCCTTACTGAGGCACTCGTTAGCGAGGTCATCCCGAGGGTCACGCGACGAGCCTGTTCGGCCTAATTCGTCGCACCGAACCATCCCCGAGTCGGCCTCCGCTCCAATCGCAACCATCACCGAGCCATCTTCGCCCTACCTCTTCGCCTAGGTAGCTTTTCCCCTATTTAGGTCTCGACACTTTCATTGTATCGATCAGACACATATTGAACCATCCTTGTTATTCGTTATTCTGCGCACTCTGCAAGTTCATTCATAACACCTGGTATCAGAGCTACTTTCCTAGCTCACCCCGCTTTTTAGAGTGTAATACCCCTCGGGGGGGGGACGAGGAAGGATGCCTTGGGGTCCAGGAGTTGCGTGCAAGCCGGCCAGGAGAACTAGTTAGTTGCTCCTCGCGGCCATGTTTTTACGGGCACTCCTTCGGCACCGCCAGATCCTTGCCTCGAACGGTCGCGATCGACCGTGGCCTCTCTCCCCCCGGGCAACGGACAGCTGTAGCTATCACGACATTAAACGTGAGTTTCTATTCCGCTGCGATTTTAACGACGATTTCGGAACTTTGTGAGGCAGCTGGCGTCAGCGGACCTGCGTCGCAACCTGCACGAAATTTTCGGAAGTCTTCACGATGAGTGGCAGTTGACGACGTGGACCTGAGTCAACAGTTGCGCGACAACTTCGGAGTCGTCCCATGCAGCAAGTGAGAATGGTGGCTCGTCGTCATCTTGCGCGTGTGACTCACGGAGTGTGGCTCGGCAGCTGGCGACAAGGGACGTGCGTCATTGTGGGCAATAATTTCGGAACAACTGTGGAGAAAAAGTCGGCTGGGGAACTCGCCAGGCGCAAATGGAGTTTTGCGTCCGAAAATATCACTGGCGAGGAGAGACGACACGAAGACTGCCCGATTTACGCGGGGTCAACTGCCGTCCCGCCCGACCTGAAGTGCAGCGGCTTTTACTGCATGGCGGGCGCGTCATCGAAGATTTCGGCATAAGTGCTCGTGGACAGACGGGACTTCAGACTCGCCGACACTTATGGGCTGCAACGAAAAACGGAGTGGCCTTGTCGCACTTAGCAGAAGTGGGACGCAAGCGGCGAGGGAAATCGAGGCAAGTACACCTCGGAAACAACTCGTGCGACACTGCGTGCCTGGTGTTGTTGGAAGCTGGCTGGCAGTATCGAGAGCGGTTTCTCCTGACCAAGGAATTCGTTTTTCGGGGACAGCTGCTGACAACCCACGATTAAACTGCGTCCAAGGTACCGCCCGACAATTTCGGAGGGGTCGGTACAGGCTGCCGGGACACACGGGAAGAAACGGCCCAACGGCTAAGCGGGAGTTGAAGAACGTCGTGGGGAGCAGATTAAAAGCCGGTGGAATCGATCTGCGGCCCTACTTCGCCCGAACCTGACCATCCCCACCAAGTCTTAGTTATGACGGCCGAATAACGGGGGTGAACACGTGCCTACCTTGTGGTGGTTAAAGACACCTGGATTGGTGTTCGTTCGACAGCTGTACAGAAAAGAGAAAAAAAAAAAGTGGAACTCGCGGCACTGTTTTACTCCGACAAAAGCGGGCTGGGTGAACGGCACGCGAAAAAATTGGGGCGCCGCAATGACAACATTGGTGCAGTTTACGGATTTCTCCTGACCCGGGCGTCTACACGATTTGACGGCGCAGCGGCGAAGCTGAGACCCGGAAGCTGTGGAATTTTCGTGGCGTGATAGGCACGGCGGGCTGCAAAACGGTTGGGCGTTAGTTCCTTTTAACTAAGGCTACCCCGGCTCTGATAGTTTTTGCCTCTCCAACGTGGCCGGGTTCGCGCGGGCAGCAATGACGATACCCCATCCGACAAGGGCGGACGCTGGGTGAACGGCGCAGGCGATATTGTCGAGGGTGAATACGAAAAACAAAATCGACGGAGGGAAAGTTGTGGGTGATCCGGCGGATCACTGGAGTGTGGTTGAGCCCAAGCATCACTCTACCGTGAATTTCGGGGTCTACTAGGTGGACGCCGAAAGGGTCGGATATTCTAAACATGGAAGCACGGTGAGGGGTGAATCGCCAATGATACCTGGGATCTGCTAAGTGGCTTCGACGGGTATGAAGACGGGTGAACGTCGGAATACCAGGGTTGACGGCGGAAACGTCGGGGCTACAAGGGGGAGAAAACTTCGGGACTGCTGCCTCAACCATGATTTTCGGGCGACTTTTCTACGAAAAAAAAAAATATTGAGTTGAAGCTGAGGGTGTTTCTTCGCTTCTTGGAGTGCGGTTGAGCCGTTGGGGGACTTCGCCTTAAGGGTCACTTTTTAAAGTCGCCTGGCAAGAAACACAGCGGCGGGGATACCTACAACCCACGGGTGTTTAAACGTACACCACGGGAAATTCTTCAGTAAAAGGGAGCGTGGGAGCAGCCGAAGTTTCGGGATTTACCTGCCGGCGACGAGCGATGAGGTGAAACATCTGCAAGCGCCAGTGGGAGTTTGCGTGTTATTTTGCTAAAACTTCATCGGCGGAAGCAGTTTCGACGACGGGGTCAACGGCGTTGATGCCTCTAGGGTCCGTGAAATTCGGTCTCGGAATACCCAGGTCTAGTCCCCGGTTCCAGATTATGCCCCCAGATGGGTTCTGAACTGACGGAAACAGCTGGTGATCGAGTGGGCGGCTATAGTACGACCGAAGATTTCTAAGGGGAACTGCACCTGCGACTCGGATTTTACAGGGTTGTTTTCGAGCGACAATTTCGGAGTTTGACGAAGGACTTACCAGTTTTCCGGCGAGGAGCGCCCACATTTTCGTGGCAGTACTTCGACATTTGGTTAAACGCATGCGACAACGACGTTTGGGCGACATCGCGGGACTACACGGAGTTTTCAAGGGGTACGAACGACTTACGACGAACTGGAGAAGGCGACATCAACAGTAAAGTGTCAGAATCCCAACCACTAGACCATTGGGATAAAAGGACTTGTTAAGTAGCGGGTGAGTGCGCCCATAACCGCCCAGGACAACGAGCCTGTAACCCTTCCCTAGGATCAATCGGGGATCACCAGTGGACCTCTGACACCCCCCCGCACTGGGATGCCCGAAGTGCACACACTGGGATTCGAACCCGAGACCTTCGCTCTGATAACATGTCAGAATCCCAACCACTAGACCATTGGGATAAAAGGGCTTGTTAAGTAGCGGGTGAGCGCGCCCATTACCGCCCAGGACAACGAGCCTGTAACCCTTCCCTAGGATCATTCGGGGATCACCAGTGGACCTCTGACACCCCCCCGCACTGGGATGCCCGAAGTGCACACACTGGGATTCGAACCCGAGACCTTCGCTCTGATAACATGTCAGAATCCCAACCTAGACCATTGGGATAAAAGGGCTTGTTAAGTAGCGGTGAATGCGCCCATAACCCCCCAGGACAACGAGCCTGTAACCCTTCCCTAGGATCAATCGGGGATAACCAGTGGACCTCTGACAGAAAGGGGGGGAGAGACAGCTGTAAAATTTCATCCCTGCCCACGAACCATCGGCGCTTTACGACAAAACTCTCGGAGAAAACATTCCAACTCTGCTACTGACAACTCGCCTTCGACCCGCCAACGACAACTGCACTTAATATGAACCACGTCAGGTGCTGCCAGCTGCAACTGCTAAAGACACCACCGAAGATTCGGGATGTGTCACGACAAGAATTGACAGTTCGAGGTCTTCAATTATTTCGACACGATTTCCGGGCTACATCTTCTGGTTCGCCCTCGAAGAATTTTTGGGCACGTACTACTGGTTTCGTCATCGACCTTCCACACCGACACGTTTTCACCTTGTCCCTTGCGCTCAACACTCGTTTTCAGTGGGACTTAACACATGGTTCTGTTGGATTTTACTTCGGCGCAACTGTGAAGATTTTGTGCACAGTTTTCTTAGAGGGGGGGGGAAAGTGCTTTGCACTGTTCTTTCCGTGGCGTTTTTCTCGGTCCTTTCTGACTTTGTCACGTTGCGTCAGCACGACGGACGATCGCGATCACACCGACACGATCTACGGTCCCTGCTCAATCGTGTTTGAATTCGCGTCAGCAGGTTCCCTCTCTTTTCGCGTCAGTCTTCGACCATCAGATCGAAATCAGACTTCATCAACGGCCTTCATTCCAACCTCTTCAAATTTTTTGCCAAAGTCATTTCAGCTGTCGGATTCAGCTGAAGAGGAGATCTACAGCATCCTCGCTAGTGTGGGGTCTGTTCTCAGTACAGGGCTGCCCTATTTAGGAGGTGGGAGAGTGTAAGGATTTACAAATCCTTAGTGAGGCACTCGTTAGCGAGGTCATCCTGAGGGTCACGCGACGAGCCTGTTCGGCCTGATTCGTCGCACCGAACCATCCCCGAGTCGGCCTCCGCTCCAATCGCAACCATCACCGAGCCATCTTCGCCCTACCTCTTCGCCTAGCTAGCTTTTCCCCTATTTAGGTCTCGACACTTTCATTGTATCGATCAGACACATCTTGAACCATCCTTGTTATTCGTTATTCTGCGCACTCTGCAAGTTTATTCATAACATGGACATGCTCTGAAACCATATCGAGAGAACTGTGTAGGAATGATTGGATTAGCAAGAGTTGGGGTACAAGTCAGGCCCCTATATTCGTTTTGAGGCACGCTGATCGATCAGCGTGCACCCCTGTTAGAACTCTGTGAGTCAGCGTGGCCCCAAAATTTTAGGCTGAAAATTCAGACAACTCAATGTTTTTTAGGCTGAATTTTCAGAGTTAGTTGTAAAACTTTCATAAAAAACACTGAAAACATGTAACATATATGAGTCAGAGTCTGAACCTCTACAGGAGCACGCTCAACCTCTACAGCCTCCTTCCGAGCCCTTGAAGGCTCCCTGTCTCTTGGAGCAGAGCGGTCGTGTTTGCAGGGAAGTTGGGGTGGGGTGGAAGTTTGTGGTGCCGTACGAGGCATAGCGCGCCAAGACTGAGAGCCATGCATTAGCAACGATTCTTGCCAACGCTGCCTGCTGCGCAACCCTGATTGGCCGCTTTGCTGTACCAACGCGACAGTGCGGGGCCTCGCAGGGGAAAACTTGATTTCCTGCCCGTGATTGACAGTGTTACCGGTAATCCTATATGCTGCGGAAATCTCTGTATTGCCGGATTCAGTGTGCACCCCCGATACAAGGCTGAGGGCTCAGCCCACACTCATAAAATTAGGTTGAAATTTCAGCCAAGTCATAAAATTTAACTCTGAAAAATCAGACAAGGTACATTAAAAAAAAACTTTTAGTTCAGCCTGTCAGAATCCCAACCTCTAGACCATTGGGATAAAAGGGCTTGTTAAGTAGCGGTCAGTGCGCCCATAACCCCCCAGGACAACGAGCCTGTAACCCTTCCCTAGGATCAATCAGGGATCACCAGTGGACCTCTGACACCCCCCCGCACTGGGATGCCCGAAGTGCACACACTGGGATTCGAACCCGAGACCTTCGCTCTGATACCATGTCAGAATCCCAACCACTAGACCATTGGGATAAAAGGGCTTGTTAAGTAGCGGGTCAGTGCGCCCATAACCCCCCAGGACAACGAGCCTGTAACCCTTCCCTAGGATCAATCGGGGATCACCAGTGGACCTCTGACACAGCCTAGGTACCAAAAAAAAGTCTGAACGAACTCTGAATCAGAGTAAAAAGTCTGATATCTAGGGCACTGGTACAAGTACTAACCCTAGAAGTGCTGTACCCCATAAGGAGTGCCCCACTATAGCCTACAAGTAAGATTGTACTTTGACACATCAGTATGGCCTAAATCGTTTCACTGTCAAATCAGTGTACCGTATTCTCCCGGACATAGCACCCTAGGGTATAGCTAAAAATACAGGGAAAAAATGGGGGGGGTCTCATCATAGGAAAGAAATACTTAATACCCGAGTCTTTACATATGGTATATTTTAGTGTTAGTGTTTATTTAATTAGACAATGTGGGTGTTTTGATTTTCATTTTAACATCACTGTTTGAGGCGCGAATGTGGGTTTCGGCCACGAGCTTCATCACCCCCACGAAAATGCCATGTGACACATGTCTTGCCACTTGCAGCGGAAGATTCGCCTGCACGTGGTCACAGCGAAGTAGTGCGAGGGGGGAAATCTCGGTAGATTGTAAGTGAATGTACCGTACCGCGAAATTTCGTATAGGGAGAAATTTTCGCGATATTCTTCAATATTGCAGCTACTCGTTAACGACTATTATAACGAATTCGTAAGAAAAGGGGGGTGTTATAGAAAATCAGCAAAAAAGGGGGGTATAGTAGAAACGAGGTCTATCATAACACCCACCCCGCACAAGCTACCCGGGGGTGTACAATGTTGGGCTGAGGAAGCCCTTTAGGATCTTTGCAGGACAGAATTCAAGAGTAGGGTGATGTAGTAGCGGAAGCGTTTAATTAAAGGATTGTGAACCACCTTGCGCTTGTGTGTGAGGGCAAAGTAAGTTGATAATAACAAAAGGATACAAGCTTTTATATGATTACAAGGAATATGAAAAGGTTCTATTTTAACTGTTTTGCTGTTGCGGTTCGATACAGTGCCGACTCGGGTAACTGCTCTGTAGCGAGTCAGTTATATGTCCTTGCTGTCGCACTGTACACTTCGTTAGGTCAAAGGTCGCTGACCTTTGACTTTCGCGTAACCTCCAGCAGTTGTTCAACCTCCGAGGGTTGACTCACCGATGTTTCGATACGATCTGCTTCGCTTCTGTCTTGGTGTTTCGACACGACAGAGGCGCTTAAATCAGTTGTTACAAACACTCCCCTTCGCTTCTGGAGTGTCACTGCAGGTGACGTGGCTCTGTCCAGTCAGCAGCATGCAATATTCGAACTTCGACTTTCCGAGCTTCTTGGTCAAGTAATCAGCTGCCATCTCGGATGTGGGGCAGTAAGACAGCTCAAGTCTTCCCTTCTCGATCTCGTCCTTTACGAAGAAATATCGCAGGGCGATATGTTTCGTCCTGTTCGCGAATCCATTTTTGTTGGCGATGCGAATTGCCGACTGGTTGTCGCAAAATAGGGAGAAGTTGGGTAACTGGGCCAGCTTCGCTTCTTCCAGCAGTTCGCGAAGGTACAGTCCTTCCTTGGTGGCTGAGCAGAGTGCGATGTATTCAGCTTCAGTTGAGGAGAGAGCGATGGCCACGCTGCTGCAACTCTCGAGCAAGGAAGTAGCGCAGAGCAATGTGCTTCGTTCTGTGCTCCAGTCTGTGCTCCTGACACAAGGCCAGCATGGCCTTGTTGTCGACGTACAGAACTGGAGGAGAACGAGGCGCCTCTCCCAAGTCGGTCAGCAGGTAGGTGAGCCAGCGAAGCTCCTGTGCAGCCATGGCCCCAGCGTAGATCTCAGCCTCACAACTGGAGCTGAGAACAGAAGAAGAGCGGGTAGACCGCCAGGAGACAGAACCGGAGCCAAGGCTGAAGGTGTAACCCTGTGACGACCGCTGCGTAGCCAAGTCGTCAACCCAGGAGGCGTCAGCGTGACCAGTGAGGACAACTCGAGCCCGTCCTCCAAGCACGAGCCCCATGCCCGATGTACTGCACAAGTATCGCAACACCCTCTTCGCAGCATCCCAGTGCACCTTTCGGTGCCTGCCGGGAGCCACGTAGCGAGCCAGAAGGCTGAGAGGGTATGCGAGGTCAGGTCGTGTGCAAGTCATCAGGTACATGAGGCAGCCCACAAGCTCTGGATACGGGCCACTCGGCTCTACGGACTCGTCCGAAGGTGGAGCTGAGAGCGAGTGACCGGTAGGCAGAGGAGTGGACTGTGGCGAGGAGTACGTGAAGCCGAAGCGCTGAAGGACCTGCTGCACCATGTGTGACTGAGTCAAGGTAATGGTGCGCTGTGCTCTGTCCCGGGTGATCCGCAAGCCAAGATAGCTTGTCAGCTCACCCAGGTCTGTGCACGTGTGTCTCTTCTGCAGCTCGGACTTCACGTGGGCGAGTGCCTCAGTGTCAGCAGTAGCAAAGACGAGGTCATCTACGTACACGAGAACGTAGAACGGCGGCAGAGTAGTGTCAGTGCGTAGAAACAGAGAAGGGTCAGCAGTGGAAGGAGCAAAACCAAGAGCAGCAAGAGTCGTCCTGAGCGTGTCGTGCCACTCACGGGGCGCCTGGCGGAGACCGTAGACTGGCCGCCGGAGGCTCCACTGGGTACCAGGAGGAAACGACCCAGTGAAGCCAGGTGGGCGGCGCAGCCAGATCTCCTCGTGCAGGCTGCCCTGTAGGAAGGCTGTGCTGAAGTCAAGCGAGTGGAGCTCGTAGTCACGCTGAGCAGCAACGTGCAGCAGTACCCGAAGAGTGGTCATCTTCGGGGTAGGGGAGAAGGTCTGAAAGAAGTCAACTCCCTGTCGCTGACTGAAGCCACGTGCCACGTAACGCGCCTTGAAGGCAGGCGGAGAACCCGGTGGCCGCTTCACCCTGAAGATCCACATGCCACTGACGATGTTCGCCCCAGGTGGGGGAACCTCGTCTACGTAGGTGCCTGTGGACTTCCAGGAAGCCATCTCTGCGTCCATGGCTGCCTGCCACTAAGAGGAGTAGGGACCCTCTATCGCCTCTGCGTAAGAGCGCGGGGTCGGGATGTCTAGTGCATCCGGGTCTCCCTCAGGGGCAAGCAGCATGGACACGAGATGAGGTGAAGCAGCGGCAAAGCACTCAAGGTCCTCCTGCCTGTCCTCAAGGACGTCTGTGCCAAGAGCACACTCACCTCCGACGGACGGAGGAGAGACAGACGCAGACGCAGCAACAAGACTAGTGGCGTAATCTAGGCGACAGGCTGCAGCAAAGTCAACAAGCTCAGCAACAAGAGCAGACGCAGTAGAGGACTCAAACAGAGGGTCAGTGACAGCAGTGGCCAGAAAGCGCGTGACAGTAGGACTAGCAGCACGAAGGGAGTCAGACTCCGGGTCCGGACCATCAGGAAGAGAGGACGCAGGAGGAGAGGGCAGAGGGACACGCTGTGAAGCAGTAGAAGGACGCAGTGTCATAGAGTGAGTGCCTGGGACAGGAGGAAGACGTGGACGCGAAACACGACCAGCGCGAACAGTGCGGACAGGCGACGCAGAATGAGACGCAGGCGACACAAGACGCGACTCAGGCTCACGACGCTCCGTAAGACCTCTAGTCGGACCAAAGTAAGGAGAAGGACCAGGCAGGGGAGGGGCCGGCTGCAACTGCGACTGAGACTGGACAGGCGGTGGACTCAGGAAAGGAGGAGGAGGACCAGGAGAAGGCGGGGAGCCAAGAACCTGATGAAGGAGCGGAATGTAGTACGGCCGCGGCCGCGCAGCGCCAGCACCTCCATTAGCTCCAGTCGCACCTCCAGCACCTCCAGCAGCTCCAGCACCAGCAGCACCTCGACAGAGCCGAGAGTACCACTCACGAAGCCGCTGTGGAGAGAGGAGCTCCCGCCGCGACGGGACACCCAGAGCACCTCCAGACTCAGCAACCCCAGTCTCAGCACCCCCAGTCTCAGCACCCCCAGTCTCAGCACCCCCAAGCCCCGCACCCGCAGGGTAAGCACCCCTAGCAGCACCTGAGTCGACAGCTACCTCGACCGGCTCGGCAGGGTCTACCTGGGACACACCTGAGGGGGCAGGACCCTGGGGGGGGAGGGGGTCTACCAGGGGAGTACCTGGTGCGAGGAAGAGCGGCGGGGGGGGGGGAGAGGCAGTGCGGTAGGGAAAGAGACGGTAGTACGACACCGACTCGTCGAACGTGACGTCCTGAGAGGACAGAACACGACGCGTGGTGGGGTGGTAGAACTGCCACCCGGGTGCGTCAGGAGGGAAGCCAAGGAAGACACAGGGAACGGCACGGGAGGACAGCTTATCCGCAGTAGTATCGCGGACAAAAGCTCGAGATCCCCAGACACGAAACGCGGACGCATCGCCAACCTTCCCCGTCCACCGCAGAGTAGGTGTGGTCTCCGGCAAGGAGACACGAGGCTGAAGGTTGATCTGATGCGCCGCGTACTGAACCGCGAACGGCCACAGAAAATGGGGAGCAGCCGCATGGATCATGGACGTACGAGCGACGTCCATGACCATGCCAATGCAGCACTCAGCAATCCCATTTTGCTGCGGGGAGGCCGGAAGCGTGAACGTCTGGCGGATGCCCTCCGAACGACAGAAGGCCCTCAGGAGGTCGGAGGAAAACTCCCCGCCTCTGTCCGAGTGCAGACGCAGAACAGGAAGGTCTGAGCCGAAACTCTCACTGAGCTGGCGACGAGCACCGTGGATCCAGTCGATCAACACCTCAGGGACCTCACCCTTGCTGCGCAAGGGGAAGACTGTGGTGTAACGCGAGTAGTCATCAACGACCAGGAGGAAGTAGCGCACGTGACCCTGTCCACGGACGCGGGCTGGGCCCCACACGTCCATGTGAAGAGTCTGTAGAGGGGCCTCAGTCGGAGGAAACGAGGAGGAGTGAGGGGCGGCGCGCTGCCGGCCCTCGACACAAGGAACACAGGTGGGGGCAGGCCCCGGAGGAAGGGGAGGGAGGGACCTGGGTAGACCCGAGACAAGGGCACGGGAGGCCATACCTCGAAGACGAGGCAGGGAGGGGTGACCAATGCGGTGGTGCCAAAGGAGAGTCTCGTGTGCCAAAGGACGACACGAGCAAGGGGCAGACGCAGGACTAGACCTGGACGCGGCAGCAAACACCTGACTGGACGCAGCTACCTGACCAGACGCAGAGACCGGAGGAGGCGCAGTAGTCAGTGTGTACAGACTCGACTCTGGCCGAAGGGTAAACGTGGCCAGGTGACGGCCCGTCCGAGAGCAAGTGCAGTGGGTCACACGCTGACCTCCAATGGTGAACTGGTCAACCCACGCGTCCTGGAGGTCAGCTCCACTCACCAGGTTCGTAGAGAACGAGGGGAGGTGGAGTCCCGACAGCAAGCCCGACGGGGCCGCAGGACACGGTAGGACAGTGGAGGAGTGTGCAAGTACTGGGCCCCCTGAGGGGTCAGCAAGGGAGACCGCAACAGGCCGACTGAGCGGCGTGAGCGTGGTGCTGTCTCTAAAGAAAGAGCGCGAAGCACTAGAGTCAAGTGTGAAAGTGTGAAAGGACTCAGTAGGTGCAGTACCTGAGAGAGGAGACGGACCAGCACCTGGAGCAGCAGACGCACTAGCACCTAGAGCAGCAGCCGCACTAGCACCTAGAGCAGCAGCCACAGTGCCCGGGTCGGGCGGGACACGCAGGTAACAGTCACCCTCAGTAATATCAGCAAGAGCATACATGGCAGCAAGGATAGCATCAAAGTCTAGATCAAAGATAGGCACATTCTGCAGAAGCAGATCATGCCAACGAGGAAGCTCAACAGCGTCAGGAAACTGGGTACGCCAAGCGTCAGTCAAGCGGCCGAAGCAGCGCTGCGTGGTGTGTGGGAGACCACACACCTCCCCACTACGAGTGCCTGTGCGAAGAACGTACGTGCAGGGACCTGCACCCCCAGACCTCCCACGCCCAGCGTACCACTCACGAAGCTGCTGAACAGACGGGGTCTCGCGGGTGCGCAGCTGCTGCTGACGCTGGCTGCCACCAAGGCCTCCACGCTGCGTGGCTGCACCGCGACCAGCACCACCTCCTAAGCTACCTCCACCACCGCTGCCGCCGCCTCCACCGCCTCCGCCACCGCCTCCACCGCCTCCACGGCCTCCACTGCCGCCACCGACGCCCCCACTCCCGGGACCACCCCCACCACCACCTCCACCTCCTCCACCTCCTCCACCGCTTCCTCCACCGCCCCCTCCACCACCCTTGCTTCCCTTGCCCTTGCCAGTGCGGCTTCGCCCACTAGGGGCAGACGCAGCGCCGACCTCCTCAGTGCCAACGAGGTCGACAGCATCAGCAGAGGCAACAGAGGGGAGAAGGGGGACAGGGGAACACCCCTCAAAGAAGGGGGTGCGACGGTCGTCGCGAGAAGCACCGACAGCTAAGATACTCTTCTCAGCTGCAGCAAGGCGCTCCTCTAGCAAGTCGACAGTCAGCTCGGTGGGGCAAAGGGAGAGAAAGTGATCCCTGACCGAGGAGAGAGAGTCAGGGAGGCGGGTGACTAGGTAGTAAAGGGTGATGTACATGGGGGGGGAGTTCGTGGGAAGAAACTCAGTGGGAAGGGCAGCGCGGTAGCGAGCGTCACTAGTGCGGAGGTGAGCAACTAGGTCAGCAACTGTGGCAAAGGCGGCAAGGTCAGGAAAAAGGTACGGCAGCATGAGGCGGCTGAGGGCAGCAGTGGTAGGGGAGGAGTAGCGTGCAACTACAGCGTCGTACAGAGCCCTAGCACTCTTGTACTGACTAAAGTGCGCGCGCTCAGTAGACGGCAGGTGATTACGCACAGCAAGACGAGCAGCAGCATCACGCGTGAGCCACTGCGAGCGAACAGTACTGTCAGCATCAGCAGTAGGGGCAGTAGAGGCGCCAGACGTGAGATCGAACAGTGAGAGACCATCCTTGCTATCGCACTGTAGGAAAAGCTGCAGATCATCTAGCCAGACCTCAAAGTCAACAGCTCGACCCTCAGCATCAAAGGTAAGAACATTGAGACTAGCCATGACGGGAGAAGCAGCAGGCTAGCAGCAGCAGCAGTGCAACTCGGCTAAGCAGGCTAGGCAGGGCGGCGCGGCTCGGCAGGGCGGTGTGGCTCGGCAGCGCGGCGCTCTTACCAGGGGAGAGGCTGGGGCAGGGCCGAGGTAGGGTCGGGGCCGGGCCGCAAAGGATCCGGGGCCGGGTTGGGGCAGGGCCGCGACAGTTCAGGAGCAGGGCCGGGGCAGGGCCGGGGCAGGGCCGGGACAGAGCCGGGGCAGGGCTGGGGCAGGGCCGGGGCAGGGCCGGGGCAGAGCCGGGGCAGGGCCGGGGCAGGGTCGGAGCAGGGCCGGGGCAGGGGGGGCAGGGCCGGGGCAGGGCCGGAGCAGGGCCGGGGCAGGGGGCAGGGCCGGGGCAGTGCCGGGGCAGGGCCGGGGCAGGGTCGGAGTAGGGCCGGGGTAGGGGGCAGGGCCGGGGCAGGGCCGGGGCAGGGCCGGGGCAGGGCCTGGGCAGGGCCGGGGCAGGGTCGGAGCAGGGCCGGGACAGGGCCGGGGCGAGGCCGCGACAGGTCCGGGGCAGGGCCGAGGCAGTGCAGGAGCAGGGCCTGGGCAGTGCAGGAGCAGGGCCGGGGCAGAGCTGCGACAGGGCCGCAGCAGGGCCGGCGCAGGGCCGCAACAGGTTGGGGTAGGGCCGGGGCAGGGCCGGACGGGGCCTTACTGGGCCTGACGGGGCCTGACGGGGCCGATAACGGGGCCTGACGGGGCCGTACGGGGCCTCTAACGGGGCCTGACAGGGCCTTACGGGGCCTGACGGGGCCGCAAACGGGGCCTGACGGAGCCTGGCGGGGCCTTACAGGGCCTTACGGGGCCTAACGGGGCCTTAAACGGGGCCTGACGGGGCCTTACGGGGCCATACGGGGCCTTAAACGGGGCCTGACGGGGCCATACGGGGCCTTAAACGGGGCCTGACGGGGCCTTACGGGGCCTTACGGGGCCTTAAACGGGGTCGTAAACGGGGCCTTACGGGGCCTGACGGGGCCTTACGGGGCCTTACGGGGCCTTATGGGGCCTTACGGGGCCTTAAACGGGGCCGTAAACGGGGCCTTACGGGGCATTAAACGGGGCCGTAAACGGGGCCTTACGGGGCCTTACGGGGCCTTACAGGGCCTTACGGGGCCTTAAACGGGGCCGTAAACGGGGCCTTAAGGGGCCTTACGGGGCCTTACGGGGCCGGAAAAGGGGGCCTTACGGGGCCGGCGCTGGCTCTAAGGGCAGGCACAGGGGCCGCGATGGGCCTCGAAGGGAAGGCGCGACGCGCGCGTCGAGCAGGCAATGAAAAATTTCAGTGGTGGGCCCTTTTAAAAAAAAAACTCGAAACTAGCTCTATACCATGTGAGAATAATTGACGAAAGAAGGAATGAACTAGGAATGAGATGGGTACAAGTAGGAAACACATAAGTGTTGTACCCTCTAAGAACTACCCCACTACAGCCTAAATAGACTATAGCAGATATAAGTTTGACATGTAGCGGTATGGCGTGGAGATGGTAGTTGGCGTGAGTGCGAACCGTTTGGCGATGGTGTCGGCATACTTTGCGGCGTTGAGATAGATCGCGTCTTCTCCTTCTTGGATGTTGAGGCCGAGGTACTGCGTGACGGTAGATGAAACCGTGAGCGTAAGATCTCTCTGTAACTCCCCTTTGAACCAGGTAGTGACATTGTCGGTTGACCCGATGTAAAGCAGATCGTCTACGTAGACGATTAGTAGAATGTAGTCGTCGCCTTTCGTGAGCCGGTACATTCCTTGGTCGTGCGGTAGCTGCCGGAATCCGATGCGAGTGAGTCGAGCGTGTAAGTACTGCTGCCACAGTCTCGGGGCCTGTTTGATCCCGTACAAGGACTTCAGTAGCTGGCAGACTTGGTTAGGTTCTCCATGGGAACCGTGTGGAAGTTCGACGAAGATTTCTGCGTCGACAGGTGCGTAGAGAAAAGCATTGGCAACGTCGATTTGCCGCAGCTTCTTTTTCTTCATATCGGCGACCGCGAGAAGAATCCGTAGTGAAGTGTGTCTGCTGACCGGAGCGAATGTCTCAGTGAAGTCACGTCCATGCTCTTGATCGAAGCCGCGTACGACCCAGCGTGCCTTGAACTTGTCGATGGTGCCATCTGCTTTCGTCTTCACACGGAAGACCCACTTCCCTGTGAGTATTGTCTTGTTTCGTGCTACGCCGATAGGAACAACTTTCCAGGTGTTGCGCTCCTGTAGTGCTTTCAGTTCTTTGTCCATGGCTTCACGCCATTTTTCCCTATGCTCCCCCCCCAGAGCCTACTGAACTGTGGCAGGCTCCTTAGGAGTATTCGTGCCGTGGACCGTGGTGACGAGACCAAGTATCTGAAGGCCACTCTGTGTGTAGCGGGGGAGTGTTGTGTCCGCGGGATAAGCTGCTTCGTCGCCCGTTTTTCGGGGTCAGGTATGAAGATGGGCCCTATGCGTTCTGCTTCGTTGGTGTTGACTTCTGCAGGTGTAACGTAACCAGTGTCGGCGAGGTCGAAATAAGTTTCGGCGTTGACGCTTTCGCGAGGATTTTCGTCATCCATCGGGATGGGCACGGAGCAGTAAGGGAGTGGTCCTGCTTCATCCGAGGCGTTATCCACGTTCTGCTCGTCCCAGTCAGCTTCGTCTGCTGCCGAGGCGAAGTGTCGATCTCCATGGAAGCCACCTGTGGGATCCCGATTTTCTTCCAGGTTGGCAAGGTATGTCGGAAGGGTGAGTCGTTCGTAGAAAATGACGTCACGTGCTGCTACTGTTTCTTTGGAGTGGACGTCGAAAAACTTCCACGGGTTGTAATTTCTTTCGATGCCCAGGTGTAGTCCCCACTGTGCTCGTTGGGAAAATCGGCCGGCTCGTGCAGATGGGGGTCGATACTGTACCATGCAGCCGAAGACTCTTAACATTTTTGTGGTGCCCTGTTTTCCTGTCCACAGCAGGTGCAGTGATGCGTTGTTCGGTAGTGACGACGACGAAAGCAAGTTGTGCAGCATGACAGCGTGGTCCATCGCTTCAGGCCACTGGTGATTGGGCAGTCGCATGCCACGCAGTAATTTGCGCATGGTGTTCTGGAGAGTTCGATTCATCCGTTCCGCCACGCCTTGCTGTTGATGGGCGTAAGGAAGCGAGATGAGCCTCTTGATTCCTTTTTCTGCCAAGAACTGCTTGAACCTCTGTGAGGTGTATTCTCCTCCTCCGTCTGACTGAAAGCTTTTCAATTTCTCGCCTGATTCTCGTTCTGCTACTGGGAGCCAAGCGATGAAGGCTTCGAAGGCCATGTATTTGCTCGGAAGATTGAGGTGCCAAACGTAACGTGTAGCTGCATCGATGAACGTGATGGTATAACTGTATGCGCCTTGTCCGGGTTCGCGATTGTACAGGATGTCGCTGTACACTTTTTCAAGTGGTGCGTAAGCTGGTGCGCTGGGGTTGTGGTGAGAAGTGAAAGGTCGATGCGGTAAGTCAGCTTCGGGGCAGGTAAAACACGTTCCTCGCGCTCGTCGAAGTTCACTTCCGTCGGTTAGAAGCAGTGAATCTTTGTCGAGAACGCCTGCTCTTATTGTGTTGTTTAACACTGTATTGCTTGGATGTCCCATTCGTGCGTGCCAGATGTCTTCGCTAGCGCGATGTCCGGGTGAACGACGATACAGGTCGGAGTTGGAGTAAAAGGCGGCGGTGAAGTTGGTGCTTCTGTGAACTTGGCGAGGAGTGGGAGTTAGCTGCTGCGCACGAGTCGGTGAAGTATTGTCGATGTGGGGCGATGTTGAAGAACTTGCGACTGGTGTTGTAAGTGTTGTTGGTATTTTCGATGGTTCTGCTGCTGCCGATGTTGTTTCTGCTGCTGCTTCGATGGTTCTGCTGCTGTCGATGTTGTTTCTGCTGCTGCCGATGTTGTTTCTGCTGCTGCCGAGTGTTGAATCGTTGCTAATGCTCTTGTTCGTTCTGCTTCAGGGATGGTGTGCGAGTACCAGAAGCCTTCTGGACTGAAGTCGGGGTCAAGATCCGGTGGATGTGTCCAAGAGGTGAAGGTGACAATCCCGTCGCTGTCGGCAGTGCCGAGATCTGGAACAAAGTCGAGGACGAAGACATTGTTTTTCAGGACCGCTTTGCCGATGTAGAGTCCTCCTCGACCGTGGAAGAGCTTGAACTCCTGTGTGGTGCTGTCTGCCTCGAGGTGTATGCCCTTCGCCATCAGCTGACTGACGCTCAGTAGGTTGTAACCGAGTCCTTCTGCTATCAAAACCTTTGACATCTGCAGTATGACGTTTGTTTCTCGTGACTGAAGTTGCACTACGCCTTGTCGTCGTGTGCGCAGGTTCTGATTGTTGTCGACGGTGATGACGACTTCACGTTGAAGTTGGTGTTCACCTTGAACAAAGCGTCCTGAGGAGCACATATGTTGTCCACAGCAGCTGTCCAAGAACCACGTATCCTTCCCGGATGGCTCGCTTTGTGCGATGGCTGCGTATGTTGGATTCGGTTGAAGTGACTCGCGGCGAGGCGTGCTATTGTCGAGTTGTTCTTCCGGTGAGTAATGTGGTGGAGACTCTGTGATGCAGGAGTCGGTCAGTCGTGTCATGCAACTGACGATGTTTCTTGTTCCTTGCGCAGGTTGTCCCGTCGATGTCGTTGAGGCTTGTATTTGAGAAGTCGAACTCGCTTGAGTTGAGGCAACTTGACTGCTTGAAGGCCGAAGTTATCGCTGCGTTGGTACTGACTGTTGTCGGTTAGGGCAGTGTGAGCGAGGATGCCCTGACATCTTGCAAAGGTGATAGAACGGAGGTACTGATTTCGGTTGATGCCGATTGTTGTTGTTGTAGCGTCGTTGAGTGTGGAATGCAAATTCGGGCACTGATGTCTTCTTCTTGTGTCGTTGCTCTTGCAGGTCCATATCTTGCTGTTCAGCGTGGATCTCGGCGCAGAGTGCTGCTTCTGATATCTTTCCATGCGCTCGGAGTATGGCGCGGGTGGAGCGCCACTGAGGACCGAGGCCGCCGATGATGACTGTGACGAAGGCGTCTTCTGAAATCGACCCTCCGCATCGAAAGAGTTTGTCGCGCAATTCGCGACAACGGCTGATATACGCCATCCCCTTTTCGCCTGGTTTCATTTCGACTGTCGTCAGTTGTGCCATTAACCGACTTTGATTTACGCTGTCTGTTGCTTGATACAGGTTCTTCAGGTGGTTGTACGCGAGCTCTGCAGAGTTGCCGTAACCCCGGTAAGACCGTATGTTCTGTTGCTGACTTGGAGTGATGTTTCTCAGCAGTATTGTGTACGCCATCATTGATTGATAAGTGTACTGCTGCTTGTCGTACTGTGTGCCATGTGTTGGATATGGCAGGGACCCGTCGAAGAAGCCAAGAATTTGCGCGCCTTCCATCATTAGCTCGAACTCGAATGACCAGGTAAAGAAATCCTTTCCGTCGAAAGGCCTTGTCGTCTGCAGTTTTAAGACGTGCGCGAACTGCGACTGAACTTGAAGTGCATCCAATGTCTTTTCTTGTCCGGATGCAGGCTGCGGGTGTGGCATAAGGCAGACGGAGCCACGCTGGGGCTCATACGGGGCAAAGGTAGGCCGTTGCTGTTGGTTTCCACGTGCGTAGGATGAACCGTCGAGGCTCATCGGTGTTGCGTTGTTGTTGCTGTTGTTTGACTGTGCAGGTGCCCCTTGCTGGTGCTGTTCGTAGAAGGACATGAAGGAGAAGAACTTCTCCATCATGTCTGGATCGAAGGTCGCAGCTTGATTTGCGGGAGTTTCCGAAGACGATGCCCTTGGTCTTGTTGCCGTACCCTCCTCTGTCTGTAGGCCAGAGGCAGGAGGTGGAGTAGGAGTAGTGCCAGGAGAGCCGTTAGAGGAACTTCTCTCCTTCTGCGTTGCCATGTCTTGCGATGTTGTAGATTTCTTGTTTGTAGTCGAATTTGCCCTGACTGCTCTCATACCATGTTGGGCTGAGGAAGCCCTTTAGGATCTTTGCAGGACAGAATTCAAGAGTAGGGTGATGTAGTAGCGGAAGCGTTTAATTAAAGGATTGTGAACCACCTTGCGCTTGTGTGTGAGGGCAAAGTAAGTTGATAATTGTCAGATTTATATGACAGAGCTACTGTAGGCTATAGTGGGGTAGCACATATGGGGTACAGTTTTCTAGGGTTTGTATTTGTACCCAACTTTCCCTTAGTCATTCTCATCCCTGTTTTCTTAATTCACAATAATAACAAAAGGATACAAGCTTTTATATGATTACAAAGAATATGAAAAGGTTCTATTTTAACTGTTTTGCTGTTGCGGTTCGATACAGTGCCGACTCGGGTAACTGCTCTGTAGCGAGTCAGTTATATGTCCTTGCTGTCGCACTGTACACTTCGTCAGGTAAAAGGTCGCTGACCTTTGACTTTCGCGTAACCTCCAGCAGTTGTTCAACCTCCGAGGGTTGACTCACCGGTGTTTCGATACGATCCGCTTCGCTTCTGTCTTGGTGTTTCGATACGATAGAGGTGCTTAAATCAGTTGTTTCCAACATACAATTACGGGGGGTGTTTTGTCCGGGAGAATCAGGGCTGACGTTTCATTTTAAGCTTCCCTGATTTTGGGGAAAATTTTCCCCCTCTATTATGGGTGCACATTTTCCAGAAAAGCAGTACCCTGATTGCTCAGGGTTGTAAAGTAGTTTACACTGATTGTTCAGGGTCGAGAACTGAACATCAGAGTAGTAACGCGCGCTTTGTTACCGGGGAAAATATCCCCACTCTCCATAAAGTCTCGAAGTTTCGATCAGAACGAAGTTTCGAAGAAACTTCGTCTCGATAAAGCGGGAAGGGGGGGGGGGGGGGGGGGGGGGGGGGGGGGGGGATTACGCACATGTGGGGGGATCACTGCGATCAATCCAAGGTGGGGTCATCGGAAAGAAACTTCCAAGAAACTTCCTCTCGATAAGTCGGGGAAAATATCCCCACTCTCCATAAAGTCTTGAAGTTTCGATCAGTACGAAGTTTCGAAGAAACTTCGTATCGATAAAGCGGGAAGGGGGGGGGGGTGTTACGCACATGTGGGGGGATCACTGCGATCAATCCAAGGCGGGGTCATCGGAAGGAAACTTCCGAGAAACTTTCTCTCGATAAGTCAGGGTCCACACAGTCGATACTCTGTTAAGTCAGGGTCCACTAACAGCCTAGTCTGTT
Source organism: Closterium sp. Naga37s-1 (assembly GCA_947471745.1). Classification (NCBI taxonomy): domain Eukaryota; kingdom Viridiplantae; phylum Streptophyta; class Zygnematophyceae; order Desmidiales; family Closteriaceae; genus Closterium; species Closterium sp. Naga37s-1. The sequence continues at coordinate 743,341 of CANJKZ010000055.1, read as the reverse complement.
ACACTGTACTCAAAATCAGGGATAGCTAAACTATTACTCTGATTGGATCAGGGCTGGAAATTCAATAACTCTGAAATTTCAGTCTCCACGAAGTGGAAAGCCTGAAATCACCCTGAAATCAGGGTAATTACCCTGATAAAATCAGCCCTGGGGAGAATACGGTAACACTAATCCCCCCAAAAAATACCCAAACACATCAGTGCAGGCCCTAAATTTCACCCTTCTCATCAGTATAGCAGTGTGATTTACACTGATAAAATATGCCCTGATCAGCACCTTTCTAAGGAAGGTTTAACAGCTCCTTGGAATTCATATGAAATTGTACTTCTCGATATACAGCAAATAATCGAAGCATAGCCTTACGTTGTGGAAGTGGACTTGAGGTAGCCTCACCCCGTTTCTATCCTACTAGGTCGAACTGTGGTGGTTCCGCGAAGCACGGAGGGAAGTGAATGCGAGGCAGGCCGCCATTTATTACGTTGCGCAGTGCGTACCGCCTTCCTCTCCCTCCACCACCCTACCCATCCATTTCACCGTACAGCACCGTACCGTTCAGATTCAACATTGCATATAGTTTCACCCTCGACCGTTTCGCTCGGCTCTTCTGGTTCTGAAACGCCGTCACAATCGCGCTGCTCGCGACGCTGCCCGTGAGCTGCCACGCGACGCCGCGCTTGTACGGCATCTGCTGCCACGTGCCGGGCAGGTCGAGCACCGTCGTGGGCGGCGAGAGCAGGTCGCACGGGAAGCCCGCGACTACCGCCTGGCTGCTCGGCGCGGAGGGGAGGCCCGTCGCGAGGAACGCGTAGGATGTCTTATACGCCCACGACCTGCAGGGAGGACGGGGGAAGGGGAGGGAGTATAGAACACGGGACTGGTGGTTGTGGAGAAAGGTGTAACGACAGCGGGCTTACACGACGGGTTGAAAGGCATTCGCTGCGCCTCTATAGCTCCCCCGTTTTGACCCGGTGGGTCCGGGGCTTTATGAAGGGAGCTTTGGCTGGGCCCGTAGTAGCATCGGAGAGGGAGCACACATGTTGCAACGCTACGCTGCGAGCACCCTTGCGAGAACCCTTGGCTGATGGCAGAAGAGTCGTTGATTTTCGAAGCAATTTGGGGCTACCGCATTACGACGAGTCCATGGTAGTACCGCGGGGCCTCAGCCTCAGCCTGAGCCTCACCTCTCCATTGTGGTGCCGATGATCCCCGACACTGCTGGCTTCATGCCGTACACGCGCTGGCACGCCGTCATGTCGAACTTGGACTTGGCTGGCAGGACGGGCATGGGGAGAAGGGGAGAGGAGGGGAGGGGTGAGAGGAGAGGGGAGGGGAGAGGAGAAAAGAGGAGAGGTGAGAGGAGAGGGATGAGAGTGAGGAGGGGAGAGGAGAGGAGAGGGGAGAGGGGAGGAGAGGGGAAAGGAGAGGAGAGGGGAGGAGAGGGGAGAGGAGAGGAGAGGGGAGAGGGGAGGAGAGGGGAGGAGAGGGGAGGAGAGGAGAGGGGAGAGGGGAGGAGAGGGGAGAGGGGAGGAGAGGGGAGGAGAGGGGAGAGGAGAGGGGAGAGGATGTGAGAGGAGCGGCAAGGGGGGAGGAGAGGGGAGAGGGGACGTTAGAGGGGAGGGGAGAGCAGCCGCGGAGCTGGTGATCAGCGGGCACGTGGGGAGGCGACGCGAAGGAACGGCGAGAAATGGCCCGCGGCGAACGGAAGTGTGCAGGTTCTAAAGTCGTGGCGAAGCACGAGTGCGAATGAGATGGTGGGACAGGACATCGCGGAAAAGACAAGTGCCGAAAGTGACGTAATTGTGACTTTTCCGTCACTATTACGTATACGGAATTCTGGGATAAAAATGTGATGGTTGTCGGAATTCTCAGCGCTCTGCACAGGGAACTTGTCTCGGCCGCCATGAGCGCACGGTGCTACAGCGGCTGCGATGCCTGTTGGCGGAAAGGGAGAATCAACGAGAGGAGCGCAGAGAGCGCAGAGAAGGAAGATAGCAATGATTTCTTTTCTCTCTTTCTCCCTCACACACACACACAAGGATGAATTCGCAAGAGGATCAAGTTGAATGGCGGATTGAGCGCGGCGGGTGAGCTGCAACACTAGGCTCGAGTAGACTCACATAGTAGGAGAATTAATCGCGCCATGCCCGTGTGTGATTCCATCTTTGCCAATGACGCTAGACCTCAGACTAGTATGCTGGGACTACGGAGTATCTCGGATGTCGGTAGTACGTTACGGCTAGGATATGCGCTAGATAATATGCACAAGAGGCCTATTTATGTACAAGCGTGAGAGGCTCTATTTATCTGTGGAAGGTGTGGTGCGACGCGTGAGTGTGGTGTGCTCTCCCCCCGTTCACGACAAAGGACATGAAGGCGGGTAGCGTCACTGGTAGCGGGGCGTTTTCTGTCGGCGTTTTTTGCCTCGCGCTCACTCAAGCTCGTTGCTGAAAGTATAAAAGCGCTAGCTTACCTCTCGTTTCGTAGTTTGCCTCGCGCTCACTCAAGCTCGTTGCTGAAAATATAAAAGCGCTAGCTTACCTCTCGTTTCGTAGTTTGCCTCGCGCTCACTCAAGCTCGTTGCTGAAAGTATAAAAGCGCTAGCTTACCTCTCGTTTCGTAGTTTGCCTCGCGCTCACTCAAGCTCGTTGCTGAAAGTATAAAAGCGCTAGCTTACCTCTCGTTTCGTAGTTTGCCTCGCGCTCACTCAAGCTCGTTGCTGAAAGTATAAAAGCGCTAGCTTACCTCTCGTTTCGTAGTTTGCCTCGCGCTCACTCAAGCTCGTTGCTGAAAGTATAAAAGCGTTAGCTTACCTCTCGTTTCGTAGTTTGCCTCGCGCTCACTCAAGCTCGTTGCTGAAAGTATAAAAGCGCTAGCTTACCTCTCGTTTCGTAGTTTGCCTCGCGCTCACTCAAGCTCGTTGCTGAAAGTATAAAAGCGCTAGCTTACCTCTCGTTTCGTAGTTCGTCGAGCTGCTCGCTCAGGTGAAGCAGCTAAACTCACTACTCACCGCTAAGGAGCAAAAACAGGGACTTCGTACTCTCGTTTATAGCCATACGCGAGCGTCGCGACTTGCTTACCTCAGTCGAAAACCTCGAAAACCTATTGCGCGACGTGCTGGACGAAATTAGGATCGCGCCATTTCCGTGCAGCTGCTACTTCACGTTGCTGGAAAATTAGGTCGCCGAACCGCTCGCTCGTACCGGCCACGAACATCGAGTTCAGTTGCGTGGGTTGTGTTCAGGACCTTGCAGCACGCCGCCAGCACGATATTTCACCTTCCGCAGCACGACCAGCTGTTCCGCGTCTTCCCTCCCTTTGGCAACTGCACCGCCCCTCCCCACCTCCCAAATTTCCCGCCACCTCGCCGCGGTCTGCATCCTCGCTTGCAGCTGCCCCTACAGCATCCGCAACCTCGCTTCACGAGACCTCTCGCGCTACACCACCTAACAGCTACATTTCATTTTCCAGCTTCCTTCTTATGCTTCCTCACTTTCCACATTCACTCCACATGCCACGATCCTACTACCCAACAAAATGACAAGCCGCAAAAGGGGCCGTGGAACCCAAGACTCTGAACCCACTTCTCCTCGTCCGCCTGCCCGTTCGCGACAAACTCCTGCCTTTGCGACTCTTTCAACCTCCCCATCAAACCTTGCACCACCCCCTACTCCTAAGCCTAAACCATCTTCTGCTCATTCCCAGCAACCTTCGACAACACCAGCCCCGAAAATTGTATCGGAAAAACAAAAGGAGATTCTCCAGCACGTCCTGAAGGGCACCCTTCCTGATTCTCCGTCTTCAACACGGCCTGAAACCTCTCACCCTCAGCCCTCGACTTCCCGGGCCCATCCTTCATCCACCTCAACACCTCCTCCGACGACTGCAGCGGATGCTCCTGATCCCACAGCCCCTGCCGACAACACGCACCCACTATCACACTATGAAACTGCTGCTTCACCTTCTCGAGATCTCCCTCCTCCTTCCCCTACCCCTCACTCTACGCAGCCATGCCCGCAACCCTGCCCGCCCTCATCAACCTCCGATAACCCACTACCTCCTAATTCTTGCCCCACATGTCGACGCACCTTTGCCAACCCAGGTTCGCTGGCCCGTCACCTTCCAGCCTGCTCTCGCAACACCGCCACACGTCAGCAAGCTGCTCGGCCTCCTCCTCCCCGCTCATCAACCCCAACCTCGGCGCCTGCAGCCGCAGATCGACCTGCAATTCCTCAAGCCACTTGGGAGGCCATTCCTTCCTGGGATTGGCCTTCCTTCTTCAGCCCAGCAGTCTCACCTGGCCCTATTCTCCACCGAATCCCCTCCCGCATCCGACTCCTCATTCTCGATGCACTTCTCATTCCACTGCGCCGCCTTGCACAGCAGCCTTCTGACGTCGCTGCACACCTCATTCTCTTGGCATTTCCGCGTCTCTTGCTGCGCCTACCATACGCCGCTGCTCCCACGCAGTCCCTTACCTCTTCATGTGCCTCCTTAGCGCGCCGTTTCATCAATGGTGACTGGCAGTCTCTTTTCAGTGAGGCTGTAGCTGCAGCCACTCCAGCCGCCAGACCTCTGCACATGGCATCGGCACGTTCTACGGCGCTGCAGGCTCGTCTCAACCGTGCGAAGCGGTTTGCGAAATGCGGGGACTGGTCGCGGTCACTGGGAGCACTGGAACGGTTGCTGCCCTCGGCTCCAAGCACCCACCTGCTGCAGCAGAAATTCCTGACTGGGTACACAGCTTCACTCCTGCAGCCGCACCACAGCTTACCGTCCCTGTTCTCCATGCCGCTCTACAGTCCGCCCCTCGTGGCACAGCTGCTGGTCCTTCTGGGTGGTTCATTGAGCACCTCAGGGACACGTTTCTTTCTCACCAGCAGCATCTCCCTTCTCTCCTCCACGTATTCCAGAACTGGCTGCAAGGTGACCTTCCACCTGCAGTCAGGCCTTTCTACACCGCTTCGAACCTCGTGGCCCTGCACAATCCGCATGGTGGTGTACGTCCCATCGCCATTGGGGAAGTGCTACCACGCCTCCTTTCACGCTGCATCACTCTCCTTTTTAAGCAGCAGATGCGAGAGACATTCCTTCCTCACCTTCAATTTGGCGTAGCAGTTCCGGCCGGGATCGAGATTATGTCGCACGCAGTGTGCTCCGCCTTCTCCCTTCATCCAGACTGGGTGGTGCTTCAGCTGGACGTTGCAAACGCGTTCAACTCGTTCAACCGGGTTTCCATGTTTGAGGCATTAAGGCGCTCCCCATTCTCCAGTCTCATTCCCTTCTTCCGCCTATTATACTCCACCCCTTCACCTCTCCACTACCGCAGCGGCCCCCTTCTCCACACATTCCAGTCAGCTTCTGGTGTTCGTCAAGGCGACCCTTGTGGCCCTTTCCTTTATGCCCTAACACAGCAGCTAGCCATCCAACCAACCCAGCAGCAGTCTCCCTCAATTTTCATTACCTCATACGCAGACGATACCTACTTGGTCGGCCCTCCCTCAGACGTCTTTTCCGCATACACTGACCTTACCTCCCGCCTTCTCTCTCTCGGCCTTACAGTCCAACCCTCTAAGTGCTCTTTATGGGCCCCTATGGACCTGCCTGAACACTGCATTCCGCCCCCGGGTATTTCCATCGCTGCAAACGGTCTCACTGTCGCCGGCGTTCCTACTGGCTCCGACGGTTACATCATCTCTACAGTTCGTGACAAACTCGATTCTTTCACTTCCTCCCTCCCCTTACTGCATCAACTGCAGGACCCACAGATTGCCTCACGGATCCTTTCCTTATGCATCACTGCCCGACCTTCTTTCCTCCTCCGAACTGTCGCACCTTTTCCCGAAATCCAAGAGCTTCTCTCTTCATGGGACAGCACCATTTTCAGCCACTTCTCTCAGCTCCTGGGCTCTGAGTACTGGAATCCCACCTCTGAACAGTCCACATCGGCCCACCTCCAAGCCTCGCTCCCAATCCGCTTAGGTGGCTTCGGCATTCGCAGCTCTGCATCCATCGCCCCCCTCAGTTACCTCTGTAGCTGGGCGCAGACAGTTTCGACCTTATCCACCCACTTCATCACTGATGGTGCTCCTCTTTTCCGCCCCTACGTCACCACGGACTCCATTAACCTCCTCGACCCTTCAATCTCATCCACCATGACTATGCTTCCCCAAGACATTCGTGATCGCTTCCCATCATGGCCTGTGCTTCAATCGGGCTACCCTCCTAAACTCTTTACTCATCTCTCCCAACACCTCGAAGCCGATTTGCTGGAGAAGGTTCGAGCCACAGTAACGTCCCCGCTTCGCCTTGCTCGTCTAACCTCTTTGCAGGGCCCGCATGCAGGTGACTGGCTCACTGTGGCTCCATCCTCCCCGCACATGCAGCTTTCAGAGACTGAATGGCGCATTGCAGCAGCTATCCGCTTAGGCCTTCCTCTCCCTCACCTTTCATCTTCGTTCACCTGCACCTGCAACTCCCCGTTCACCGATCCTTCCATCCATTCTCATGTCCTTCGCTGCCCTAGCAACAACGAGCCTACTAGGGTGCATGACGGAATCAAACGAGAAGTTCATCGCATTGCCTTGGAGCTTGGGTTCTCTGCGCAGATGGAAGACCAGCATCTCCTGCCTGGGCGCTGCACAGACATCACGTGCCGCGACATTAGCTCTGGTACCACCTGGGCCTTGGATGTTTCTGTTGCTGATCCACAAAAGGGGTTTCCGCACTCCAACGCAGCTACGGTGATTGGTTCAGCAGCAGCCACTCGTGAAAGTGAGAAGACCACCCACTATGCTACAGCACTTCATGACCGTCCAGACATCAAACTGTTTCCCCTTGTCATCGAAACCTTCGGTTGCTTCGGCTCTTCGTTCAACAACTTCCTTCGCCAATGTAGCCGCAAAGGGGCGTCACAACTCCGCGACTTGAGTGGTGCTACAGATTCTCTTCCCCTGCTGTTTGAGTCCAACTTCTACAAACGGATTTCTCTGGTCCACCAACGTGAGCAGGCTCGCACTGTTTGTCGTCGTGCACAAATTCGTTTTACCGAGGGCGTCAACCACGCACCACCCGAGGTGACTTCTCTTTCTGCAGCTGACTTTGCCTACTTGGGAGAGGACCACTGAGACATCTCAGAGGCCTATTTGTAGGCCTCACAATAGGATTAGCCTGCATGTCTTTCCATGCACTAGGTGTCTGGATTTGCCTTGTATACATTGTACATTTACTATAGTGTCAATAAAGAGGCAAAACACAGCCGAGCGGAGCCGACGCTGCAGTTGAAGTGCCTGCGAGGGCTTTGTTATTTGTCTACTTGTTCAGCGCTCCACTCAACTCCATTTGATCCCACTCAAAACCACTATAGCCTACTCCACACCTCTGTGAATACCCACCTCCATAGCCAACAGGATTTTTTTTTTTTGTGAAAATCCATGCCGCCACATTTTCGTGCCAACAGCACTAAAGAGGGACGGGGTGCAACATTCGAGGCGCCTCCAAGCTCGTGTGGCACGTCTTCGGTATTAGCATTTGCAGTCTGGTCTTCAGCAATTTCCGGTTACAGTTCTCAGCTGATACATGTAGGAAGGGTACTATAATCCAGGTTGCGTGTTTCTGTCTTCCTCAGAAAAGAACATGGTACGATTGTAAATAACAAAGGGCTGTAAGCTACAAGCAACTGCCCGGTCCACTGCATCTACCAGCAGATACAGTAAAATCAGCCCACTTGGATCTCACTGTAAGCTAGATCTGACCAGGGCCTCAGATTCACTTTTAGGGTCTTATACCCTTCAGGGTCCCCTTGTGTGTAAACTCTGATTGACAGTGTTCCTAAAAAAAAAAGCCTGAAATGACAGTGTTGTGCTAAATGTTGAGATGATATCGAGACTTAAGCACTTCAAGGAAATTCGTGTAGTACAGTAAAGTACCGATAGGCTGACGTCAGCAAAGCGCTACGCGCCCTAGGATGACGTCAGCACGTAGCTATAGGCCTCGCGAATAGTCACGTACCGTTTCAGAACAGGAATAGCGAGAATAGCACAGTACAATAGGCGAAAAGGTACTTTACTCTAGCTATATATTCTGTATGCTTGTCATTTTATAATATATCTGATTTCAGAGACATTGATCCTGAAACATATCACTACATGGGCTTTCACTAGTCCAGACAAAGCCTTCTATAACTGGCTTTAACTCATACAAGACTTCCGCTACGACAGGAAGCTACCATCCTAAGTATTACGATCCTATTCAATCATTTCAAATTCTAACATGGTATCAGAGCGTCTTATGATACTACAAGCTTCCAACTTCATACTCTGCAACTATGTCTGGCTCTCCACGATCCAACAACGGCTCTTCTGTTACGAGCCCATCACGCCCAACAGCGTCTCCAGCTGCTGACAATTCTTATCTGCAGCAACAACATCAACAACAACAATATCAGCAACAACCGATGTACGGCATGCCACTGAGCAATCAGCCCGTACACACAACTGCAGCAGCGGCATCATCGACAGCAGCCGCAGCAACAGCAGCAACAGCAGCATCAGCAGCCACAACAGCTGCAGCTGCAGTCACTGGTTCTTCTAGTCAACCAGGACAACAGTCCAGTTTCGTACCGACTGGACCTTATCAATATCAAGGTGCTTACCAGCCAACAAATCTTCAACAGCGTGTCAATGCTGCCATCTTGTCACTTAACCAAATGTTTCCAACTCCTATGAGCCTTGATGGCTCCAGTTATCAGCATGGACAGATGCCACAAGGAAGCGACGGGTCGAATAACTCCTTCTCTTTCGTTCCTGTTGGACAAGGACAACAAGCGCCACAAGGGTCACAGATGCCATCACTTTATCAGCTACAATCAGCTGATGGCACCGGAAATTATCTTCCCGCTTCTGCAAATCCAACAAAAATTAAAACGACAATGCCTTTGAACGGTCAAGACTTCTATACCTGGAGCTTTGAATTTGAGCTTCTTGTTCAGACCGCGGGATTCTGGCAGTTGTTCGACGGCACAGCACCCTTTCCATCTCACGGCTCACCACTTCAACATGCCACTTTTCGATCGGCATCGCTGACTGCTTACACAGTTCTCGTTCGCAATATGACACCAACTGAACAGCTTGGTATTCGTCCTTTTCGTACCAGTACCGCTCCGGCTGAAGCAGCTTGGTTATACCTGCAAGGGGTTTACATGGCAAAGGACACTGTCAACCAGAGTAAAATTTTAACGCAGCTGTCAAATATACAGATGATAAACGGCGAGAAGGTGACGCAGTATATCAACCGCGCTCGTAATCTGCGCGACCAACTTCAGAAGTGTGGAGGATACTTCCCCGACGCTATGTTTCACACGGTGCTACTCGCGGGTCTTGGACCAGAGTGGCGACAGTGTCACTCTATTCTTCGGATGCAAGCACAGTTGTGTGAGGGGGCACTCTGTGCCGCTCTCATTGCCGAGCAGCAGGATATGGACCTGCACAACGCTCGAGGAGGGAAAAAGGTGGTAAACAACACAGTCAGTTTTTATTATAATCCACGTCACAAGCCCGTTTGTTCCTTTTGTCGCAAAGCAGGACACACTATTGATACCTGCTGGTCGAAGGATAAACCACCTTGGAAGCGGTCTGCATCAAAACATACCAAAGATTCTTCAGGTGAAGCTGAGAAGCTGGAAGCTGAGAAGCCGAAAGCTACGAAGCAGAGTACTGCGAAGCCGAACTCTGCGAAGCCGCCAACTACACCTGCCAAGACACAAGCAAAAGAGGTTATTAATTGCATGACATCAGTTTCTACAGTCTACGATCCTGACACTGAAGAACGTATTCACAATAACTTCAATGATGAACTCAATACGCCCATACCACCCAAGGTCTATGCCAACCTTGCACATACCTTGGAAGGTCCCAACACTTGGTATCTCGACAGTTGTTGCGGCCAGCATATGTGTTCATCAGAAAACCGCTTCGTCATCAATCAGCGTCGTCTTCAAAACCAATGCATTGTAACCGTCGCCAACAATCAACGTCTTACAGCACACTGGATGGGTAACATCATTCTTGATTCCATTGAAGAAGACTTCAGTCTTCACCTCAACGATGTACTTCTCGTTCCTCGACTTGGCTTCAATCTAATGTCATCTGCACAGCTCATGAGGAATGGAATTACTCTTCTTGGTGAACCGGGCAAGTTTACTTTAAAATATGGAGACAGGAAACTCGGCACGGCAATCGAACAGAACGGTGTATTCGTTCTCAACTTCGTACCTGAACGCACCACTGCTGACTCCGAGAATATTCTCTCTCTTGGCCCATGGGAACATCGTGATGACATCGATTACACCGATGATACCGTTCCTCGTGAAGGAGTTGTACCCACGTCTTCAACCACGGCTGCCGCTGTCATGCTGACCTTCGACAATCAAGGCTTGAACGACGTCCAGAACTCCCGAGATTATCTTGCTCACGTTGGTGGTTGGGGAGATACGACGAATATACCCACGGATGAAGGCGCTTGGGGGGCACAGGAACCTGACGAGACCACTTGGGGAGAAACACCTGCTGATCTTGATCGACGTCTTCTCACTGAAGCAGAGCAGCGTGTCGCTGACATGGAAGTCCTTGACTCCGGGCGACTTGTCGGCATTGAACCTAAACCTGCAGCATCAGATCAAGAGAGCGGGGAGTTAGTTCTTTCTCCCGGCGAATACGTCGACGTTGACATAAAAGTTCCACCACCTAACCTTACCAGGTTCATCCCGCCTGTCACAGATCATGTTCGCGCTGACGGTCATCGGCTGCTGTTATCTTTCTTCGCTAACGCTAATTATTATCTGCGCGCACAGGGACACAAAGCAACTGCAGACACATGGCATAAGCGTCTTGGTCATCCGTCGCAGTCTACGCTCAACAACACAATCAAAGCAGCTGTTCTCGACAAGAATTCTCTTCTCTTACCTGGCGGCCTCGAAATGAAACCGGTTAATCGTCCGTCACCCTGCTTGATCTGCCCAGCAGCAAATCTACCGCACGAACCGTACCCGACTCATTTTCCTGGCGCTGAGGATTATCAATTGATGGAAAAAGTTTACAGTGATATACTAAACTTACCTGTGGAGGGTTTCAATGGCGAGAAATATGTCATCACGTTCACTGAAGCATCTACTCGATACGTCTGGACTGGTAACATGACTAACCGTTTTCTTGCCTTCACAGCGTTTCGAACATGGCTGCCTCTCGCAGAACGCGAGTCCGACACCAAACTCAAAACCTTCCAGTGTGACGGAGCTGGGGAATATCGCAGTCTCGAGTTTACAGCGTACCTGCAAGAAAGAGGCATACGGCGCCTGTTCTCACTTCCTCACGCTCACCAACAGAGCGGTGTAGCTGAACGCCTCAATCGCACTGTGCAAGAAAAGATGCGAGCACTACTCGCACAATCCCAACTCGGCCCACTCTACTGGCCCTTCGCAATGGACCACGCAACCTTGTTGCATAACCTCCTGTCTTCATCGGCTCTACCCAACTGTCAAACATATATTTACTATAGTCGGTCTAGGCTGTAGTGGGGTAGTCCTTAGAGGGTACAACACTTATGTGTTTCCTACTTGTACCCTTCTCATTTCCCAATTCAATCATTCTTTCGTCTATCATTCTCACATGGTATAGAGCTAGTTTCGAGATTTTTTTTCAAGGGCCCACCACTGAAATTTCTCCCCTGCCTACTTGCCGCGCGCTTCGCACCTTCCCTTCGAGGCCCGTCACGGCCCCTGCGCCCGCCCTTAGAGCCTGCGCCCGCCCCGTAAGGCCCCTTAAGGCCTCGTTAAGGGCCCTTTAGGCCCCGTTTAGGGCGCGGATTAAGGCCCCGTAAGGCCCCGTTATGCCCCGTAAGGCCCCGTAAGGCCCCGTCAGGCCCCGTTCGGCCCCGTTTAAGGCCCCGTTAGGCCCCGACAGGCCCCGTTAGAGGCCTCGTACGGCCCCGTCAGGCCCCGTTAGAGGCCCCGTACGGCCCCGTCAGGCCCCATTTGGCCCCGTTTAGGGCGCGGATTAAGGCCCCGTAAGGCCCCGTTAGCCCCGTAAGGCCCCGTAAGGCCCCGTCAGGCCCCGTTCGGCCCCGTTTAAGGCCCCGTTAGGCCCCGACAGGCCCCGTTAGAGGCCCCGTACGGCCCCGTCAGGCCCCGTTAGAGGCCCAGTACGGCCCCATCAGGCCCCATTTGGCCCCGTTTAAGGCCCCGTAAGGCCCGTCAGGCCCCGTTATAGGCCCCGCAAGGCCCCGTTATCGGCCCCGTACGGCCCCGTCAATCCCCATCTGGCCCCGTTTCAGGCCCCGTAAGGCCCGTCAGGCCCCGTTATAGGCCCCGTACGGCCCCGTCCGGCCCCGTTATAGGCCCCGTCAGGCCCCGTTATAGGCCCCGCACGGCCCCGTTATAGGCCCCGTACGGCCCCGTTATAGGCCCCGTCAGGCCCCATTATAGGCCCCGTTCGGCCCCGTTATAGGCCTCGTCAGGCCCCGTTATAGGCCCCGTTCGGCCCAGTCATGCCCCGTTAGAGGCCCCTTCAGGCCCGGCCGGCCCTGCTGCGGCCCTGTCGCAGCTCTTCCCCGACGCTGCCCCGGCCCTGCTCCTGCACTGCCCCAGCCCTGTTTCTGCACTGCCCCGGCCCTGCTCCTGACCTGCCCCTGAACTGCCCCGGCCCTGGCCCGGCTCTGCCCAGGCCCTGCCCCGGCTCTGCCCTGGCCCTGCCCCTGAACTACCCCGGCCCTGCTTCTGCACTGCCCCGGCCCTGCTCCTGAACTGCCCCGGCTCTGCCCCGGCCCTGCCCCTGAACTGCCCCGGCCCTGCCCCTGAACTGCCCCGGCCCTGGCCCGGCTCTGCCCTGGCCCTGCCCCGGCCCTGCTCCTGAACTGCCCTGGCCCTGCCCCGGCCCTGCTCCTGAACTGCCCCGGCCCTGTCCCGGCCCTGCTCCTGAACTGCCCCGGCCCTGCCCCGGCCCTGCTCCTGAACTGCCCCGGCCCTGCCCCGGCCCTGCTTCTGCACTGCCCCGGCCTTGCTCCTGGCTCTGTCCCGGCCCTGCCCCGGCCCTGCCCCGGCCCTGCCCCTGAACTGCCCCGGCCCTGGCCCGGCTCTGCCCTGGCCCTGCCCCGGCCCTGCTCCTGAACTGCCCCGGCCCTGCCCCGGCCCTGCTCCTGAACTGCCCCGGCCCTGCCCCGGCCCTGCTCCTGGACTGCCCCGGCCCTACCCCGGCCCTGCCCCAGCCTCTCCCCTGGTAAGAGCGCCGCGCTGCCGAGCCACACCGCCCTGCCGAGCTGCGCCGCCCTACCTAGCCTGCTTAGCCGAGTTCCACTGCTGCTACTGCTAGCCTGCTGCTTCTCCTGTCATGGCTAGTCTCAATGTTCTTACCTTTGATGCTGAGGGTCGGGCTGTTGACTTTGAGGTCTGGCTAGATGATCTGCAGCTTTTCCTACAGTGCGATAGCAAGGATGGTCTCTCACTATTCGATCTCACTTCTGGCGCCTCTACTGCCCCTACTGCTGATGCTGACAGTACTGTTCGCTCGCAGTGGCTCACGCGCGATGCTGCTGCTCGTCTTGCTGTGCGCAACCACCTGCCGTCTACTGAGCGCGCGCACTTTAGTTAGTACAAGAGTGCTAGGGCTCTGTACGACGCTGTAGTTGCACGCTACTCCTCCCCTGCCACTGCTGCCCTCAGCCGCCTCATGCTACCGTACCTTTTCCCTGACCTTGCTGCCTTTGCCACTGTCGCTGACCTAGTTGCTCACCTTCGCACTAGTGACGCCCGCTACCGCGCTGCCCTTCCCACTGAGTTCTGTGCCAAGAACCCCCCCCCCCCATGTACATCACCCTTTACTACCTAGTCACCCGCCTCCCTGACTCTCTTTCTTCAGTCAGGGACCACTTTCTCTCCCTTTGCCCCACCGAGCTGACTGTTGACTTGCTAGAGGAGCGCCTTGCTGCAGCTGAGAAGAGTATCTTAGCTGTTGGTCCTTCTCGCGGTGACCGTGGCACCCCCTTCTTTGAGGGGTGTTCCACTGTCCCCCTTCTCCCCTCTGTTGCCTCTGCTGCTGCTGTCGACCTCGTTGGCACTGAGGAGGTCGGCGCTGCGTCTGCCCCTAGTGGGCGACGCCGCACTGGCAAGGGCAAGGGAAGCAGGGGTGGTGGTGGGGGCGGTGGAGGCAGCGGTGGAGGAGGTGGAGGAGGTGGAGGTGGTGGTGGGGGTGGTTCCGGGAGTGGGGGCGTAGGTGGCGGCAGTGGCGGCCGTGGCGGCGGTGGTGGAGGAGGTGGCGGCGGCGGCGGCGGTGGTGGAGGTAGCGGAGGAGGTGGTGCTGGTCGCGGTGCGGCCACGCAGCGTGGAGGCCTTGGTGGCAGCCAGCGTCCGCAGCAGCTGCGCACCCGCGAGACCCCGTCTGTTCAGCAGCTTTGTGAGTGGTACGCTGGACGTGGGAGGTCTGGGGGTGCAGGTCCCTGCGCGTACGTTCTTCGCACCGGCACTCGTAGTGGGGAGGTGTGTGGTCTCCCACACACCACGCAGCGCTGCTTTGGCCGCTTGACTGACGCTTGGCGTACCCAGTTTCCTGACGCTGTTGATCTTCCTCGTTGGCATGATCTGCTTCTGCAGAATGTGCCTATCTTTGATCTAGATTTTGATGCTATCCTTGCTGCCATGTATGCTCTTGCTGATATTACTGAGGGTGACTGTTACCTGCGTGTCCCGCCCGACCCGGGCACTGTGGCTGCTGCTCTAGGTGCTAGTGCGGCTGCTGCTCTAGGTCCTAGTGCGTCTGCTGCTCCAGGTGCTGGTACGTCTCCTCCCTCTGGTACTGCACCTACTGAGTCCTTTCACACCTTCACACTTGACTCTGGTGCTTCGCGCTCTTTCTTTAGAGACAGCACCACGCTCACGCCGCTCCGTCGGCCTGTTGCGGTCTCCCTTGCTGACCCCTCCGGGGGACCAGTCCTTGCACACTCCTCCACGGTTCTACCGTGTCCTGCGGCCCCGTCGGGCTTGCTGTCGGGACTCCACCTCCCCTCGTTCTCTACGAACTTGGTGAGTGGAGCTGACCTCCAGGACGCGTGGGTTGACCAGTTCACCCCTGGAGGTCAGCGTGTGACCCACTGCACTTGCTCTCGGACGGGCCGCCACTTGGCCACGTTCACCCGTCGGCCAGGGTCGAGTCTGTACACACTGACTACTGCGCCTCCTCCGGTCCCTGCGTCTGGTCAGGTAGCTGCGTCCAGTCAGGTGTTTGCTGCTGCGTCCAGGTCTAGTCCTGCGTCTGCCCCCTGCTCGTGTCGTCCTCTGGCGCACGAGACTCTCCTCTGGCACCACCTCCTTGGTCACCCCTCCCTGCCTTGTCTTCGAGGTATGGCCTCCCGTGCTCTTGTCTCTGGACTCCCCAGGTCCCTCCCTCCCCTTCCTCCGGGGCCTGCCCCCACCTGTGTTCCTTGTGTCGAGGGCCGGCAGCGCGCCGCTCCTCACTCCTCCTCGTTTCCTCCGACTGAGGCCCCTCTGCAGACTCTTCACATGGACGTGTGGGGCCCAGCCCGCGTTCGTGGACAGGGTCACGAGCGTTACTTCCTGCTGGTCGTTGACGACTACTCGCGTTACACCACAGTCTTCCCCTTGCGCAGCAAGGGTGAGGTCACTGAGGTGTTGATCGACTGGATCCGCGGTGCTCGTCGCCAGCTTAGTGAGAGTTTCGGCTCCGACCTTCCTGTTTTGCGTCTGCACTCAGACAGAGGCGGGGAGTTTTCCTCCGACCTTCTGAGAGCCATCTGTCGTTCGGAGGGCATCCGCCAGACGTTCACGCTTCCGGCCTCCCCGCAGCAAAATGGGATTGCTGAGCGCCGCATTGGCATGGTCATGGATGTCGCTCGTACGTCCATGATCCATGCGGCTGCTCCCCACTTTCTGTGGCCGTTCGCGGTTCAGTACGCTGCGCATCAGATCAACCTTCAGCCTCGTGTCTCCTTGCCGGAGACCACACCTACTCTGCGGTGGACGGGGAAGGTTGGCGATGCGTCCGCGTTCCGTGTCTGGGGATCTCGAGCTTTGTCCGCGATACTACAGCGGACAAGCTGTCCTCCCGTGCCGTTCCCTGTGTCTTCCTTGGCTTCCCTCCTGACGCACCCGGGTGGCAGTTCTACCACCCCAGCTCGCGTCGTGTTCTGTCCTCTCAGGACGTCACGTTTGACGAGTCGGTGTCGTACTACCGTCTCTTTCCCTACCGCACTGCCTCTCCCCCTCCCCCGCCGCTCTTCCTTGCCCCAGGTACTCCTCCGGTATACCCCCTCCCCCCCCAGGGTCCTACCCCCTCAGGTGTGTCCCAGGTAGACCCTGCCGAGCCGGTCGAGGTAGCTGTCGACTCAGGTGCTGCTAGGGGTGCTGACCCTGCGGGTGCGGGGACTGGGGGTGCTGAGACTGGGGGTGCTGAGTCTGGGGGTGCTGAGACTGGGCGTGCTGAGCCTGGGGGTGTGGCGCCTGAGGGTGCTGTGTCTGGAGGTGCTGAGCCTGCGCGTGTTGAGTCTGGAGGTGCTCTGGGTGTCCCGTCGCGGCGGGAGCCCCTCTCTCCACAGCGGCTTCGTGAGTGGTACTCTCGGCGCTGTCGGGTTGCTGCTGGAGGTGCTGCTGGAGGTGCTGGCGCTGCTGGAGGTGGTGCTGGTGCTGGAGCTGCTGGAGGTGCTGCTGGTGCTGGAGCTGCTGGAGGTGCTGCTGGTGCTGGAGGTGCTACTGGAGCTACTGGAGGTGCTGGCACTGCTGGAGGTGGTGCTGGTGCTGGAGCTGCTGGAGCTGCTGGAGGTGCTGGTGCTGCTGGAGGTGGTGCTGGTGCTGGAGCTACAGGAGGTGCTGCTGGTGCTGGATCTACTGGAGGTGCTGCTAGGACTGGAGACCCTGAGGCTGAGGGTACTGGTTCTGTCTCTGCTGTTTCTCGAGGCGCTGCGCGGCCGCGGCCGTACTACGTTCCGCTTCTTCAGCAGGTTCTTGGCTCCCCACCTTCTCCTGGTCCTCCTCCTCCTTCCCTGAGTCCACCGCCTGTCCCGTCTCAGTCGCAGTTACAGCCGGCCTCTCCGCTGCCTGGTCCTTCTCCTTACTCTGGTCCGACTAGAGGTCTTACGGAGCGTCGTGGGCCTGAGTCGTACCCTGTGTGGCCTGCGTCTCGTTCTACGTCGCCTGTCCGTTCTGTTCGCGCTGGTCGTGTTTCGCGTCCGCGTCTTCCTCCTGTCCCTGGCACTCACTCTATGACTCTGCGTCCTTCCACTGCTCCACAGCGTGTCCCTCTGCCCTCTCCTCCTGCGTCCTCTCTTCCTGACAGTCCGGACCCGGAGTCTGACTCCCTTCGTGCTGCTAGTCCTACTGTCACGCGCTTTCTGGCCACTGCTGTCACTGACTCCCTGTTTGAGTTCTCTGCTGCGTCTGCTCTTGTTGCTGAGCTTGTTGACTTTGCTGCAGCCTGTCGCCTAGACTACGCCGCTAGTCTTGTTGCTGAGTCTGCGTCTGTGTCTGTCTGTCCTCCGTCCGTCGGGGGTGAGTGTGCTCTTGGCACGGACGTCCTTGAGGACAGGCAGGAGGACCTTGAGTGCTTTGCTGCTGCTTCACCTCATCTCGTGTCCATGCTGCTTGCCCCTGAGGGAGACCCGGATGCACTAGACATCCCGACCCCGCGCTCTTACGCAGAGGCGATAGAGGGTCCCTACTCCTCTCAGTGGCAGGCAGCCATGGACGCAGAGATGGCTTCCTGGAAGTCCACGGGCACCTACGTAGACGAGGTTCCCCCACCTGGGGCGAACATCGTCAGTGGCATGTGGATCTTCAGGGTGAAGCGGCCACCGGGTTCTCCGCCTGCCTTCAAGGCGCGTTACGTGGCACGTGGCTTCAGTCAGCGACAGGGAGTTGACTTCTTTCAGACCTTCTCCCCTACCCCGAAGATGACCACTCTTCGGGTACTGCTGCACGTTGCTGCTCAGCGTGACTACGAGCTCCACTCGCTTGACTTCAGCACAGCCTTCCTACAGGGCAGCCTGCACGAGGAGATCTGGCTGCGCCGCCCACCTGGCTTCACTGGGTCGTTTCCTCCTGGTACCCAGTGGAGCCTCCGGCGGCCAGTCTACGGTCTCCGCCAGGCGCCCCGTGAGTGGCACGACACGCTCAGGACGACTCTTGCTGCTCTTGGTTTTGCTCCTTCCACTGCTGACCCTTCTCTGTTTCTACGCACTGACACTACTCTGCCGCCGTTCTACGTTCTCGTGTACGTAGATGACCTCGTCTTTGCTACTGCTGACACTGAGGCACTCGCCCACGTGAAGTCCGAGCTGCAGAAGAGACACACGTGCACAGACCTGGGTGAGCTGACAAGCTATCTTGGCTTGCGGATCACCCGGGACAGAGCACAGTGCACCATTACCTTGACTCAGTCACACATGGTGCAGCAGGTCCTTCAGCGCTTCGGCTTCACGTACTCCTCGCCACAGTCCACTCCTCTGCCTACCGGTCACTCGCTCTCAGCTCCACCTTCGGACGAGTCCGTAGAGCCGAGTGGCCCGTATCCAGAGCTTGTGGGCTGCCTCATGTACCTGATGACTTGCACACGACCTGACCTCGCATACCCTCTCAGCCTTCTGGCTCGCTACGTGGCTCCCGGCAGGCACCGAAAGGTGCACTGGGATGCTGCGAAGAGGGTGTTGCGATACTTGTGCAGTACATCGGGCATGGGGCTCGTGCTTGGAGGACGGGCTCGAGTTGTCCTCACTGGTCACGCTGACGCCTCCTGGGTTGACGACTTGGCTACGCAGCGGTCGTCACAGGGTCACACCTTCAGCCTTGGCTCCGGTTCTGTCTCCTGGCGGTCTACCCGCTCTTCTTCTGTTCTCAGCTCCAGTTGTGAGGCTGAGATCTACGCTGGGGCCATGGCTGCACAGGAGCTTCGCTGGCTCACCTACCTGCTGACCGACTTGGGAGAGGCGCCTCGTTCTCCTCCAGTTCTGTACGTCGACAACAAGGCCATGCTGGCCTTGTGTCAGGAGCACAGACCGGAGCACAGAACGAAGCACATTGCTCTGCGCTACTTCCTTGCTCGAGAGTTGCAGCAGCGTGGCCAGCTTCGTCTTGCTTACGTGGCCTCTCAGGCCAACACTGCTGATGTCTTCACCAAGGCACTTCAGCCTTGTGATCATCAGTGTTTCTGTACTGTGTTAGGCCTTGTACCTACTGTGCCTCACTTGTTGACTTCTTGACTCTGCTTGTACTGTTCTCTATATACTTATACCTGCATGCTTACACTTGCTAGGTTGTGTTCACTGTATTGTTTGCTTTCCTTTATATAACTCTGCATGTGAACTGGCCTTCTGGCCCTTTGCTTGTGCTCAGACTGTGTGGTGACTTTGTGATCCACCCTGAGTTTGCTTTGTCTTTCTTGACTGGTCTTGTGACCCCTTGTTCTCCCCCACTTTGCCTATGGGGGTGTGTCAAACATATATTTACTATAGTCGGTCTAGGCTGTAGTGGGGTAGTCCTTAGAGGGTACAACACTTATGTGTTTCCTACTTGTACCCTTCTCATTTCCCAATTTAATCATTCTTTCGTCTATCATTCTCACACCAACAACGCATCACCTCACTTGTTGTGGACAGGAAAATTGGGCACTACGAAACTTCTCGAGTTTTTGGGTGTATCGTGCAATATCGTCCTCCCACTGCTCCGCTCGGAAAGTTCGATCAACGCGCTAAGTGGGGCCTTCATCTCGGCCTTGAGAAGCAGTTTTCTGCCTGGCGTATCCTGGATTATCGCAGTCGTCTTTTAATTCCTGTCCGCGACTGTATTTTCTACGAAAATCTGACCCTTCCTGTCTTCGAACAGTATCTCGCCACGCAGCGTGACCCTGCTACACTTTTCCACGGTGTTCGTTCATTCGCCAGCGCTGACGCCGAACTTGCTGCCAGCGAAGAACCTGACATTGACGGTGCACGGGAAGCTGCTCCTGATCCACCTATACCAACCACCTCTTCCGGATTTCCGGAATTCATTCCTCTCGTTGACACTCATCCGGACGATGTTCGTGAAGTTCATCATACTTACCTGGTGGACGATCAACGCCGTCCCATGCCAGCTGTAACTGACAGCAGCATTCGCATCGATCCTGACGAAATTGGGGGGGCAAGTGGTGAACAGAGTGAACCTGTCAATTTCGCAGGACGGACCAAAGACAGTCCTAATTATCAAACTGGGCTTCAGATACTGGGACTCGCAGCAGCAGTACAGCATAATTTTACAGAAGTCGTAGAACCGAAAACTGCCCGACAGGCCCTTTTAGGACCACATCGCGAAAAATGGCGTGAAGCCATGGATCGTGAACTGGCTGCCCTGGAAAAACGGGAGACTTGGGATCTCATACCCATCGAAGAAGCTACAAATAAAAATATTCTTACCGGAAAATGGGTCTTCAGGGTGAAGTCGAAAGGTGACGGCTCTTATGAAAAACATAAGGCGAGCTGGGTTGTTCGTGGTTTTGACCAAACTCATGGGGTAGACTACACGCTAACCTTCGCCCCGGTCAGCCGACACACAAGTGTTCGTCTCATCATCTGCGAAGCAGCTGCGAAGAATTTTCCGCTTCGACAAATTGACGTTTCCAACGCATTTCTGTACGCTGACGTCGATGCTAAAATCCACGTCGAATATCCACATACCTATCCGACAAATCCGCCAAGTGTCTGCAAGCTCAAGAAGTCACTGCACGGCATCAAACAAGCACCGCGACTGTGGCAGCAGCATTTGAACAAGAAACTTACAGAGGTTGGGTTCCGACAACTGCCGCATGATCCCGGAATGTATCGACTAGACGACAAGGGGAGCTACGTACTGCTCGTGGCATACGTGGATGATATTCTCTACGTCAGTTCTTCGGTTTCCTTGGGTGATCGCATCGAAGCAGATCTGAAGAAATCCCTTGATTTAACCGTCTCCACCGAAGTAACTCAATTTCTTGGGTTAAACGTTTCGCGAACCTCCTCCGCCATCCACCTCACAGCATCGAAATATGCTGAGTCACTCGCTAAGCGTTTCAAGATTTCTACAGATTACGTCGCTACACCGTATCGGTCTACACCCACCGGGAACATCCTAAACAACACCAAACTTTCGGCAGCTGGTCTACAATTGTACCCGCAGCAACTCGGGTGTCTTCTCTTCGCAGCAGTCATGTGTCGTCCCGACCTTGCTTACGTCGCAAGCTATCTCGCACAATTTTTACACAGCCCAAAAGAAGAACATCACCTCGATCTTCAGCGCGCTCTACACTACTTTGTCGCAACACCAACACTCGGGCAGATTTTCAACACAGGAAAACCGACCGTCAAAATGTACCTCAGTGGATATGTTGACGCAGACCACGCTAGTGACACGTCAGATCGACGGTCACGAACAGGCTACATTTTCCGTCTCGAGCCAATTGGTCCGATCTCGTGGAACTCATCGAAACAGGAACTCATGTCACTTTCCTCGGCTGAAGCAGAATTCATTGCCGCGTGTGCTGCAACTCGAGAAGGACTAAACTTACAGGAACTGCTCGACGAAGCAAAGTTCGTCACGCCGAATCAGTTTACGTTGCAGTGCGACAACCAGAGTGCAATTACCATCGCCAACAAACCCGGCTTCGTCAATCGCACGAAACATATTTCACTGCGTTACTTCTTCGTCAAAGATGCGATCGACAAGGGGAGAATGCGCCTTGTCTACTGTCCCACTAGTGACATGGCAGCTGACTCACTTACCAAGAAGCTGACACGACAGAAATTCCACCACTGCAACAAGCTCAGCGGAATTTCTGAGACAACTGGGTAACTACACCGAACTCCTAGAAGTGAAGGGGAGTGTTGAGATAATATCGAGACTTAAGCACTTCAAGGAAATTCGTGTAGTACAGTAAAGTACCGATAGGCTGACGTCAGCAAAACGCTATGTGCCCTAGGATGACGTCAGCACGTAGCTATAGGCCTCGCGAATAGTCACGTACCGTTTCAGAACAGGAATAGCGAGAATAGCACAGTACAATAGGCGAAAAGGTACTTTACTCTAGCTATATATTCTGTATGCTTGTCATTTTATAATATATCTGATTTCAGAGACATTGATCCTGAAACATATCACTACATGGGCTTTCACTAGTCCAGACAAAGCCTTCTATAACTGGCTTTAACTCATACAAGACTTCCGCTACGACAGGAAACTACCATCCTAAGTATTACGATCCTATTCAATCATTTCAAATTCTAACACTAAAAAAGAGACTGATCCATCAGGGTTCCACTAGTAAAGCTGAAACTCTTATAAAGTCTTGATTTAAAATCCAGGAGTACAGTAGCTTCCTAGAAAATAGCAGCTGCTCTTATCTAATAGGAGTCATACATGTATCAGCATCGGAATCAGACTCATCATCACTCTCCTGCGCCTTTGGTTCTTCCCACTCCTCAAGTGCCTCCTTTCCCCTGCCACTTCCCTCCCCCTCTCTTGCTGGAGGTGCTGCCACATTGCCAAATGGCCGGCGCTTATTGTAGCTGTGCCAGATTTTCACCAGTTCGTTGTAGACATGCTCGTAGTCGAGGAGCGACATCGTGACGAGATCTTCAAGCCGAGCGTCTTTGAGGCTCCCACGCTGCCACAATTTGATGATATTATGGCGGGAAAACCCGCGCTCACATTCCACAGTGCTCAGCGGCAGCACTGCGATAGCCACCCAGAGACACACGAGGTTGGGGTAGCTAGTCGTCCAATCGCTTGTCTTCAGCATCGCTGTTAGCCCGGCGTGGAAGCTTCGCTCGTTATTCGGGGCACCTGCGAGGATGGGGCAGAAGGCACGCAGTTCTTTCATCGCCCGCAGTTTGTCGATCCCTGCCACACAAAACAGAAGGGAGATTGTTAGTTGGATTGGGTGGCTTGGCATGGTATACCTGTGTATGCATGGCACTGTTGAAACATAGGAACAAAGAGAATCATGGACAACAAGGGTGCACAAAATGCGAGTACTTGTGTGAAGTTTGTACGAGGAATGAATGAACTAGAAAGAAGATGGGTACAAGTAGGAAAACCTAGAAAGGCTGTACCCCATAATGTCTACCCCACTAAAGCCTACACAGGCTATATCATATATGTTTGACACACCCCCATAAGCAAAGTGGGGGAGAACAAGAGGTCACAAGACCAGTCAAGCAAAGCAAGGCAAGCTCAGGGTGGATCACGATGTCACCACGCATTCTGAGCACAAGCACAAGGACACAAGGCCAGTTCACATGCAGAGTTATATGTCAAGGTGAACAAGCAAGACAATGATCTCAACCTAGCAAGGGTAAGCATGTAGGTGCAGGTATATATAGATCACAGTACAAGCAAAGTCAAGAAGTGAGCAAGTGAGGCCAAGTAGGCACAAGACCTAGCATAGTACAAAAGCGCTGATGATCACAAGGCTGAAGTGCCTTGGTAAAGATATCAGCAGTGTTGGCCTGAGTGGCCACGTAAGCAAGACGAAGCTGACCATGCTGCTGCAACTCTCGAGCAAGGAAGTAGCGCAGAGCAATGTGCTTCGTTCTGTGCTCCAGTCTGTGCTCCTGACACAAGGCCAGCATGGCCTTGTTGTCGATGTACAGAACCGGAGGAGAACGAGGCGCCTCTCCCAAGTCGGTCAGCAGGTAGGTGAGCCAGCGTAGCTCCTGTGCAGCCATGGCCCCAGCGTAGATCTCAGCCTCACAACTGGAGCTGAGAACAGAAGACGAGCGGGTAGACCGCCACGAAACAGAGCCGGAACCAAGGCTGAAGGTGTAACCCTGTGACGACCGCTGCGTAGCCAAGTCGTCGACCCAAGAAGCGTCTGCATTACCAGTGAGGACAACTCGAGCCCGTCCTCCAAGCACGAGCCCCATGCCCGACGTACTGCACAGGTAGCGCAACACCCTCTTAGCTGCATCCATGTGCTCTGGTCGGTGTCTCCTAGGAGCAACATAGCGTGCCAAGATGCTAAGAGGGTATGCCAGGTCAGGTCGAGTGCAGGTCATCAGGTACATGAGGCAGCCGACAAGCTCTGGGTACGGGCCACTCGGCTCTACGGACTCATCCGAAGGCAGAGCTGAGAGCGAGTGGCGAGTAGACAGAGGAGTGGCCTGAGGCGACGAGTACGTGAAGTTGAAGCGCTGAAGGACCTGCTGCACCATGTGTGACTGAGTCAAGGTAATGGTGCGGCGTGCTCTGTCCCGGGTGATCTGCAAGCCAAGATAGTTGCGCAGCTCACCCAGGTCTGTGCACGTGTGTCTCTTCTACCGCTTCGACTTCACGTGGGCCAGTCCAGCAGTGTCAGCAGTAGCAAAGACCAAGTCGTCGACGTACACGAGGATGTAGAACGGCGGCAGAGTAGTGTCGGTGCGGAGAAACAGCGACGGGTCAGCAGTCGAAGGAGCAAACCCAAGAGCCGCAAGCGTAGTCCTCAGTGTGTCGTGCCACTCACGGGGTGCCTGGCGGAGACCGTAGACTGGCCGCCGGAGGCTCCAC
Organism: Closterium sp. Naga37s-1; assembly: GCA_947471745.1. Classification (NCBI taxonomy): domain Eukaryota; kingdom Viridiplantae; phylum Streptophyta; class Zygnematophyceae; order Desmidiales; family Closteriaceae; genus Closterium; species Closterium sp. Naga37s-1. Next base: position 718,794 of record CANJKZ010000055.1, on the reverse strand, counting down.
TGGGTACCAGCAGGAAACGACCCAGTGAAGCCAGGTGGGCGGCGCAGCCAGATCTCCTCGTGCAGGCTGCCCTGGAGGAAGGCTGTGCTAAAGTCAAGAGAGTGCAGCTCGTAGTCACGCTGAGCAGCGACGTGCAGCAGTACCCGAAGAGTGGTCATCTTTGGGGTGGGAGAGAAGGTCTGAAAGTAGTCAACTCCCTGCCGCTGACTGAAGCCTCGAGCCACGTAACTTGCCTTGAAGACAGGCGGAGAACCCGGCGGCCGCTTCACCCTGAAAATCCACATGCCATCGACTATGTTCGCCCCAGGTGGGGGAACCTCGTCGACGTAGGTGCCTGTGGACTTCCAGGAAGCCATCTCTGCGTCCATGGCTGTCTGCCACTGAGAGGAGTAGGGACCCTCTTGTTGAGTGATGCTACCATTCGCATTCACGTCTGTCTGCCTCCCATCATATGTTCGTGCGTTGCATGCGTGTTGTGAGTGTGTGCAAGAATTTGTGTTTTGTGCGGTTTGGTTTTTCTGAGTGTGTGTGTGAATGTTATTTGGCTTGAGCAGATATCTGAAGTGACTCCTCTGCTCAAGAGCTTTCCGAAGAACCAAGTATCGCTTCAATCGGAGCACGAACTAGAAAGTTACGAACGTTGGAGTTCGTATGCTTTTGATATTTGGTTGAGGTGACTATGGGAAGTTGTGGGGTTGACTCAATATGGGGTACAGACTTTTGGGGGTTGGGAAATTCGTCTTTTCTACTGTAGTTGCTGCCAAATGGTTGGGAGAAACCAAACCAGGTTGGCAAGTGTGGCCAAGTTGGGTTGAGGTGGATTGTGGAGGTTGGGATAGTGACAAAGGTCAAAGTTGGGTTGCCTATGGGGAAGGGAATTGTATGGCATGGGGTTTCCTTGGTTGGGGACTCTCTTGGGACCTTCCCTCTCGTCCTCCTCATCCCTTCCACCTGGTTTAGTGCTACTCCAACTTTCTTGTGTAAAGTTGTGAGATCATTGTGATTGAGTTACGTTTTCTATGGCAGCATACCCCCTAGTGCGCCGAAGTTCATAACTCGAGTTATACTCCATATTTTGATACTATTCAAATTGGGAAGGATAGCCACGGTCAAGGGCTACAACATACTCGAGTTTGAAAGAATTCTAACAGTGGACCTTTCGTCGACGACGTTTCTTGTGACGACGACTTTTCTGTCCAGAATTGTAGTTGACGATTTTGAGATATTTCAGCCCCTAATCTTCATAGACTCCGTCCTTAATCTATAACAAGTGGTATCAGAGCTGATTAAGGACCCTATGAGGAGTCTACTGAAGTGTGAAGACCCTCTTAGACCCACCATGGCCTGTGGGCGTGCCTAAGTGGAGTTCTGGAGGTTGGATGTGACTTCCGCTAAGGGGAAACTCTGCCGAAATTTCGTTGGCGCCGACACTTGTGAAGATTGTGTGGATCTACATTGTGACCAGCAAAAGGGGGAGCTGAAACCTCTGATTGGGAGCAGAGGAGATGAATCAAGGGAGTGGAGATGCAGCTGAGAAGAGGAGTGAACCGCCACCATCCAAGATCGAAGCTTTGGATGGCTCCAACTATGAGGAATGGAGCGGGCGGATGCGGAGCGCCTTCAAGCGCTACAAGCTGCTGAAAATTGCAATGGGAGAGGAGAAGATGCCGGGGGAAGGAGATGCCCGCGATCGGTGGATTGAGAAGAGCGCGGTGCTTTACGACCTCATCCTCCAATCGGTCAACAACGACATGTTCCAGCACATCAAGGATTTGGTGGAGTTGGATGATTCCGGACCGAAGGCATGGAAGCTGCTACGCGACGTGATTCAGCCCAACACGCTGCCGATGGTAATTGTGTTGGAGAAGGAGTTGGCTGCCCTCTCCATGAAACCGGGAGATGATGTGAAACCGGTCCTTGACAAGATCAAGGACACCTATGCGAGGATGGCAGCGGCGGGCAGCGAAGTGTCGCAGATGCAACAGTGCACCAAGATCATCTCGGTGCTCGACAACTCGTGGGACAACCTCATCCCCACCTTCAACGTTCAGCAGGACAAATGGACGCCTGAGTGGCTACGGCAGCAGATTCTGCAGGAGGACTTCCGCAGACGCCACACGGGAGGTGGTGCTGCCAACAAAACTGCTGAGGGGTATGGAGCTGCAGGAGGCAGCAGAGGAAGAGGGGGAGGGAGAGGCCGAGGCCGTGGGAGAGGCTTTGGCAGAGGGAGAGGCCGAGGTGACTACAATGAGGGGCATGGGAGCTCTGGTGGCAGGGGGAGCACCCGAATGGAGGGTGCGTGCTGGTACTGCAAGAAGGCTGGACACCCGTGGTTCAAGTGTTTCAGCCGGCCTGAGGGATGGGCCCCTCCAGGCATGAAGCCGCCAAGTGGTGAACGTGCACGCGGTGGCGCTGTGCAAGGTTCAGGTGCACAAGGTGATGGTGCACAAGGTAAAGCCGACCCTGGGATGTTCCTCATGGTTGAGGATGTGCAAGGGAGTGGGGGTGATGTGGGTTCAGTTGGGAAGGTTGTGATGCACCCCCTCACTCACTGGGTGATCGATTCAGGTTGCACGAGTCATATGACCCCACGGGCAGATTTGCTTGATGAGGTAAAACCTCCTGGGAAGATCAAGTTTGTGGCTGCCGCTTCAGGTGCTTTGCTCCCTGTGATTGGTGTTGGGAATGCCAAGGTGATGGGAGCCAATGGAGAGCTTGTGGGGCTTGGGAATGTGCTGTTGGTTGAAGGTTTGTCCGCTAACCTTCTTTCTGTGCGCCGGCTGCAGAAGAGCAAGGCTGAAGTTACCTTCGGCCCAACCAGCTGCCGTGCAAAGCTTGGGAAGTTGCTGCTGTGGAACTTGGAGGAGAAGAGCAGCTGCATCAAGTACTTGTGGCAGCTGCCCATCATCCCTTGGAAGGGGAAACCACCAGCAACGGCAAAGGCAGCGGCAGCGGCTAAAGCAACTGCGGGAGGAGAGGAGACTGCACCAACTGCTGGGGCCCTGGATGCAGTCAAGAAGGTGCAGCAGCCACAACAGCCACATGGTGAGGTGCTTGCTGGTGTGGATGCGACAGCTGCATGGGCAAAGGCTTCATCTGGGAGTGGTGAGGCTGATTGGGAGACGTGGCATGAGAGGCTGTGCCATGTGAACATTCCCATGCTGCAGAAGTTGGTAAAGGATGGGTGCTTGAAGGGGCTGGAGGTGAAGGGGGGAGCAAAGGAGATTGGGAGCTGCCCTACCTGCCTTGAGACCAAATTCACGAAGTTTCCCTTCAGCAGCAGCACGGGACCAGCCAAGGCACCGCTCGCGCTTGTGCACATGGATGTGGTGGGCCCCACGAGGGCCCTTTCTCTCTCGGGCAGCCGCTACTTCTTGACCATTGTGGACGACCACACGCGTGCGGTGTGGGTCTACCCTCTGAAGACTAAGGGGGAGGTGGCAGCGGCTGTTCTCAAGGAGTGGATGCCGAGAGCTCAAAGGGAGAGCGGACATAAGGTGAAGGTGATCCGCACTGACAACGGAGGAGAGTTCATCGGCGCTGATTTTGAGAAGGAGCTGAAGCGGAAGGGGATCCAGCATCAGCTCACAGTGCCTTACAACCCTCAGCAGAATGGCGTGGCTGAGCGGTTCAACCGGACCCTGCAGGAAGGTGCTCGCACTCTCCTTGGGCGTGCAGGGCTGCCGGATCCGTTTTGGGTGACAGCACTGCGGCAGGTCGTTGTTGTGAAGAACAGGGTGCTGGCGACTGTGGGGGACAAGCAGTGGGTCCCCTACACCAAGTGGTATGGGATTGCACCAGCTGTGAACATGCTGAGAGCCTTTGGGTGCATGGTGGTGTTTCATGTGCCTAAGGAGAAGAGGGGAAAACTGGAAGCTTCTGGGAGATGGGGTGTGCACTTGGGGCTTGCTAAGGATCACAAGGGCTGGCTGATTTGGGACTTGACCAGCCAGCAGCTGACTGTGTCAAGGGATGTGAAGTTCCTTGAGTCCTTGTACTACAAGGAGTGGAAGCAGCAGCAGCAGCAGCAGAAGCTTCCAACGACACCGCTAATTGTCGAGGCCGATGAGGTGCAGCGGCCTTCAAGGCAAGTGGAGGTTTCTGTCTCTGAGAATGAGATCTCTGGGGTGACAGAGGATGGGGGAGAACCTGAGGTGGAGGAGCAGCAGCAGCAGCAACAGCAGCAGCAGCCGCAGCAGCAGGAGGAGCAAGGTGCTCCACAAGGTGCCGGACGTACGGCTGACCGTCCTAGGAGGGATGTGCGCCCTCCTAACAGGCTGACCTATGCAAGCCGTGGCAAGCCAAAGGTGGTAAGGGCTGGGAGTGTGGCTGAGCAGTGTGATGAGGATGAGATAGCACACTGCTACTGGGCAGCCGTCCCTGAGCCCAAGACGCTAGCTGAGGCCTTGAGTGGGCCCGATGCTGAAAAGTGGAAGCAGAGTGTGAAGGAGGAGTATGATTCTCTGCTGGAGAATGAGACGTGGGAGCTGTGTGAGCTGCCACCCGGGAAGAAGGCCATTTCTTCCAAGCTGATTTTCAGGCACAAGTACGGACCTGATGGGGCGCTGACCCGCTACAAGTCAAGGCTTGTGGCTAAGGGGTTTCAGCAGACAAAGGGAAAGGATTTCAACGAGCTCTATGCTCCTGTGGGGAAAGGCACAACACTTCGGGTGTCATTGGCAATGGCAGCAAACCGTGGATGGCGGGTGAAGCAGATGGACATCACCACCGCCTTCCTCAATGGGATCATTCTGGAGGAGCTGTACATGTTACAGCCTGAGGGTTTGGATGATGGGAGCGGCAGGGTGTGCAGGCTGAAGAAGGCCATCTATGGCCTGAAGCAGGCTCCTCGTGCATGGTATCACAAGTTAGAGGAGACTCTGCTGGCTGGGGGTTTCAAGAAGAGTGAGTGTGATCACAGCTTGTTCCTGCTGCAGGAGAAGGAGCAGTTTCTCATGCTCCTGGTGTATGTGGACGACATCCTGCTCTTCTCTGAGTCGTCTGCAATGATTGAGCATGTGGAGGAGATGCTGGAGATGCAGTTTAAGTGCTCCAAGATGGGAGATGTGAAGTACTATTTAGGGATGCATGTGGAGAGGGACCTTGACAAGGGAGTGTTGAGGTTGCACCAGAGAAAGTATTGTGAGGGGCTGGCTGAGAAGTACGGGCTGCAAGATGGAGGAAAGCCAGCCACCCCACTGCCTTCGGGGTTCACTGTGGAGCCCTGTGCTGATGAGGAGGTGGTGGGTGAGAGTGACAGGAAACTTTTTCATTCCATGGTTGGGGCACTCAACTATGCGGCTAACCACATACGGCCTGACATTGCCTTTGCAACATCCAGGCTTGCCAGTGTGGTTTCACGCCCCAGTCATGAGCAGCTGGAAGCGGCCAAGAGGTTGGTCCGCTATGTGAGTGCAACGGCATCAGTGGGTTTGGAGTACAGTGCTGTGAGGCAGAGGCTGCAGAGGAGTGCAGCTGATTTGAGCAAGGGGGAGATGCTCCTGACCTGCTACACTGACGCTAGCTTCAACTCGGTGAAAGCGGATGGCACCAGCATTGGAGGCTATGTGTGCCTGTTCGGAGGTGGTGCAGTGAGCTGGCGCAGTAAGAAGCAGAATGAGGTGGGGCAGTCCTCGTGTGAGACAGAGTACATGGCCCTGCATCATGGGGCAAAGGAGGTGGTGTGGCTGAGGCGTTTGTTGGAGGAGATCGGAGTGTGCCAAAAGGAGCCAACTGTGATTTTCTGTGACAACGAGTCGGCTGTGAAGCTTGCTAAGAATGCTTGCCTTCATGGGCTGACGAAGCACATCAGGCCTAAGTGGCATTGGGTGAGGAGGCTCCTGGACAAGGAGGTGCGGCTGGAGATTGTGAAGACCCATCAGCAGGCGGCTGACATTCTCACCAAGCGTCTGGCTGAATCTGAGCATTGGAAGGGCATGAAGCTTGCTGGGATGAGTGTGCATTGAGGATGCATGCTTGAGCTATGGCATGTGGGATGATGGTTGGCAGCCAGAGGGGGAGTTTGTTGAGTGATGCTACCATTCGCATTCACGTCTGTCTGCCTCCCATCATATGTTCGTGCGTTGCATGCGTGTTGTGAGTGTGTGCAAGAATTTGTGTTTTGTGCGGTTTGGTTTTTCTGAGTGTGTGTGTGAATGTTATTTGGCTTGAGCAGATATCTGAAGTGACTCCTCTGCTCAAGAGCTTTCCGAAGAACCAAGTATCGCTTCAATCGGAGCACGAACTAGAAAGTTACGAACGTTGGAGTTCGTATGCTTTTGATATTTGGTTGTGGTGACTATGGGAAGTTGTGGGGTTGACTCAATATGGGGTACAGACTTTTGGGGGTTGGGAAATTCGTCTTTTCTACTGTAGTTGCTGCCAAATGGTTGGGAGAAACCAAACCAGGTTGGCAAGTGTGGCCAAGTTGGGTTGAGGTGGATTGTGGAGGTTGGGATAGTGACAAAGGTCAAAGTTGGGTTGCCTATGGGGAAGGGAATTGTATGGCATGGGGTTTCCTTGGTTGGGGACTCTCTTGGGACCTTCCCTCTCGTCCTCCTCATCCCTTCCACCTGGTTTAGTGCTACTCCAACTTTCTTGTGTAAAGTTGTGAGATCATTGTGATTGAGTTACGTTTTCTATGGCAGCATACCCCCTAGTGCGCCGAAGTTCATAACTCGAGTTATACTCCATATTTTGATACTATTCAAATTGGGAAGGATAGCCACGGTCAAGGGCTACAACATACTCGAGTTTGAAAGAATTCTAACAGTGGACCTTTCGTCGACGACGTTTCTTGTGACGACGACTTTTCTGTCCAGAATTGTAGTTGACGATTTTGAGATATTTCAGCCCCTAATCTTCATAGACTCCGTCCTTAATCTATAACACCTCTATCGCCTCTGCGTAAGAGCGCGGGGTCGGGATGTCTGGTGCATCCGGGTCTCCCTCAGGGGCAAGCAGCATGGACATGAGATGAGGTAAAGCAACAGCAAAACACTGGAAGTCCTCCTGCCTGTCCTCAAGGATGTCCGTGCTAAGAGCACACTCACCCCCGACGGACGGAGGACAGACAGACTCAGACTCAGCAACAAGACTAGCGGCGTAGTCTAGACGACAGTGAGCAGCAAAGTCGACAAGCTCAGCAACTAAGGCAGACGCAACAGTGGACTCAAAGGAAGGGTCAGTGACAACAGTGGCCAGGAGACGCGCAACAGTAGGACTAGCAGCACGAAGGGAGTCAGACTCCGGGTCAGCAAGTGCAGGAAGGGAGGACTCAGGAGGAGACGGCAAAGGGATACGCTGCGGAGTAGTGGAAGGACGCAGAGCCATCTGGTGTGTGCCAGGGACAGGAGGAGGACGCTGACGCAAACCACGACGACCAGTGCGAGCAGCACGAACAGGCGACGCAGGACGAGACTCAGGCTCACGACTCTCCGTAAGACCTCCTGTCGGACTAGTGTAAGGAGAAGAAGCAGGCAGTGGGGAGGCCGGCTGTAGCTGTGACTCTGACTGGACAGGCTGTGGACACTCTAAGGAAGGAGCAGGACTAGTAGAACGCGGGAGACCAAGAACCTGCTCAAGGAGCGGAACGAAGTACGGCCGCGGCCGCGCAGCGCCTCCAGAACCAGCAGGAACAGCACCAGCACCCCCAGCGTAAGCTCCAACTCCAGTAGCACCACCAGCTCCACCAGCACCTCCAGCAGCTCCACTAGCGCCAACTCCAGCACCCCAAGGAGCACCGGCTCCAGCAGCACCTCCAGCTCCAGCACCTCCGGCTCGAGCACCTCCAGGAGCTCCAGCTCCAGCAGGACCACCAGAAACCCCAGCAGCACCAGCAGCGCCAGGGCCAGCACCTCCAGTAGCACCGGGTCCAGTAGTACCGCCAGCTCCAGCAGCTCCAGCCCCAACAGCACCACCAGGCCCAGCAGCTCCAGTACCTCCAGTACGAGCACCTCTGGGACCAGTGGCTCCAGAACCCCCAGTAGCTCCAGCAGCAGCAGGACCTTCAGCACCCATAGCACCACCAGCACCAGCGTCACAACTCCAGTGGCGAGCAAACCACTCGCGCAGCTGCTCTGGAGAGAGTGGCTCCCGCCGGGACGAAGCACCCGAAGGACCTCCAGGCGCAGCACCTCCAGACTCCACATGCGCAGGCTCAGCACCCTCAGGCTCCGCACCCCCAGACTCAGCAACCCCAGGCTCAGCACCCCCAGACTCAGCACCCCCAAACTCAGCACCCCCAGGCTCCGCACGCTCAGGCTCAGCACCCCCAGACCCGGCACCCGCAGGCTCAGCACCCCTAGCAGCACCAGAGTCAACAGCTACCTCGACAGGCTCGACTGCGTCTACCTGGGACACACCTGAGGGGGCAGGACCCTGAGGGGGGAGGGGGTCTACCGGGGGAGGACCTGGCGCGAGGAAGAGCGGCGGGGGGGGGGAAGGGGGCAGTGCGGTAGGGGAAGAGACGGTAGTAAGGAACCGACTCGTCAAACGTGACGTCCTGAGAGGACAGAACACGGCGCGAGGTGGGGTGGTAAAACTGCCAACCAGGCGCGTCAGGGGGGAAGCCAAGGAAGATGCAAGGAACAGCACGGGAGGACAGCTTATCCGCAGACAAGTCGCGGACGAAAGCTCGAGATCCCCAGACACGGAACGCAGACGCATCGCCAAACTTCCCCGTCCACCGCAGAGTAGGTGTGGTCTCCGGCACGGAGACCCGGGGCTGGAGGTTGATCTGATGCGCCGCGTACTGAACCGCGAACGGCCACAGAAAATGGGGAGCAGCCGCATGGATCATGGACGTACGAGCGACATCCATTACCATACCAATGCGGCGCTCAGCAATCCCATTTTGCTGTGGAGAGGCCGGAAGCGTGAACGTCTGGCGGATGCCCTCCGCACGACAGAAGGCCCTCAGAAGGTCGGAGGAAAACTCTCCACCTCTGTCCGAGTGCAGATGCAGAACAAGAAGGTCCGAGCCGAAACGCTCGCTGAGCTGACGACGGGCACCGCGGATCCAGTCGATCAACACCTCAGTGACCTCACCCTTGCTGCGCAAGGGGAAGACTGTTGTGTAACGCGAGTATTCGTCAATGACCAGCAGGAAGTAACGCTCGTGACCTTGTCCACGGACGCGGGCTGGGCCCCACACGTCCATGTGAAGAGTCTGCAGGGGAGCCTCTGTCGGAGGGAACGTGGAGTAGTGAGGAGCGGCGCGTTGCCGGCCCTCGACACAAGGAACACAGGTAGGGGCAGGCCCCGGAGGAAGGGGAGGGAGGGACCGGGGGAGACCAGAGACAAGGGTACGGGAGGCCATACCTCGAAGATGAGGCAGGGAGGGGTGACCAAGGCGATGGTGCCAGAGGAGAGTCTGGTGAGACAGGAGGCGACACGAGCAGGGGGCAGACTCAGGACCAGACTGGGACGCTGCAGCAAACACCTGACCCGACGCGGCTACCTGACCAGACTCAGCAACCGGAGGAGGCACGGTAGTCAGGGTGTACAGACTCGACCCAGGCTGATGAGTGAACGTGACCAGGTGCCGGCCCGTCCGAATACATGAAGAGTGGGTCACCCGCTGATCTCCAGGAGTGAACTGGTCAACCCACGCATCCTGAAGGTCAGCTCCACTCACCAAGTTCGTGGAGAACGAGGGGAGGTGGAGGCCAGACAAAGAGCCAGACGGGACCGCCGGACACGGCAGAACCGTGGAGGAGTGTGCAAGGACCGGACCCCCAGAGGGGTCAGCCAGAGAGACTGCCACCGGCCGACTGAGCGGCGAGAGTGTGGTGCAGTCGCGAAAGAAGGAGCGGGAAGCACCCGAGTCAAGGGTGAAAGTGTGCAAGACCTGAGCCGACACGGTACCTGAGAGAGCAGCCTCACCAGCACCTGGAGCAGCAGATTCACTAGCACCTAGAGCAGCAGCCTCAATGCCCAGGTTGTTATAGTCACAATAGGCTTGAATGTGCCTAAAACGAAAGATAGAGAGCACAGACGGATTTCTGCACAGCGGCTTCAAACGTTGATAGCGTTTTGCTCACAGCTGCAAATGACTTGATTCAAATTGGATCTGGAGCGTCTTCACGTCGTCTACAATAAGCAATTTAGATTGCACGATTTGATAAAGAATTGACGACACAGCGTTGGTTTGAACGAACGGTACTATGGCAGCCACTATAGTCTTAGAACACAAGATAGGAAGAGTTACGAGTTGGGAATGACTCCCAGCTCCTACAAACCCCAAGAGCCGAGGTACAGTGATGTGGAACAGTGCCACACTGTCCCCAACCACGAAGGGTCTCGAAACTACCCTCCACAAGGGCCTACACCAAGAGAAATGTTACACTACACAAAGTAATGCAACTATTCTCACTATCTTAAAGTTTATCCTTTTGGAGAGCTTCGAAATCACTTGATTCTTGAAACCAAGGCTCTGGTTCTTCAAGGTAAATTCTTCCTTGAGTTCTTGGAAGTCTGCTGCGCACACCTGCGACACGCCGAACGTTCCACACACGACAAAATAGAAAACCGCACACGACACGCAAACAACGACGTCGCACGCAACTAGCGATAACTCGCTATTGACTCGACACACACATTCAAAATCATGCCTCATCATTCACACACTATTGTAAGCATGAAATATATATTATTTCATGCCCTCATACCATTCCATGCACACACGCATGCACGCACACGGACAACAAACCGAATGCAAACCGTAGGGTTGCACCAACAAACTCCCCCTCGGATTGTTGGCCTTAGGATCGTGCTCTCTCAGTTTAGAGCCATCCCAGCCAGCTTGCAACACTTCCAATGCTGCTGCTCCACCAGCCTCTTGGTCATCATGTCAGGTGGCTGCCTTGTCGTCTTCACATAGTGCAACTCAACTTCACCCGCGACCACCATGCTCCTCGTCCAATGCCACTTCACCCTCATGTGCTTGGTGAGGCCATGCAACACAGGGTTCTTAGCAAGAGCAATGGCACCTTGGCTGTCACAGTAGAGTGGGGTAGGTCCTTGCTGCTCCTCCCCCAATTCAGCCAACAAACGCCGCTGCCACACAATCTCCCGTACGGCACGGAAGAGTGCCATGTACTCGGACTCCACCGAGCTCAATGCTTGATCCACCTGCTTCTTGCTCTCCCAAGCAGTTGGGCCTCCACCAACACAGCAAATGAACCCTCCAACACTTGTCATGTCCTCTGGTTCCGATGCAAAAGAAGCATCCGAGAATGCGGTGAGGAACAAACGCCCGGGCTCAACACCATCCGCGCCCTTTTGGCGCCTTTGTGCCGCCGCCGAGTATTGTAGCCCAACGGTCGGTGTTTGGCCAAGATACTTGGCCACCCTCATTCCAGCTGCTACCTGCTCCTCGTTAGGGCATTGAACAACCCTAGCCAACTGTCCGGTAGCAAACGCGACGTCCGGTCGGGTGTTTACCGCCGCGTACATGAGGCTGCCCACCAACGAGTGAAAACGGCGCCTCTCCTCTTCACCAACGCTCTCCTCCTCTGGTCCCTTCACACACTTGAACCCAGAGGGAAAGGGTGTAGCCACATGGCCTTCACTCTGCCCAAAGTTGGCAGCCAATGCCTCTAGGTACTTTCGTTGATGCACCCGCATGCACCGCTTCTCCACATCTCGTTCGATGTGGAGCCCAAGGTAGAAGCTCACGTCACCAAGGGCCTTGCACTTGAACTTGTCTTGAAGCTTCAGCATCACCTCCTTCACAAGGTCAGAGGAGGGTGAGAAAATGAGGATGTCATCCACATAAACCACCATGAAACTCCTCTGCTCCCCCTCGCCAAGCATGAACAATGAGTGATCGGCCGTTGAGGGAGTGAAGCCTATCTCCTCCAAAACTCCTTGCAGCTTCAACTACCACGCCTAGGGGCCTGCTTCAGTCCATAAAGGGCCTTCTTCAGCCTCAGAACTCTGCCACTACCATCATCAAACCCCTCTGGCTGCGCCATAAAAATCTCTTCCTCAAGGACGCCGTTGAGGAATGCCGTTGTGACATCCATTTGTTTCACCATCCTTTGATGGTAGCTCCCGCGAGTAGGGTTCTCAGCGTCGTCGGCTTCACCACAGGAGCAAACAACTCCTTATAGTCCACCTTCTCCTTCTGCTGGTACCCCTTGGCCACAAGCCTAGACTTGTAGCGCTCGATATTGCCGTTGGCGTCGGACTTGATCTTGAAGAGCCACTTGGACGTAATCGCCTTACGCCCCTCCGGTAGCTCCACCAATTCCCACGTGCCGTTCTCCTCAATGCTTTTCAGCTCACTCTCCATTGCCTTCTTCCACTCCTCAGCATCACTACTCTCCAAGGCTTCCTTGAGAGTTGCTGGTTCTCCCGGCATCTCCACCGGAGAGAAGAACACGAAGGCACACTCGTCGTAGTCACTCTCCTCGTCATCTCCAACTATAAGTGCCGCTCCGGCCAGAGCTGACTTGGCTGGATTTCCCAATGCCTCATAGGTCAGCCTATTTGGGGCTTGGATTCTCCTCTTGCCCCTTCCTTCTTCCTCAGCTGCAGGGACATGAAGGCCTTGGCGTTGCTGCGGGGTGACTCGGATCCGTGGAGCACTCGTAGTGCGAGAAGGAAGTGTCGGTGCACGCTCGCTCACTTGCTGCACCTCCTCCTCTTCTTCCTCTGCATCCTTGGCCTCCTCTCCCCCATTCACAAGGGAAGATTGCCTTGTGGTGGTGCTGCCGCTGCTCAGCTCCAAGGGCAGCTCCACATGCTCCAAACCGGAACTCTTCACCTCCCCAAACCGCATGCCTATCTTCGCCTCATTCTCCACCTTCCAATCCTTGTACATCAGATTCTCCATGAATTTACAGTCCCTGCTCACCAAGAATTTCTTGGTGAATGGGTCCCAAAGAAGCCATCCCTTGCTGTTTTGAGCCATGCCCAAGTGCACGGCCCACACCGCCTTGGCACCAAGCTTGTTGTGCCGAAGATGCTTAGGCACGAGCGCCATGCACATGCACCCGAACACCCGAAGCATATCCACCTTTGGCTTCCTTCCAATCCACTCCACATAGGGCACCCATTTGTCTGCTCCCACATGAGTCAAAGCTCTGTTCTTGGCCACACACGCACTCCGCACCGCATCAGGCCAGAAATAGTCGGGTAGCCCGGCTTCAATGAGCAACCCACGCGCCGTCTCCGTGATTGTCCGGTTCGCTCGCTCGGCGATGCCGTTCATTGCAGGGGAGTATGGCATGGTAAGGGAGTGCCTTATGCCATTCTTCTTCAGCCACAATGAGAATTCCTTGCTCAGGAACTCTCCTCCTCGATCGGTGCGAATTGCCTTCACTAACCGGTCTTGTTGCCGCTCCACCATCGGCAACCAATCGGTCTTCACCGTTTCAGCCACGTCACTCTTCTTGGACAGCACGTACACCCAAGTCATGCGAGTGTAGACATCCACAATGGTGAGAAAGTACTCAGCTTCAGCAGCTCCAAGCTTCAAGGGGCCCACCACGTCCATCACCACCTCATCAAGTGGTGCCTTAGCCGTTGCCTCCGAACTAGAGAACGGGTAACGGGTGAACTTGGCTTGCATGCACGTCGGGCAGCCAAGTACCTCATCGGGCTCCCCCTTCACACGTATGCCAGCAACCATCTCATTCTTCACTAGCTGCTGCAAGATGGGCAGGGCCACATGCCCCATTCGCCGATGCAAAGTCAATCAATCACACTCCCTCGTAGCCGAAGTCGGATTGGAGAATGCCGCACTCGCAATAGTGCCCCACATGTTCTCTCCGTACTCCTCCTCCGCTGCTGCCTTGGGGTTCTCCTCATCCTTGTGCTGCTTCTGAGCTGCTGCACCACTCTCCTTGTGTTCACCGAGGTTGCTGGTCCCTCCAAGATTGCACTTCTTAGACTCAATCTCCTTAGTGCGACCGTTCGTGCCATCGCCGCTACCAACCGCTTCACCCTTGGTGCTGATGCTTGCTGCCACTTGCCTCTCCTTAGGCATGGGGACCACAGGGATCTGCCACATCTCGTTGTAGACATCCCTATCCTCGTGAAGGTTCCAAAGAATCCGCTCGCCAAGCCTCGCGGTGTAGGTCTTAGCTCCCTTCGAGCTCGTGCCCATGCCGGCCTTTTGCAACCGCCGCACGGAAATCAGGTTCGCAGCAAGGTTGGGCACCCAAAGCACGTTCTTGAGGCCCAACATCTTCCCATCAGCACCCTTGAACATGGCCTTGCCCATGCCTTTCACCTCTGCTCGCTGCCCCAAAGCCAATGTCACATGCTTCACCGGTGACGGCTCAAGTTCGTTGAGCAAGTCCGCACGAGGTGTCATGCTATAGGTAGCGCCGCTATCGATCACCCAATAGTCCAGGGAGTGTAGGGTGACCTTCCCCACAGCTGCTGGCTCCTCAAAGCCTTCATCCTTCTCTGGACCAGCCGATGCTTGCGTGGACACAAAGAAGAATTGGCCCGGAAAGCGATCGTCCCTCGACTCGCTCTCGTTGCCGGCACTCTTCATACTTGCAGCACCACCTCCGAGACCGCCAAGGCCTCCACGGCCTCTTCCTCTCCCTCCTCCTGCTCCTCTACCCTCTTGGCCTTGAGCAGGAGTCCATCCATCAGGGAGCTTGTAGCAATCACGCCACATATGTCCGCTCTTGTGACAATAGTGGCACTCGCCGTCGAATCGGCCGCGACCGCGTCCGTAGCTCTTGTTGTCGCTGCCGTATCCACCACTCCCGCGGCCTCCACTGAAGTTTTTGCTGCCAAATCTGCTTCCCCCTCGTCCTCTGCCCCTTCCACGGCCATACCCTCGGCCGATGCTTGCTGCCCCGGCGCCATCCGCACTCGCCAACTCACGGCGGCGGAAGTCCTCTTGAAGGATCGCTCGCTTCACGTCTTCAAGCGAGAGGCGGGGCAAGTCACGATTGAGGTTGATGATGAGCGAGGACCATGACTCTGGGAGTAAGGCCAGCAACTTGGTCTTCTTTTGGAGCTCGCTGTAGTTCAAATCAGCTCCCTCAAGCCGCGTCAACAAGTCGAAGAATTTCTGCACCCCTTCTTCAACCGCTTCGTCTTCTTCAATTCGTAGTGCCGCCATTTGCCGTTCCAACACCACCGCTACCGCCGCTGTTGCAGGAGCATGTACACCCTTGAGAGCAGCCCATGCCTTTGGTCCCTTCTATGGTTCACGCTGGAATGGCTTGATGTGACGGATCTGGCTGCTCCCCAACGCTTGCCCAAGTAGGAGATAGCCTTGTGCACTCTTCCGCACCCACGGGCTCTTCTCCGGGTCGTTCTCGGGGCGCTTCTCCGTTCCTTCCATCACCTCCAGCAGGTCATAGTGGTCAAAGATGTTCTCCATCTTGAAGGACCATTCAGCAAAGTTGTCACCGTTGAACTTGTCAAGCCCAAACACCCTAGGCTCATCCCTAGGTGGGCCAAGACTTGGTTGCATGGGCGCCATGGCTGAATCACGGGGTTGGCCTTGAGCTTGAGCTTCTCCACTGCCACCAGCACCTCTGCCACCCCTTTCCTCAGGTCCAGCCATTGTCGAAACTGCTCCAAGGGGCTCTGATACCACTTGTTATAGTCACAATAGGCTTGAATGTGCCTAAAACGAAAGATAGAGAGCACAGACGGATTTCTGCACAGCGGCTTCAAACGTTGATAGCGTTCTGCTCACAGCTGCAAATGACTTGATTCAAATTGGATCTGGAGCGTCTTCACGTCGTCTACAATAAGCAATTTAGATTGCACGATTTGATAAAGAATTGACGACACAGCGTCGGTTTGAACGAACGGTACTATGGCAGCCACTATAGTCTTAGAACACAAGATAGGAAGAGTTACGAGTTGGGAATGACTCCCAGCTCCTACAAACCCCAAGAGCCGAGGTACAGTGATGTGGAACAGTGCCACACTGTCCCCAACCACGAAGGGTCTCGAAACTACCCTCCACAAGGGCCTACACCAAGAGAAATGTTACACTACACAAAGTAATGCAACTATTCTCACTATCTTAAAGTTTACCCTTTTGGAGAGCTTCGAAATCACTTGATTCTTGAAACCAAGGCTCTGGTTCTTCAAGGTAAATTCTTCCTTGAGTTCTTGGAAGTCTGCTGCGCACATCTGCGACACGCCGAACGTTCCACACACGATAAAATAGAAAACCGCACATGACACGCAAACAACGACGTCGCACGCAACTAGCGATAACTCGCTATTGACTCGACACACACATTCAAAATCATGCCTCATCATTCACACACTATTGTAAGCATGAAATATATATTATTTCATGCCCTCATACCATTCCATGCACACACGCATGCACGCACACGGACAACAAACCGAATGCAAACCGTAGGGTTGCACCAACACAGGTCAGGCGGAACATACAGGTAACAGTCACCCTCAGCACTAATAGACACAGCATACATAGCAGCAAGGATAGCATCATAATCAAGATCAAAGATAGCAACCCCCGACTTAAGCAGATCACCCCAGCGAGGGATCTTAGTGGCGTCAGGAAACTGTGTACGCCAGGCGTCAGTCAGGCGGCCGAAACAGCGGGGCGTGGCGTGCGGGCCGCCGCTCGTCTCTCCACTACGGTCGCCGGTGCAGAGAAGTTAGCACAGGGACCAGCACCCCCAGACCCCCCACGCCCAGCGTACCACTCACGAAGCTGCTGGGGCGACAGGGTCTCACGAGGGCGCTGCTGCTGCTGGCGCTGGCCACCGCCAAAGCCTCCCCGCTGCACAGCGCCACTCCGACCAGTACCACCACCGCCGCCACCCCCACCGCCTCCGCCGCTGCTGTCGCCACCTCCACCACCGCTACCGAAGCTCCCACTCCCGCCACCACCCCCACCTCCACCCCCAACCCCTTCACCGCCTCCATCGCCACCATCGCCTCCCCCGCCATCCCCTGCAGCACTCTTGCCCCCGTTGCGGCGCCTCCCACTAGGAGCAGACGCAGCTCCGACCGACTTGGTGCCAACGAGGCCGACAGCAGCAGCAGAGGCAACAGAGGGCAAAAGAGGGACAGGGGAGCACCCCTCAAAGAAAGGGGCACGAGGGTCACCACGAGAGGCTCTTACAGCGACTATACTCGTCTCTGCTGCAAGGAAGCGCTCCTCGAGGAGGTCAACGGTGAGTGTGGTGGGACAAAGGGAGAGGAAGTGGTCCCTGACCGAGCGAAGGGAGTCAAGGAGCCGGGTGACGAGGTAGTAGAGAGTGATGTACATAGGGGGGGGGTTCGCGGCGCAGAACTCGGCAGGAAGCGTAGCGCGGTAGCGGGTGTCACTAGTGCAGAGATGCGTAATGAGGTCAGCGACGGTGGCAAAAGCAGCTAGGTCAGGGAACAGGTACGGCAGCATGAGGCGGCTAAGGGCAGCAGTGGCAGGGGAGGAGTAGCGCGCAACAACAGCGTCGTACAGAGTCCTAGCGGTCTTGTACTGGCTAAAGTGCGCGCGCTCAGCAGACGGCAGGTGACTACGGACAGCTAGACGAGCAGCAGCATCGCGTGTGGTCCACTGTGAGCGAACTGTACTGTCAGCATCGGCAGTAGGGGCAACAGCGACGCCGGACGTGTGGTCGAACAGTGAGACTCCATCCTTAGAGTCACACTGCAGAAAAAGCTGCAGATCATCTACCCAGACCTCAAAATCGACCGCTTGACCCTCAGCATCAAAGGTAAGGACATTAGGGCTGGCCATGATAGCAGGAGCAGTAGCAGTAGCCTAGCAGCAGCAGTAGCAGCAGGAGCAGCGCGACTTGGCAGGGCGGCGCGGCTCGCAAGGGCGGCGCGGGTGCGGCGGTGCGCTTACCAGGGTAGGGCCGTCAAGGGCAGCGGTAGGCAGGGCCGCGTGAGCAGCAGTAGGTAGGGCCGGGACTGCTGCGGTAGGAAGGGCCGCAGCAGCTGCAGGTGGGGCCGCGACAACGGCCGAGCAGGGTCGCGACAGTTTCAGGCGGGGCCGCGAAAGCAGGGCGGCAGGGCCGCGACGGCTCCAGGCAGGGCCGCGACAGCAGGGAGCCGCGACAGCGGAATGCAGGGGCCGCGACTGGCGGGTCCGCGACAGCAGGGGCCGCGACTGGCGGGGCCGCGACAGCAGGGGCCGCAACGGCGGAATTCAGGGGCTGCGACTGGTGGGGCCGCGACAGCAGGGGCCGCGACTGGTGGGGCCGCGACAGCAGGGGCCGGGACGGCGGAATGTAGGGCCGCGCCGGCAGGGGCCGCGACAGCAGGGCCGCGACGGAAGGGGCCGCGACTGCCGGGGCCGCGACAGCAGGGGCCGCGACGGCAGGGGCCACGACGGCAGGGGCCGCGGCGGTAGGGGCCGCGACTGCTGAGGCCGCGGCTGCAGGGGCCGCGACAGTAGGGGCCGCGACGGTAGGGGCCGCGACGGCTCTAGTCAGGGCCGCGACAGCAGGGCAGGCGCGAGGTGCGCTACAGGGCAAGGAGCGCGCTTCGGGCAGGGCAGAAAAAAAAATTGATGGTGGGCCCTAAAAAAAAAAACGGTCCCACTAGGGAACCCGCTCTAAACCATGTGAAGATTGTACGAGGAATGAATGAACTAGAAAGAAGATGGGTACAAGTAGGAAAACCTAGAAAGGCTGTACCCCATAATGTCTACCCCACTACAACCTACACAGGCTATATCATATATGTTTGACAAGTGGGGCTGGTAGAGGCGATGGTACTTTGACGCATAAGGGTAAAAATTTGCGCACACTGATTTCGACAACGTAGGAAAAACTCTACGCTTTTGAAGAAATGGTACAAAATTGCCTACCCCTTCAAAATCAGGGTAATAGTAAAAAAAACAATTCTAGAAAGGGTAATCAGGGTATTTTACCCAAAAAAAATGCCCTGACGTCTACCCAAAAAAAAAATGTGATAAGTGGGGAAGCGAATGTGTGCGCGGTCCGAAAGGGCTGTGGCTCTGAATACCAATTGTTACGAGTGCAATCGAGTGAACGAACGAAGATTGCACTATCGAAGCAAGTGTCAAGAACAGAATAGTGATTTCATTAAGGTTGGTTGGGGTACATAAACCTAACCCTAACTGTTGCACCCCATATGACACACATCACTAAGACTATAACATCTGTCACACCCCTATAGCCTAAGTGAGGGGTGTTAACAAAAACCAACAACGTACGGTCACAAGACCAGTCACAAAGCAACAAAGCTCAGGGTGGATCACAATGTCACCACACACTCTGAGCACAAGCAAAAGAGCCACAAGGTTAGTTCAAGAGTTCGCAGAGGTATATATAAAGCGTACAAACAAAGCAAGCAGAGAACTCAAGACTACGCAAGGAGAGAACCTGTGTCAACGAGACCTAACTGCACACAACACCTCTGGTGGTCACAAGGCGAAAGGGCCTTAGTGAAGATGTCTGCAGTGTTGGCCTCGGACTCCACAAAGTCGAAGCGAGCCTGTCCACGCCTCTACAAGTCTCGCAGAAGAAAGTACTTGACATTGATGTGCTTCACTCTGCTCTCCACTCGCGGCTCTTGACAGAGGAGAATCGATGCCTTGTTGTCAGTGAACAAGGTCGGTGCAGAGCTCGGCCGCACACCAAGGTCGGTGAGCAAGAAAGTCAACCAACGCAGCTCCTGTGCAGCCATGGCTCCAGCGTAGATCTCGGCCTCAGCGATAGAGGTCGAGACCGAGGAGAAACGCGTGGACCTCCACGAAACAGCTCCAGTACCCATTGTCAACGTGAGTTGGGTGTGGCCCCGTCCTCGCTTGGGCGGTGCCGACCTTGTGGTCGGGTGTACGGGGGAGTGCAGCCGACCTGCAGCAGTGGGCGAGCTGGTCGATGAGGGTGCTCGACCTGCGCGGGGGCCACTGCATTGGTGCCGACTTCTGGGTGCCGACTTTGGGGTGATCGACCTGGTGGTCGACGGAGGAGGGGCCGACGTCGACCTCGACAGGGGGGACGTCGAGTAGCATGTCACCGGGTTGAAAGACGCCGACTTCGGGACGTTGACTTGGCGACGCCGACCTGGGGAAGCCGACGTGGGTGGTCGGCTGACAGGTGTACTGGCCGACCAGGAGTGAAATCGACCTGGTGTGGTCAACTGAAGGTGGTCGTCGACTAAGGAGGTCGACGGGCACAAGGAGAAGTTGGTCGACGAGATGGTTGCCCGATCGACCCAAGTTACCAGGGCGACGAAATTCTACGGAGGCACGCGACAGTCGCCCAGGTGTTAGTGGCGAGACCGACCTCAGTGTGGTATCCCGAGGTCGACGTGGCTGATCAGGTGCAGTCGTCAGCGCCAGGTTGATTTGGTGTGTGCGCTGTGCAGGTGACAAGGCACGTCGCGCCAATCATCTGCAAGCACCTGCGGAGCAGGTGCACTGCTGTTCTAAGGATGCAACGTTGGCACGCCGTCGACTTGCAGCGTTGGCAAGCCGCAACTTTACATTGCTAGAGCGCGGTCGACCAAGTCGTGCTGGAATGCGGTCGACCATGCTACGCTGGCAGACGACCTGCTAGCATGCTAGCTCTGATGTAGTCTTTTCTTGCCAACTTGATTGTACTTTATTATTGTTCTCAACTTTTGCTAGTGAAACTCTTGCGGTTTTGCCCTGTGAATGCACAAGTGCTAGAGAACGACTAACTGAACGAACGCAAAGATCCCTCCTACCCCGTGCCTAGCCCGTAGTCTAGCTCCCGTTGATAGAGTTATCTTCGCACCCCTGAGTAGACCTGTGAGTCTCGGCATCGTCAGCGTAAGAAGAGTCACAGTGTCCAGTAAGTACGACAGACTGTCTCCCTCCAAGAACTAGCCCCACGCCTGATGTCGTTGCTAGGTACTTCGCCACCCTCACAGCAGCTGTTCAGTGAACTGGACGGTGTCTCCCTGGCGCAACAAAGCGAGCAAGGATGCTGAGAGGGAAGGCGAGGTCTGGGCGAGTACAAGTCATCAGGTACATGAGGCAGCCCACAAGCTCTGTGTAGGGACCAGTGAGTCCAGTGAGTTTGTGGTCAACAGTAAGAGGTGTGTGCAGTAGTGTGGAGTGCTTGAGCTTGAACCGCTGAAGGACCTGCTGCACCATGTGTGATTGTGAGAGTGTAATCGTGCGAGCGGCTCTGTCCTTGGTGATCTGCAAGCCAATGTAGTGGCCAACTCACCAAGGTCAGTGCACGTGTGTCTCTTCTGCAGTTTGCGCTTCACGTCAGTCAAAGCAACCCTATCAGCAGTGGCAAAAACCAGGTCGTCGATGTAGACCAGTACAAAGAACGGTGTGGAGCCACGACGAACGAACATCGACGGGTCGGCAGAAGAAGGCTAGAAACCAAGGTCAGAAATGGTAGAGCGAAGGGTGTCGTGCCACTCACAAGGAGCCTGACGGAGACCGTAGACCAGTCGTCTAAGCCTCTACTGGGTCCCAGGAGGGAAAGTGCCAGTGAAGGCAGAGGGACGACGCAACCAGACCTCCTCGTGTAGGCTACCCTGAAGGAAAGCAGTGGAGAAGTCGAGAGAGTGTAACTCGTAGTCTCTATGTGCTGCTACGTGCAGTAACACCCGAAGAGTGGTCATCTTTGGGGTAGGCGCAAAGGTCTGAAAGAAGTCAACTCCCTCGCGCTGACTAAAACCTCTAGCCACATAGCGCGCCTTGAAGACCGGAGGAGATCTCGGCGGCCGCTTCACCCTGAAGATCCACATGCCATCGACTACGTTCGCCCCAAGGGGGGAACCTCGTCGACGTAGGTGCCTGTGGATCTGTAGGAGGCCATCTCTGAGTCCATGGCAGCTCTCCACTAAGAGGCCCAAGGCCCTGACACTGCCTCAGCGTAAGTGCGAGGACTTGGTATGTCAAGGGCGTCGGGGTCTCCCTCAGGGGCGAGCAGCATGGCACAAAGATGAGGGGAAGCGGCTGGCAGGAACTCAAGCTCAAACTGCCTGTCCTCTAGGGCGTCACATCCAAGGGCAGACTCACCCCCGACGGCCAGAGGACTGGTAGGAGGAGCAGCCACGAGACGAGTGGCGTAGTCAAGGCGGCGATTAGAGGCAAACTCAGTGACAACGGTAGTAAGAGCGGAGACGGAGAGCAGAGAAGCACGGGGGTCGATAACAAGAGAGGCGAGAACACGAGAGAGAACAAGACGGAACGGGCGGTAGTAGTCAGGGCTGACTCAGGGGGAGAAGGAAGCACAGACGGCAACGAACGAGGCGGACTAGGACGGAACAAGACAGTACAAAGGTCAGTGAGAGGGACAGGGGACAAGGGACAAGCACGAGGAGAGCGACGAGAGGCCCAAGTGTGTGAGGACAACAGAGGCTAAGAATGAGGAAAAACAGCTGGGGAGGCATCAAGAAGAGGAAGCGAGGGCACAGAGACGGGAGGAGAGGGGGAGGAGGGAGGAGAGGGAGAGGGGAGATTGAGGGTCCGAAGACCAGAAACAAGAGGAGGAGGTGGAAGCTGCTGCTGCTCCTGCTGCGGTTGTGACCGTTGCTCCTCCAGCTGCGGCTGCTGCCTCTGCTCCTGCTGCTGCGGCTGCCGCTGCGGCTGCTCCTCCTTCGGCTGCTCCTCCAGCTGCGGCTGCTGCTGCTGCTGCTGTTGCTGCTCCTCCAGCCGTTGTAGCTCCAGCTGCTGCTGCTCCAACTCTCTCTCCTCTCGCTCCAACTCCAGCTGCTCCTCACAGGCATGGCGAACAAACGCCTGGTGCCGGGTCGGGTAGGGGTGGGGGGGAGGAGTAGTTTCCAGAGCGGTGGTAGCCCCAGGACCGCTCTCCAAAGCACCAAACGCACCACCCCCAGAGCCAGCACCACCAGCAGCAACACGACCAGTCCCAGACTCTCCAGGTCCCGTAGGGGGCGCACCCATACCCCCAGTCGTAGCACCTCCAGTTGTAGCACCCCCAGGGACAGCGCGACTAACACCAGCTCCCCGAAGACTAGAACATTCTGCACACTCGGGCTCAGCTCCAACTCCAGCACCCCCGGCACCAAAACCTCGTGGAGGCACACTCTCAGCTCCAACTCCAACCCCTCCAGAGGTAGCACCTCCAGGGTCCGCGCTACGGACACCAGCACCCTCAGGGTCTGCAGTAGCCTGTGGAGGAAGTGCTGACGATTGCTACGGTGACAGTGAGGAGGACTGCGGAAATGGGGACGAGACCTGAGGGGCTACCGAAGGGGAGGGGTAGTGTGTGACACACCTGACAGGGCTGGACCAGGGGGGGGAGGCTGTACCTGAGGAGCCAGAGGGTGAGTGGGAGTCAGGAAGAGAGGGGGAGGAGGAACCGGGAGACCTCAACAGGGGTACCGGGTGTAAAAGGTGAAGCCGGAAGAGTCCCCGGGGAAACTGAGGAAGACACAGGGAATGGCGCAAGGTGAGAGAAGACACAGGGAATGTCCACGGAGGTGTCGCAAACACGTGCCAAGCAGCCCCAGACACGAAAACGCGATGCAACACCAGGGGACCCAGTCCAAAGACTGGTCGGTGAAGCCCCTGGCCGGGAGACACGTGGCCAGAGGTTCAGCTGGTGAGCGGCGTACCGAACCACGTAGGGCCACAGAAAATGGGGCACACGGGCGTGTTTCATGGAGGTACGTGCGATATCCATGACCAAGCCTATGCGGCGCTCAGCAACCCCATTCTGCTGTGGGGACTCCGGAAGCGTCCAAGACTGACGGATGCACTGCTTGCGACAGAATCTGGCGAGAACGCCGGAGCGAAACTCACCCACACGGTCAGAGTGCGGACAACTGACACGACGAACCCGAGTGTCCGCAGTGATAAGCAACCACCGGACCAGCGTAGAAGTCACGTTGGACTTCTTCGCCAGTGGGAACACTGTGGTGTAATGAGAGTAATCGTCAACGACCACCAGAAAGAAACTCTCTCGCTCAGGGGCAGGGCGCGAGGCGGGGCCCCAGACGTCCAAGTGGAGAGTCTCAAAGGGCTCGGTGGCCGGACCAAGGGAGGAGGAGTGAGGGGTGGCGCGCAGCCGGCCCTCGACGCAAGGGGCGCAAGGTGGTGCAAGCGGAGGCGGCAGCGACGGCAAGACTCGCGGGAGGCCTAAGACAAGACGCTGACTAGCCATAGTGCATAGGCGAGGAATGGACAGGTGACCAAGGCAGTTGTGGTTCAGAACGGTGGGGTGGGCAAGCGAGCGACACGAGCAAGACACAGCAACCGGACCAGATGCTAGAACCCTACCATACGCAGCTACCTGGTGGGAGGTGGCAACCTGGTGAGACGCGGGGACCTGACGGGGGGCAGTGAGAGGGGTCGGAGGCAGCAGCTGCAACTGCCGCTGCTGCTGCTGCTGCTGCCTCTCTCGGGGGCCAGTGTGAAGTGTGTATAGACCAGAGCCCAGCTCAGCGTGAAAGGTGGCCAGGGGCGCGTACGTGTCACCGTCTACACAGGTCGCAGTGTCCCCAGAAGGCTCAATCCAAACACCCACGTGAATGTCCACGAGCGGCCTCACACCCACCAAGTTCCTGGAGAACGAGGGGACGTGAAAGCCGGCCAGGAAACCCGAGGGAACAGCCGGACACGGAAGCGTAGTAGTGTAGCGAGCAGTGACTGGTCCCGAAGTGGGATCAGCCAGTGCTACAGAGACCGGCGCAGGAAGCGGACTAAGCGTCGTGTGGTCGCGGAAGAAACAGTGTGAAGCTCCAAAGTCCGGAGAGAGGTTGCCCCTGTTGGCCGTTGTGGAGAGCAGGTTGTGCAGGCGCACGGCGTGGTTCATGGCGTAGGGCCAGTACTTCTTGGATAGGCCGGACTGATTCATGAGGGCACGCACTTTTGTCATGAGAGTGCGATTTGTTAGAGACTAAGGACGGAGTCTATGAAGATTAAGGGCCGAGATATCTCAAAATCGTCAACTTCAATTCTGGACAGAATTGTCGACTTCACAAGAAACGTTGTCGACGATTAACGCACAATTAGAATTCTCTCAAACTCGATTATGTTGTAGCCCTTGACCGTGGCTATCTTTCCCAATTTGAATAGTATCAAAATATGGAGTATAACTCGAGTTATGAATTTCGGCGCACTAGGGGGTATGCTGCCATAGAAAACGTAACTCAATCACAATTATCTCACAAGTTCACACAAGAAAGTTGGAGTAGCAATTGAACCAGGTAGGAGGGGATGAAGAGGACGAGAGAGAAGGTCCCAAGGGATTCCCCAACCAAGGAAACCCCATACCACACAATTCCCCTCTCTATAGGCACCCCAACTTTGACATTTGTCACTTTCCCAACTCATGCCATCCACCTCACCCAACTTGGTCTTATACTCAGTCGTAGAGAGTACGTGACTTAGGAGTCACGAAAGTAGAAGTAGCGGGCTTCAAACTGAATCCCAAAGTTGAAGAAACAGGTTGCTTTCCAACCCAAGTTGTAAACATAAAGTTTCACTATGAAAATTTTATTCAAAGAGGAAAACAGAACATGATATTTAAGCAGTACGAAATCCGAATTTCAAAGTGCGCCTCGCGTAACGCGCCTCGTCGCGAAACCAAATTTCGTAACAGTAACCGACGTTGAAAACCGAAATTCAAACTGAACCGTCGTTGAAACCGACTTTCTTCAACTCCACCGAACACTGCCTCCGGAATGGTTGGGAAAATTCTGGCGGTTGAGAACGTTCTTCCCTCTCTCTCTCCTGAAACCCTCGTTTTCACCAGCTGCTCCTCACGATCTCGTCAGCTAGCTCCTCCCACCGTCAGAACTTATGTTCCAGCCAATTCTCTCCCACCGCCATAGGTAAGGCATTTCCCAAGTGTCCTGTTCTGTCGTTTCCATGCTCTAGAGTCGGTGCAGCGGCGAACCATTTCTAACAATCTCCCCTGTGGTTTGCTGCTGCCAGCCCTAGATCTGAAAATCTTAATCACTGTTCCTCCACCTCGCTCCCTTGTAAGTCCTGCAGGGTACGCATCCCGACAAGATACTTGCAGCGCTCGAAATTAGCCTTCGGAAGGACCTTAGTAAGGAAGTCGGCTGCCTGATCTTCTGTCCGTACGAACTCAAAGGTAAATGCCTTTTTCTCCAGCTGTTCACGCACCCAATGGTATTTGATGTCCATGTGCTTGGTACGTCCGTGCCAGTTGTCGTTTTTCGCCAATGCTATGGCCGATTTGCTGTCCGATCTGATGGTAGTTGGTCCTTCAATGTGTATCCCCATTTCTTGCAGTAAACGCCAAAGCCACACTCCTTCTTGACATGCGTAGAATAACGCCATGTATTCCGCTTCCGCGCTTGAGAGTGCCATGTCGTTTAGCTTCTTGCCTTGCCACGTGATTGCTGTCCCGCCAAGGAGGAAGACGTACCCATAAGCTCCCTTTCTGTCCTTCTTATCTGATGCATGAGATGCATCAGCATATCCGATTAACTCCATTGCTTCTTCTCCGCCTTCGTAGAGTAGCCCCTCTTCTCCCCGTTGCCGCAGATAGGTGATTGTGCGCTGCATCTCCTTCCATTTGCGGCCTTCTGGCTGCAGCACGTTCTGCCCCAAGAAGCTGGCAGCATGTGCGACGTCTACCCGCGTACAAGAGACGGGGTACATCACCGATCCGACCCGTGACTGGTAAGCCTTCAATGCTCGCTCCTTGCCGCCCCATTGGATGAGTTCTTCTTCAGGGTTGACTTCCTTCTCTGACAGGCTGCTGAGCGGAGTGGTCACTGCCTTGGTGCAGTCCCGTGTTCCAAACCTTTCTTGCAACCGATGAATGTACTTCTTTTGGTAGAGTAGCAGCTTCTTCCCTTCTTGGTCCCGCTCCAGGTTCATGCCAAGGAACAACGTGGCTCTCGGGATCTGCTTCACCTGGAAGACAGCTGCAAGGTGAGCACACACTTCCTCAACTCTGTCCTCCAAAGCTCCAGACACTAGGATGTCGTCGACGTAGAGTAGGAGGTAGACTTTTTCCTTCCAGTAAAATGCTCTGTCACACTGACTTTTCTTGAAACCTCCTTCGATCAGGCGTGCATCCATAGCCTTGTACCAATCTCGAGGGCTTTGTTTCAGCCCATAGAGCGCTTTCAGCAGTTTGCATTTTTTGTCAGTCCCGTCCTCCATCCCTGTAGGTTGATCCATGTAGATTTCTTCTTGGAGTTCTCCGTAGAGGAAAGCGTTCTTGATGTCAAGTTGAACCATGATGTAGTTGCGTGCTGCCACAATCTTGAAGAGTGTCCTTGCTGTAGTCAATTTGCTGACAGGGGCATATGTCTCCGTGTAGTCGATCCCCTCCACTTGCGTGTAACCTTTTGTCACCAGCCGTGCTTTGAACCTCTCCAGCTGCCCCTTATCCCCTGTTTTTATCTTGAAGATCCACTTGACGCCAACGGCTTGCCTCCCTTCGGGCATTTGGACGAGTTTCCAAGTGCCTCTTTCCGCGAGAGTGTCCAACTCTTCTTGTATAGCTGCTTTCCACTGCTCCTTGTATGGTCCAGAGAGTGCTCCCTCGATGCCCAAGGGTTCCTGCGGCAGATTGTAAGTCTCTCTCCTTTCCTTGGTAATCAACGCTGTCGCCGTTGAGGTGAGGAGGAGGTGAGTGTGCACGTCTTTCCAGCATGTCATCAGGACCTGTTGGTATTTCGGATTCGGTTTCTTCATCCGCATCCCTCTTCCCAACTCCTCTCCTTTCACCGAAGCATCACTTGCACTCGTGTCTGCTGCCATCTCCCCTGCTTTCTCTGTGCTTGAGCCTCCTTCCTCTCTCCCAATAAGAATAGCTCCTTCCTGCAGTAAGCTCTCAATTTCTGCTGCTCCTTGGTCGTTGTTGTTTGTCTCGAAGAACTCCCACGGGTCGCTTTTGCCCTCTGTACTTGGCTGACCCACAATTTCAGCTTCATTCCCTCCCATGTCTTCATGTGTGTCGCGAGCTGATCGTTGCAGGGGTGGAGTTGTAGGAGCCGCTTCCATGTCACCGTTGGCGAGCGTATCCGCAGTTGGCTCCCACACCCAATCCACTCCAGCATGGGTATGTTCCTCCTCATATTCTTCCCCTTCGTCGTTTGCTGTCCCCAAGCCTTCGTTTTGGTCATCTTCAAGTAGTTCCTTTGCTCGTTGAGGTGTGGCAGGTGCTGTCCCTGGAGTTTCGCCCTTGTTGCTTGCCTTCCAGTCCACGTAGTTGAGTTTTTCGTAGAATGTCACATCTCTGGTCGCCAGTACTATCCCGGTCTCCACGTCCTTGATGATCCAGCCCTTGCTCTCTGGACATGTTCCCAAGTGCACCCCCCACCTTGCCCTTGGCAGAAGTTTGTGATCAGCTCCAGCAGGGGGCCTGTACTGCGTCATACAGCCCCACACTCGAAGAAACTTCAGGTTTGGCTTCCATTTGTAGAATGCTTCGTGAGGTGTCTTGTCCGCTACAAGTCCCTTTGTCGGTAGGCGATTTTTCAGCCAGCAAGCCATGCCCAGCGCGTCTCCCCAGTAGGTCAGAGGTAGCTTGCTGTCTGCTATCATGCTTCGCACGCTATTGAGCAGTGTCCTATTCACCCGCTCTGCAATACTGTTGTGTTGAGGGGTATGGGGAATAGTACGATGCTGTCGTATTCCCTTGGCTTTCAGGTAGTCGTTGAACACCTTGTTGATGAACTCCCCACCGTTGTCAGTTCGAAGTACTTTCAGCTGCTTGCCGCTTTGCCGTTCAGCTTCCGCCAACTAGTCCACAAAACTCGGAAAAACCTGAGTTTTATCTTTAAGTTCCGTCACCCATGTGAGTCTTGTGCCGATGTCTGTGAACGTGACAAAGTATCTGCTGACATGTCTTGATGTGACCCTCATGGGACCGCATACATCCGCTGCCACCACCTCCATTGCCCCATATGGCTCCTTCGGTCCATGTCTTGGATGGGGAGCCTTGGTAACTTTCCCTTCGACACATGAGTCGCACTTCGTATGGGTTTCCTCAGCATCATTCACCTTCACTCCTGCTGCCATATCTTTCTTCATCAATTCCTTGATCCGTTGAGTGCTTGCATGCCCCATCCTCTTGTGCAGGAGATTTATGTCAACAGTTTCTGCCACTGCTGCCACTGGGAACTTCAGCTGCTGCAGCTCAGTCACTGCAGTAATTTCCAGCATGGTGCGTAGCTCTTCTCGAGCCTTTTTCCCTTGTTCTGGTTCAGGTTGATAGATAATCTTGTTCTCACGAGTATCTTGCTCCTTCAGCTTCATCTCGTAGAGTCCTTCAGTCCGAGCGCCTTCCGCTATCAGTTTCCATTTGGGACCGAACACCCACAGCTTTCCATTGTCACTGAAGGTCTTGCAGCCACTGCTGTCCAGTTGCGTTTGACTTATAAGGTTAAGGGACAGCTTCTCCACCAGTAGAACGTTGTCCATTTTCAGTTCCCCATAGGGACTCTGTAAGATCAGGTCCCCTTCTCCTTGTACTTGAAGTTTCCCTTCATCCCCGAGTAGGACATAAGGTACTCCGGATTCCCGGTAGTTGCGTAGCCAATCAGCTCGGTGTGTCATGTGCTGTGTACACCCACTGTCCATAAACCAAGCTGTTTCCTTGAATCCTTTTGACAGCAGGCACACTTCGGATGCTCGAGCAACGTCGGCTTTGTGGGCGCCTCCAAGGATGGCGTCAACCTTTGGCGTTTCTTCCACTACTGCAGGTGCCTCCATCAGGTTTGTCTTCGCTGCTGCTGCTGGCCTTTGTGGTTGCAGCTCCTTTCCTCGGAAATTTCTGCTAGCTCGGTTGTGGTAGCAATCAGAAGCCTTGTGCCCAAATTTGCCGCAATGGTTGCAATTTCCATTGAATCCTCCGCTTGCCTTGTAGCCTTCTCCACGCCTTGCATCGTTG
Organism: Closterium sp. Naga37s-1; assembly: GCA_947471745.1. NCBI lineage: Eukaryota > Viridiplantae > Streptophyta > Zygnematophyceae > Desmidiales > Closteriaceae > Closterium > Closterium sp. Naga37s-1. The sequence continues at coordinate 689,011 of CANJKZ010000055.1, read as the reverse complement.
TTTTGTTGCCACTGTCCTTTCCCTTTGTAGTTTCTTCCATTTGGGTTGGAATAACAGTCGGCAGCTTTGTGCCCCTTCTTCCCGCAGTTGTAGCAGTTGCCAAAATCTCTTGGTGTGGCAGTTGCATTCAGATTTGCAGGCCTGTTGACCTCTGCTGCCGTTGCCACTGCTTCCCTTCTTTTCAGGTCAGATTTGACCAGCTCAAGCGCCTGGAGGGTCTCGAGCAGCTGGGTCATATCATTGGGCGTGTTGCAGGTAAGGATCCCGATCTCTGCTGTCCACTCCTTCGGTAGACCGCTGATGATGTATCCCATCATGTGCTTCTCCGATTCGGGTGCCCCCATTGCTGTGAGATCGTCGTTGTGGCTCTTGGCTCGATTCACGTAGTCAATTATCTTCTCCATTGGCTCCATTGCGAGCAGCAGCAATTTCTTTCTCACTGCAGTCAGATTCGTGTCGGTCCGTCCGAGATATACGGCTTCCATGTATGCCCATGCACGTTGTGCTGAATTGATGTCGTCCACGAACTGATCCAGCCCCACAGCGATGGAATCCGAAACTGAGTGACACAGTTGGAAGAAGGCTTGCAAACTCTTCTTCTTGTATGCCCTCTTTTCTTGTGCCGTTGCCGTTGCAGGTGGAGGTACTCCTTCCTCCGTCTCCTCGTCCGCTTTGTAGAAAGGCCAGATATCAACTTCTCTTGCCCTCCGCATGAACTTAAGTCGCCATGTGCTGTAGTTGTTGCCATTGAACCGTTGTGCCTGGCTTAGGCCAATCGTTGGCCTGGCAACCATGTGCCCTTGTGTAAGGGCCTCCAAGAGGGCTTGGACTTGGGGAACTTCGGCACTGACTGAAGAACCCGAGCTTGCCTCACCATCCCCATTCGGCATGATGCAGGAACTTGTCTTGGCCCTTCTTGAATGCTTGAAACGCACTATAACCTCGCTCTGATACCAGCTCTTATACTCAGTCGTAGAGAATACGTGACTTAGGAGTCACGAAATTAGCAGTAGCGGGCTTCAAACTGAATCCCAAAGTTGAAGAAACAGGTTGCTTTCCAACCCAGGTTGCAAACAGAAAGTTTCACTATGAAAAAAATATTCAAAGAGGAAAACAGAACATGATATTTAAGCAGTACGAAATCCGAATTTCAAAGTGCGCCTCGTGTAACGCGCCTCGTCGCGAAACCGAATTTCGTAACAGTAACCGACGTTGAAAACCGAAATTCAAACTGAACCGTCGTTGAAACCGACTTTCTTCAACTCCACCGAACACTGCCTCCGGAATGGTTGGGAAAATTCTGGCGGTTGAGAACGTTCTTCCCTCTCTCTCTCCTGAAACTCTCGTTTTCACCAGCTGCTCCTCACGATCTCGTCAGCTAGCTCCTCCCACCGTCAGAACTTATGTTCCAGCCAATTCTCTCCCACCGCCATAGGTAAGGCATTTCCCAAGTGTCCTGTTCTGTCGTTTCCATGCTCTAGAGTCGGTGCAGCGGCGAACCATTTCTAACACTTGGCCACACTTGCCAACCTGGTTTGGCTTCTCCCAACCACTTGGCATCATCTACAGTGATGGTGACGAATTTCCCAACCCCCAAAAGTCTGTACCCCATATTGAGTCAACCCGCAAATTCCCATAGTCGCCGCATCTCAATCAAAACTTCGAACGATCATATCTTTCTCGTTCTTGCTCCGATCAAGGCGATTCTCAGTTTGTCGGGAAGCTCTTGAGCAGAGGAGTCACTTCAGATATCTGCTCAAGCCAAATAACATTCACACACACTCAGAAAATCCAAACAACACCAAACACAAATTCTTGCACACGCTCACACCACGCATGCAACACACGAACATATGATGGGAGGCAGACAGACGTGAATGCAAATGATAGCATCGCATAACACGATTGACCCTTTCGGCGATGCCTTGCTGCTGGTGAGCGTAGGGGAGAGAGATTTGATGCTTGATCCCCTTCTCTGTGACAACGCTCTCCAGTTCGTTGCTGCGAAACTCCTAGGCGCCGTCAGTTTGCCAAATTTTCAGCTTCTTCCCCGATTGTCGTTGCGCATGTGCAAGCCAGATGCGGAAGACTTCAGGAGCCTTTGAGCGAATGTCGACGTTGGCGATCTAGACGTGGCATGAGTAAGCGTCTACAAAGGTGAGTGTGTATCGTTCGCTGTTGACGTCGTCGAAGGTGAGCACGATGAAGTCGCTGTAGACTTTCTGCAGCTTCTTGTAGCGATTGGTGCTCGACTCCAGGGAGGGGTAGGCTTGGCGAGTGAGGGCCGCAGTGGGGAAGATAGTGCAGGTGGTTGGGTGTGATGTGCTGAGGGGTTCCGTGCCGTCAGGACGCAGAAATTCTCTCGGTAGGAAGACTTTAGTGCGGAGGCAGTTGTTGAACGTCTGACGCGAGGGATGGCCGAAGCGCTGATGCCAGAGGTCTTCATCTACGCGGATTCCGGAGGTGCGTATGTAACATGCTTGATATTCTAGTGCCTCTGGTTCTGTCTCATGGGGAATTTGGAGCACTGGTCCTTCTTCTTCTCCTGGTTCTACTTCGTTGTCCGGCTCCTCTGCTTCTGCTTCTGCTTCTGTCTCCCCTTCTACAGGTGCCATCGTGAGATAGAGCATGAGGAAGTTGCGATATGGAATGATGTTGAGTGGAGACCGCATGCCTTCGATGAAGCGTGCGAAGGGATCTGGGGGGGAGATTGGCCCAAGTGAGTCCTGTGGCGGAGTGGTAGGGACACTCCCCTCCTCAATCTCCGACCAGGGATCCGACCAGCGATAGGGTGAGTGAGGTGGTGAAGGGAGGTTGCGCGTAGGACGGCTTGGTGGGACAAGGACTTGTGGCGGAGGTCTTTCGGCAACCATCTCCCTCTCTACTGCCTCCATTTCTTCCTGGGTAAGATCGCCTTCTGCAAGTTCTTGGCGTTCGGCATCTCCCCATCCACCAGTTCCCCAGCCTTGAACGGTGCCCGAAGCACCAGTGGCGGATCCCCATGTTGCTCCGGTGGACCAACTAAAACCAACAACGTACAGTCACAAGACCAGTCACAAAGCAACAAAGCTCAGGGTGGATCACAATGTCACCACACACTCTGAGCACAAGCAAAAGAGCCACAAGGCTAGTTCAAGAGTTCGCAGAGGTATATATAAAGCGTACAAACAAAGCAAGCAGAGAACTCAAGACTACGCAAGGAGAGAACCAGTGTCAACGAGACCTAACTGCACACAACACCTCTAGTGGTCACAAGGCGGAAGGGCCTTGGTGAAGATGTCTGCAGTGTTGGCCTCGGACTCTACAAAGTCGAAGCGAGCCTGTCCATGCCTCTACAACTCTCGCAGAAGAAAGTACTTGACATTGATGTGCTTCACTCTGCTCTCCACTCGCGGCTCTTGATAGAGGAGAATTGACGCCTTGTTGTCAGTGAACAAGGTCGGTGCAGAGCTCGGCCGCTCACCAAGGTCGGTGAGCAAGGAAGTCAACCAACGCAGCTCCTGTGCAGCCATGGCTCCAGCGTAGATCTCGTACTCAGCGATAGAGGTCGAGACCGAGGAGAAACGCGTGGACCTCCACGAAACAGCTCCAGAGCCCTGACTGAAGTAGTACCCCTTGTCAACGTGAGTTGGGTGTGGCCCCGTCCTCGCTTGGGCGGTGCCGACCTTGTGGTCAGGTGTACGGGGGAGTGCAGCCGACCTGCAGCAGTGGGCGAGCTGGTCGATGAGGGTGCTCGACCTGCGCAAGGGGCACTGCATTGTTGCCGACTTCTGGGTGCCGACTTTGGGGTGATCGACCTGGTGGTCGACGGAGGAGGGGCCGACGTCGACCTCGACAGGGGGGACGTCAGTCCCACAAAAATCTTAACACTGGTTTTTCAGGGAAGGTTGAGAATGGACTGCCAAAATCAGGAATTTCAGGGTTTTTTTCCTGATATCTGAGGCCCTGGATCTGACTCAGCATTCATTGCAACAGACTTTACCAGCTAAATACAGGTAGTGTTGTTATAAGTGAAGGATCGTAGTGGATAGGATGAGTCTGTCAAGTCTAAGAGAAGACAATGAAGTCTTTGTAATGACCTTGTTAATAAGTTGAAAGAGAACGAGACAATTTAAGGATAGTGTGTGAATCAAGAAAAACAGGAATGAAATGACTAAGTGAAAGTTGGGTACAAAAGGCAAACCCTAGGCAACTGTACCCCATATGTGCTACCCCACTATAGCCTACAGTAGCTATGTCATATAACTCTGACACACCCCCATAGGCAAAGTGGGGGAGAACAAGGGGTCACAAGACCAGTCAAGCAAAGCAAAGCAAGCTCAGGGTGGATCACAAAGTCACCACACATTCCGAGCACAAGTTCAAGGCCACAAGGCCAGTTCACATGTAGGATTACATATATATATAAGGCTAGACAAGCAAGAGCAGGAGTATATATATATGCAACAGTACAAACAAGGTCAAGAGGTGAGCAAGTGAGGCAAGGTAGGTACAAGACCCAGCTGAGTACAGAAGCGCTGATGATCACAAGGCGCAAGTGCCTTGGTGAAGATATCAGCAGTGTTGGCCTCAGAGGCCACGTACGCAAGTCGCAGCTGACCACGCTGCTGTAGCTCACGAGCAAGGAAGTAGCGAAGAGCAATGTGCTTCGTTCTGTGCTCCAGTCTCTGCTCTCGACACAAGGCCAGCATGGCCTTGTTGTCTACGTAGAGCACTGGAGGAGAACGAGGCGGCTCTCCGAGGTCAGTCAGCAGGTAGGTGAGCCAGCGAAGCTCCTGTGCAGCCATGGCCCCGGCGTAGATCTCAGCCTCACAACTGGAGCCGAGAACAGAAGACGAGCGAGTAGCCCGCCACGAAACAGAGCCGGAACCAAGGCTGAAGGTGTAACCCTGTGACGACCGCTGCGTAGCCTGGTCGTCAGCCCAAGAAGCGTCTGCGTGTCCAGTGAGGACCACTGGACTCTGCCCTCCAAGCACAAGCCCCATGCCCGACGTACTGCACAAGTAGCGCAACACCCTCTTCGCTGCAGCCATGTGCTCCGGTCTGTGTCTCCCAGGAGCAACATAGCGTGCAAGAATGCTAAGAGAGTATGCAAGGTCAGGTCGTGTGCAGGTCATCAGGTACATGAGGCAGCCAACAAGCTCTGGGTACGGGCCACTCGACTCTACGGACTCATCCGAAGGCAGAGCTGAGAGCGAGTGGCGAGTAGGCAGAGGAGTGGCCTGAGGCGAGGAGTACGTGAAGCCGAAGCGCTGAAGGACCTGCTGCACCATGTGTGACTGAGTCAGGGTAATGGTGCGGCGTGCTCTGTCCCGGGTGATCTGCAAGCCAAGGTAGCTGCGCAGTTCACCCAGGTCTGTGCACGTGTGTCTCTTCTGCAACTCGGACTTCACGTGGGCGAGTCCAGCAGTGTCAGCTGTGGCAAAGACCAAGTCGTCGACGTACACGAGGATGTAGAACGGCTGCAAAGAAGTGTCGGTGCGCAGAAACAGCGACGGGTCGGCAGTAGAGGGAGCAAACCCAAGAGCCGCAAGTGTAGTCCTCAGTGTGTCGTGCCACTCACGCGGTGCCTGGCGGAGACCGTAGACTGGCCGCCGGAGGCTCCACTGGGTGCCAGGAGGAAAAGACCCAGCGAAGCCAGGTGGGCGACGCAGCCAGATCTCCTCGTGCAGGCTGCCCTGCAAGAAAGCAGTGCTGAAGTCAAGAGAGTGCAGCTCGTAGTCGCGGTGAGCAGCTATGTGCAGCAGTACCCGAAGAGTGGTCATCTTCGGGGTGGGAGAGAAGGTCTGAAAGTAGTCAACTCCCTGCCGCTGACTGAAGCCACGAGCCACGTAACGCGCCTTGAAGACAGGCGGAGAACCCGGCGGCCGCTTCACCCTGAAAATCCACATGCCACTGACGATGTTCGCCCCAGGCGGGGGAACCTCGTCAACGTAGGTGCCTGTGGACTTCCAGGAAGCCATCTCTGCGTCCATAGCTGCCTGCCACTGAGAGGAGTAGGGACCCTCTATCGCCTCCGCGTAAGAGCGCGGAGTCGGGATGTCAAGTGCATCCGGGTCTCCCTCAGGGGTAAGCAGTACGGACACGAGATGAGGTGAAGCAGCAGCCAAACACTGGAACTCCTCCTGCCTGTCCTCAAGGACGTCCGTGCCAAGGGCACACTCACCCCCGACGGACGGAGGACAGACAGACTCAGACTCAGCAACAAGACTAGCAGCGTAGTCTAGACGACAGCGAGCAGCAAAGTCGACGAGCTCAGTAACTAGGGCAGACGCAGCAGTGGACTCAAAGGAAGGGTCAGTGACAACAGTAGCAAGGAGACGCGTGACAGTAGGACTGGCAGCACGAAGAGAGTCCGACTCCGGGTCAGGAAGAGCAGGAAGAGAGGACTCAGGAGGAGAAGGCAAAGGGGCACGCAGAGGAGCAGTGGACGGACGCAAAGACATCCGGTGCGTGCCAGGGACAGGAGGAGGACGCTGACGCGAACCACGAGCACTAGTGCGAGCAGCACGGACAGGCGACCCAGGGCGAGACGCAGGCTCACGACGCTCAGCAAGACCTCCAGTAGGACCAGTGTAGGGAGAAGGAGCGGGCAGTGGGGAGGCCGGCTGTAACTGTAACTGTGACGGGACAGGCTGTGGACACGCTAAGGGAGGAGGAGGACCAGTAGAAGGCGGGAGACCAAGAACCTGCTGAAGGAGCGGAACGAAGTACGGCCGAGGCCGCGCGGCGACTCCAGACACAGCAGGGACAGCACCAGTACCCCCAGCGGCAGCACCAGCGCCAGCAGCACCTCCAGCTCCAGTACCTCCAGCAGCACCAGTAGCACCCCCAGCAGGACCGCCTCCAGGACCGACAGCAGTAGCCTCAGCGCCAACACCCTCAGCAGCTCCAGCTCCAGTCGTACCCGCAGGCCCAGCAGCTCCAGTACTCCCAGTACGAGCACCTCCGGGACCCGCGGCACCAGCACCCTCAGCAGCCGAAGAACCTCCAGCTCCAGCAGCACGCCTCCAGCGCCGGGCAAATCACTCGCGCAGCTCCTGTGGAGAAAGTGGCTCCCGCCGAGACGAAGCACCCGGAGAACCTCCAGGCTCAGCACCGCCAGACGCCACACGAGCAGGCCCAGCTCCCTCAGGCTCCGCACCCCCAGGCTCAGCACCTCCAGGCGTAGCACCCCCAGACGTAGCACTCCCAGGCTCAGCACCCCCAGGCTCAGCACCCCCAGTAGTAGCACCCCCAGACTCAGCACCCTCAGGCTCAGCACCCCCAGTAGTAGCACCCACACGCTCAGCACCCCCAGAGTCAGCAACCCCAGGCTCAGCACCCTCAGCAGCACCAGAGTCACCAGTAACCTCGACAGGCTCGACTGCGTCTACCTGGGACACACCTGAAGGGGCAGGACCCTGAGGGGGGAGGGGGTCTACCGGGGGGGGACCTGGGACAAGGAAGAGCGGTGGTGGGGGGAGGGACGGAGTGCGGTAGGGGAAGAGGAGGTAGTAGGGGACCGACTCGTCAAACGTGACGTCCTGAGAGGACAGGACACGGCGAGAGGTGGGGTGGTAGAACTGCCACCCTGGCGCGTCAGGGGGGAAGCCAAGGAAGACGCAAGGAGCAGCACGAGGGGACAGCTTGTCCGCAGACAAGTCGCGGACAAACGCCCGAGATCCCCAGACACGGAACGCAGACGCATCGCCAACCTTCCCCGTCCACAGCAAAGCTGGGGAGGTCTCCGGCATGGAGACCCTGGGGTGAAGGTTGATCTGATGCGCCGCGTACCGAACCGCAAACGGCCACAGAAAATGGGGGGCAGCCGCATGCATCATGGACGTACGGGCGACGTCCATGACCATGCCAATGCGGCGCTCAGCAATCCCATTTTGCTGTGGAGAGTCCGGAAGCGTGAAGGTCTGGCGGATGCCTCGTGCACGACAGTAGGCTCGCAGAAGGCCAGAGGAGAACTCTCCACCTCTGTCAGAGTGCAGACGCTGAACAGGAAAGTCCGAGCCGAAGCTCTGCCTGAGCTGGAGACGAGCTGCGCGGATCCAGTCGATCAACACCTCAGTGACATCACCCTTGCTGCGCAAGGGGAAGACTGTGGTGTAACGCGAGTAGTCGTCAACCACCAGCAGGAAGTAGCGCTCGTGACCCTGTCCACGGACGCGGGCCGGGCCCCACACGTCCATGTGAAGCGTCTGCAGCGGGGCCTCTGTCGGAGGAAACTGGGAGGAGTGAGGGGCAGCCCGCTGCCGCCCCTCGACACAGGGGACGCAGGTAGGGCCAGGCCCCGGAGGAAGGGGAGGGAGGGACCGGGGAAGACCAGAGACAAGGACACGGGAGGCCATGCTTCGGAGACGAAGCAGGGAGGGGTGACCAAGGCGGTGGTGCCAGAGGAGAGTCTCGTGAGACAGGAGGCGACACGAACAGGGGGCAGACTCAGGACCAGACCTGGACGCTGCAGCAAACACCTGACCCGACGCAGCTACCTGACCAGACGCAGTGACTGGAGGAGACGCAGTGGTCAGGGTGTACAGGCTCGACCCCGGCCGACGGGTAAACGTGGCCAGGTGTCGGCCTGTCCGAGCGTCCGTGCAGTGGGTCACCCGCCGACTCGCAGGAGTGAACTGGTGAACCCCCGCATCCTGTAGGTCAGCACCACTCACCAAGTTCGTAGAGAACGAGGGAAGGTAAAGACCAGACAGGGTGCCAGAGGGGGCCGCCGGACACGGGAGGACAGTGGAGAAGTGAGCAAGGACAGGACCCCCAGAGGGGTCTGCCAGAGAGACTGCAACTGGCCGGCTAAGCGGCGTGAGTGTGGTGCGGTCTCGAAAGAAGGAGCGAGAAGCCCCCGAGTCAAGGGTGAAGGTGTGGGAGGCCGAAGCCGACGCAGAACCTGAGAGAGCAGACTCACCAGCACCTGAGGGAGCAGACGCACCTAGAGCAGCAGCCTCGCTAGCACCTAGAGCAGCAGCCTCACCAGTACCTAGAGCAGCAGTCTCAATGCCCGGGTCGGGCGGAAAACACCGGTAACAGTCACCCTCATCACTAATAGTCACAGTATACATGGCAGCAAGAATAGCATCAAAGTCAAGGTCAAAGACAGCCACACCCGCCCTAGACAGCTCACCCCAGCGGGGGATCTCAGTGGCCTCAGGGAACTGGTGACGCCAAGCGTCCGTCAGGCGGCCAAAGCAGCGCTGGGTGGAGTGCGCACCCCCGCACTGCTCACCCGCGCGGTCGCCGGTGCGGAGGACGTAGGTGCACGGACCAGTACCCCCACCCCTCTGGCGTGCAGTGTACCACTCACGGAGCTGCTGAGGGGAGGGGATGTCACGAGTGCGCTGCTGGTGCTGCTGCTGCTGCTGGCGCTGACCACCACCGGAGCCGACCCTCTGCGCAGCGCCACCCCGACCAGCTCCACCTCCTCCGCCGCCTCCTCCTCCACCGCCGCCACCTCCGCTCCCTCCGCCACTGCCGCTGCCGCCTCCGCCTCCACTGCCGCCACCGACACCTCCACCCCCGCCACCACCCCCACCGCCACCCCCACCTCCTCCACCGCCTCCACTGCCGCCTCCACCGCCCCCGCTAGCTCCTCCAGCGCCCCTGCCCCCCTTGCCCTTGCCAGGGCGGCGTCTCCCGCTAGGGGTAGACGCCGCACCGACCGACTCAAGCCCAACGAGGTCGGCCGCAGCAGCAGAGGCAACAGAGGGCAAAAGGGGGGAGGGGGAACACCCCTCAAAGATGGGGGTGCGAGGGTCACCACGAGAGGCTCCTACAGCTACTATGCTCTTCTCTGCTGCTAGGAGGGACTTCTCGAGGAGGTCAACGGTGAGAGTGGTGGGGCAAACTGAGAGGAAGTGGTCCCTGACTACGCGAAGGGAGTCAGGGAGCCGGGTGACTATGTAGTAGAGGGTGATGTACATGGGGGGGGGGTTCTTGGCGCAGAACTCAGCAGGAAGCGCAGCGCGGTAGCGAGTGTCACTAGTGCGTAGGTGCGTAATGAGGTCAGCGACTGTGGGAAAGGCAGCAAGGTCAGGGAAGAGGTACGGTAGCATGAGGCGACTCAGTGCAGCAGTGGCAGGGGAGGAGTAGCGTGCAACTACAGCGTCGTACAAGGTCTGAGCACTCTTGTACTGGCTAAAGTGCGCACGCTCAGAGGTAGGCAGGTGGCGACGCACAGCAAGACGTGCAGCAGCATCGCGCGTGGCCCACTGGGAGCGAACAGTTGCGTCAGCATCAGTGGCGGGGGCAGGAGAGGCACCAGAAGTGAGGTCAAAGAGGGAGAGGCCGTCTGCCCTATCGCACTGTAAGAAAAGCTGCAGGTCATCTATCCAGACGTCAAAGTCAATGGCCCGACCCTCAGCGTCAAAAGCGAGGACACTAGGGGTAGCCATGACAGCAGTAGACTAGCAGCGCAAACAGTGGGGTGAGGGCAGTGCTGTGAGAGAGGCGCTGCTCTTACCGGACAGGGCGGCTCGGGCGGCTCGGCTGCAGGGCGGCTCGGCGACTCGGCTGCTGGGCGGCTCGGCTGCTGGGCGGCTCGGCGGCTGGGCGGCTCAGCGGCTCGGCTGCTGGGCGGCTCGGCGGCTCTGCTGCTGGGCGGCTCGGCTGCTGGGCGGCTCGGCGGCTCGGCTGCTGGGCGGCTCGGTGGCTCAGCTGCTGGGCGGCTAGGCTGCTGGGCGGCTCGGCGGGGCCGCTGAGAGGGCGGCGTCCGGGGCCGCTGGGAGGAGGCGGCGGGGCCGCGGAGAGGAGGCGGCGTGGCCGGAAAGGTAGGTGGCGGGGCCGCGTCAGGGGCCGCGACAGGGGCCGCGTCAGGGGCCGCGTCAGGGGCCGCGGCAGGGGCCGCGTCAGGGGCCGCGTCAGGGCCGCGTCAGGGCGCCGCGTCAGGGGCCGCGTCAGGGCGCCGCCAGGGGCCGCGGCAGGGGCCGCGTCAGGGCCGCGTCAGGGCCGCGGCAGAGCCGCGTCAGGGCCGCGTCAGGGGCCGCGTCAGGGCGCCGCCAGGGGCCGCGGCAGGGCCGCGTCAGGGCCGCGTCAGGGCCGCGGCAGAGCCGTGTCAGGGCCGCGTCAGGGGCCGCTTCAGGGCCGCGGCAGGGGCCGCGGCAGGCCGCGTCAGGGCCGCGTCAGAGGCCACGGCAGGGCCGCGTCAGGGCGCCGCCAGGGGCCGCGTCAGGCCGCGTCAGGGCCGCGTCAGGGCGCCACCAGGGGGCGCGTCAGGGGCCGCGATAGGGCGCCGGCAGGGGCCTCGTCAGGGCGCCGCCAGGGGCCGCATAGGGGGCGCGTGGGAGGCGGCGTAGGGGCCGCGTAGGGGCAGCGTAGGGGCCGCTAAAAAAAAAAATTTAGGGCAGGGCGCAATGTGCGCGGGCAGCTAAAAAAAAAAATTTCTTATGGTGGGCCCTTAGGAAGGAACGGTCCCATGTAGGAACCCGCTCTATACCATGTGAATCAAGAAAAACAGGAATGAAATTACTAAGTGAAAGTTGGGTACAAAAGGCAAACCCTAGGCAACTGTACCCCATATGTGCTACCCCACTATAGCCTACAGTAGCTATGTCATATAACTCTGACATAGTGGTACAAAGATATAAATAGCAATCTTAGCTAGCCATGTACTCTGAGGGGTACATTCCCTTATTAATTGAATTGCATGGCTACAGTAACCTGTCAGAATACTGAACGAGAATGAATGCATTGAACAGAAAGTTGGTACAAGCACTAACCCTAATTGGGTTGTACCCCTTATAGGCTACCCCACTATAGCCTACACAATGTAAGCATTATAACATTTTGACACACCCCCATAGGCAAAGTGGGGGAGAACAAGTGGTCACCAGACCAGTCAAGAAAAACAAAGCAAGCTCAGGGTGGATCTCAAGATCACCACACATTCCGAGCACAAGCAAATGGTCACAAGGCCAGTTCACATGCAGAGTTATATAAAAGAGAACAAACAGTACAGTAATCATACCCTAGCAAGTGTAAGCATGCATGTATATATATAGATCACAGTACAAGCAACGTCACGCAGTGAGCAAGTGAGGCAAAGTAGGCACAAGGCCTAAAACAGTACAGAAACGCTGATGATCACCAGACTGAAGTGCCTTGGTGAATATATCAGCAGTGTTGGCCCTAGTGGCCACGTAAGCAAGACGAAGCTGACCACGCTGCTGCAACTCTCGAGCAAGGAAGTATCGCAGAGCGATGTGCTTCGTTCTGTGCTCCAGTCTGTGCTCCTGACACAAGGCAATCATGTCATTGTTGTCTATGTACAGAACTGGAGAAGAACAAGGCCGCTCTCCCAAGTCGGTCAGCAGGTAGGTGAGCCAACGTAACTCCTGTGCAGCCATGGCCCCTGCGTAGATCTCAGCCTCACAACTGGAACTGAGAACTGAAGACGAGCTGGTAGACCGCCAAGAAACAGAGCTGGAGCCAAGGCTGAAAGTTTAGCCCTGTAACGACCGCTGCGTAGCCAAGTCGTTAACCTAAGAAGCGTCTACGTGTCCAGTGAGGACAACTGGACCCCATGCCCGATGTACTGTACAATTAGCGCAACACCCTCTTAGCGGCCTCTCAGTGCTCTGGTCGGTGTCTCCCGGGCGCAATGTAGCGTGCCAGGATGCAAAGAGGGTAGGCAAGGTCAGGTCGAGTGCAGGTCATCAGGTACATGAGGCAGCCCACAAGCTCTGGATATGGGCCACTTGGCTCTACGGACTTGTCCGAAGGTGGAGCTGAGAGCGAGTGACCGGTAGGCAGAGGAGTGGGCTGTGGCGAGGAGAACTAGAAGCCAAAGCGCTAAAGGACCTGGTGTCAGATTTATATGACATAGCTACTGTAGGCTATAGTGGGGTAGCACATATGGGGTACAGTTTTCTAGGGTTTGCATTTGTACCCAACTTTCCCTTAGTCAATTCATTCTCGTTCAGTTTCTCATGGTATCAGAGCAGGTTCCCCTGTGGGAACTGTTCCTAGGGCCCACCACCTTTTTTTTCCTGCCCGGAGCGCGCTCTCCACTGCCCGAGTCGCGCTCCCCTCTCTCGACCCTGTCGCGCCGCCTTAGCGGCCCCGTCGCGTCGCGCTTGCGGCCCCGTCGCGTCGCCCTCGCGGCCCCTTCACATCGCGCCGCCCTAGCGGCCGCGTCGCGCCGCCCTCGCGGCCCCGATCCGCCGCCCTCGCGGCTCCTTCGTGTCGCGCCGCCCTCGCGGCCCTTTCACGCCGCCCTCGCGGCCCTTTCTAGCCGCCCTCGTGGCCCTTTCTAGCCGCCCTCGCGGCCTCTTCAAGCCGCCCTCGCGACCCCCCCCCCCCCCCTCCTAGCCGCCCTCGCGGCCCCGTCGCCTACCCCTGCGGCCCCGGCGCCGCACCCGAGCCACCCGAGTCGCTGCTCACCGTGACTACGAGCTGCACTCTCTTGACTTCAGCACTGCTTTCTTGCAGGGCAGCCTGCACGAGGAGATCTGGCTGCGTCGCCCACCTGGCTTCACTGGGTCTTTTCCTCCTGGCACCCAGTGGAGCCTCCGGCGGCCAGTCTACGGTCTCCGCCAGGCACCGCGTGAGTGGCACGACACACTGAGGACTACACTTGCGGCTCTTGGGTTTGCTCCCTCTACTGCCGACCCGTCACTGTTTCTGCGCACCGACACTTCTTTGCCGCCGTTCTACATCCTCGTGTACGTCGACGACTTGGTCTTTGCCACAGCTGACACTGCTGGACTCGCCCACGTGAAGTCCGAGCTGCAGAAGAGACACACGTGCACAGACCTGGGTGAACTGCGCAGCTACCTTGGCTTGCAGATCACCCGGGACAGAGCACGCCGCACCATTACCCTGACTCAGTCACACATGGTGCAGCAGGTCCTTCAGCGCTTCGGCTTCACGTACTCCTCGCCTCAGGCCACTCCTCTGCCTACTCGCCACTCGCTCTCAGCTCTGCCTTCGGATGAGTCCGTAGAGTCGAGTGGCCCGTACCCAGAGCTTGTTGGCTGCCTCATGTACCTGATGACCTGCACACGACCTGACCTCGCATACCCTCTTAGCATTCTCGCACGCTATGTTGCTCCTGGGAGACACAGACCGGAGCACATGGCTGCAGCGAAGAGGGTGTTGCGTTACTTGTGCAGTACGTCGGGCATGGGGCTTGTGCTTGGAGGGCAGAGTCCAGTGGTCCTCACTGGGCACGCAGACGCTTCTTGGGCTGACGACCAGGCTACGCAGCGGTCGTCACAGGGTTACACCTTCAGCCTTGGTTCCGGCTCTGTTTCGTGGCGGGCTACCCGCTCGTCTTCTGTTCTCGGCTCCAGTTGTGAGGCTGAGATCTACGCCGGGGCCATGGCTGCACAGGAGCTTCGCTGGCTCACCTACCTGCTGACTGACCTCGGAGAGCCGCCTCGTTCTCCTCCAGTGCTGTACGTAGACAACAAGGCCATGCTGGCCTTGTGTCGAGAGCAGAGACTGGAGCACAGAACGAAGCACATTGCTCTCCGCTACTTCCTTGCTCGTGAGCTACAGCAGCGTGGTCAGCTGCGGCTTGCGTACGTGGCCTCTGAGGCCAACACTGCTGATATCTTCACCAAGGCACTTGCGCCTTGTGATCATCAGCGCTTCTGTACTCAGCTGGGTCTTGTGCCTACCTTGCCTCACTTGCTCACCCCTTGACCTTGTCTGTACTGTTGCATATATATATACACCTGCTCTTGCTTGTCTAGCCTTATATATATATGTAATCCTGCATGTGAACTGGCCTTGTGGCCTTGAACTTGTGCTCGGAATGTGTGGTGACTTTGTGATCCACCCTGAGCTTGCTTTGCTTTGCTTGACTGGTCTTGTGACCCCTTGTTCTCCCCCACTTTGCCTATGGGGGTGTGTCAGATTTATATGACATAGCTACTGTAGGCTATAGTGGGGTAGCACATATGGGGAACAGTTTTCTAGGGTTTGCATTTGTAGCCAACTTTCCCTTAGTCAATTCATTCTCGTTCAGTTTCTCACCTGGTGCACCATGTGTGACTGAGTCAGGGTGATGGTGCACCGTGCTCTGTCCCGGGTGATCTGCAAGCCAAAATAGCTGCGGAGCTCACCCAGGTCAGTGCAGGTGTGTCTCCTCTGCAGCTCTGACTTCACAAGGGCCAGTGCCTCAGTGTGAGTAGTGGCAAAGACCAAGCCGTCGACGTACACGAGGACGTAGAACGGCGGCAGCGAAGTGTCGGTGCGTAGAAACAGCGACGGGTCAGCAGTCGAACTAGCAAACCCAAGAGCCGCAAGCGTCGTCCTCAGTGTGTCGTGCCACTTGCAAGGCGCGTGGCGAAGACCGTAGACTGGCCGCCGGAGGCTCCACTGGGTACCTGTAGGAAACGACCCAGTGAAGCCAGGTGGGCGGCGTAGCCAGATCTCCTCGTGCAGGCTGCCCTGTAAGAAAGCTGTGCTGAAGTCAAGAGAGTGCAGCTCGTAATCACGCTGAGCGGCGACGTGCAGCAACACCCGAAGAGTGGTCATCTTTGGGGTAGGGGAGAAGGTCTGGAAGAAGTCAACTCCCTGTCGCTGACTGAAGCCTCGTGCAACGTAACGAGCCTTGAAGACGGGCGGAGAACCCGGCGGCCGCTTTACCCTGAAAATCCACATGCCATCGACTATGTTCGCCCCAGAAGGGGGAACTGTGTTGACGTAGGTGCCTGTGGAATTCCAGGATGCCATCTCTGCGTCCATGGCTGTCTGCCACTGAGAGGAGTAGGGACCCGTAATCGCCTTTGCGTAAGAGCACGGGGTCGGGATGTCTGGTGCATCCGGGTCTCCCTCAGGTGCAAGCAGCATGGCCATGAGATGAGGTACAGCAGCTGCAAGACACTCAAAGTCCTCCTGCCTGTCCTGAAGGACGTCCGTGCCAAGAGCACACTCACCCCCGACGGACGGAGGGCAGTCAGACTCAGAATCAGCAACAAGACTCGTGGCGTAGTCGAGACGACAGGCGGCAGCAAAGTCAACAAGCTCAGCAACTAGGGCAGACGCAGTAGTGGACTCAAACAAAGGATCAGTGACAACAGTGGCTAGAAGACGAGGAACGGTAGGACTGGAAGCACGAGCTAAGTCAGACACAGGGTCACGAACGACAGGAAGAGAGGACGCAGGAGGAGGCGGCAGGGGAACTCGCAGTGGAATAGAGGAATGACGAAGTGCCATAACCTGAGTGCCGGGGTCAGGAGGAGGACGCAGACGAGGAACACGATGACCTGAGTGAACAGTGTGAACAGGCGAGGCAGGACGAGACTCAGGCTCACGACGCCCTGTAAAAGAGTCTGTCTGATCAGCGTAAGGAGAAGGAGCAGGCAGTGGGGAGTCTGGCTGTAACTATGGCTGCGACTGATGAGGCGGTGGACTCAGCAAGCCAGGAGGAAGGCCAGTAGAAGACGGGAGACTAAGAACCCGGCGAAGGACCAAAGAAGGTGGCGGCAGAGACGGCGGTTGCGGCAGAACGAAAAGCGGGCGCCGCTGCACAGTGCCTCCAGCACCAGGACCGTTAGCTCCAGCACCCCCAGCGCCAGCACCTCCAGCTCCAGGGTCTTCAGCTCCAGTGCCTCCAGCTCCAGCGCCACCAGTGCCAGTGCCTCCAGCTCTAGCGCCTCCAGCGCCAGGGTCTCCAGCTCCAGCTCCTCCAGCTCCAGTGCCTCCAGCGCCAGTGCCTCCAGCTCAAGAGGCTCCAGCTTTAGCGCCTCCAGCGCCAGTGCCTCCTGCTCCAGCGCGAGGAGATCTGGCTACGCCAGGAAGAGAGGACGCAGGAGGAGGCGGCAGGGGAACTCGCTGTGGAATAGAGGAATGACGAAGTGCCATAACCTGAGTGCCGGGGACAGGAGGAGGACGCAGACGAGGAAAACGATGACCTGAGCGAACAGTGTGAACAGGCGAGGCAGGACGAGACTCAGGCTCACGACGCCCTGTAAAAGAGTCTGTCTGTTCAGCGTAAGGAGAAGGAGCAGGCAGTGGGGAGTCTGGCTGTAACTATGGCTGCGACTGATGAGGCGGTGGACTTAGCAAGCCAGGAGGAAGGCCAGTAGAAGACGGGAGACTAAGAACCCGGCGAAGGACCAAAGCAGGTGGCGGCAGAGACGGCGGTTGCGGCAGAACGAAAAGCGGGCGCCGCTGCACAGTGCCTCCAGCACCAGGACCGTTAGCTCCAGCACCCCCAGCGCCAGCACCTCCAGCTCCAGGGTCTTCAGCTCCAGTGCCTCCAGCTCCAGCGCCACCAGTGCCAGTGCCTCCAGCTCTAGCGCCTCCAGCGCCAGGGTCTCCAGCTCCAGCTCCTCCAGCTCCAGTGCCTCCAGCGCCAGTGCCTCCAGCTCAAGAGGCTCCAGCTTTAGCGCCTCCAGCGCCAGTGCCTCCTGCTCCAGCGCCTCCAGCACCAGGGTCTCCAGCTCCAGCTCCTCCACCTCCAGCGCCTCTAGTGCCAGTGTCTCCAGCTCCAGGGTCCCCGGCTCCAGCGCCTCCAACACCATCAGCCCCGGCAGCTCCAGTACCTCTGGTACGAGCACCTCCAGGACGAGCAACTCTAGCACCTCCGGTACCTCCAGCTCCAGCACTAACTCCTGCACCTCCAAGACTAGTAGCTCCAGCACCTCCAGCTCCACTGCCTCCAGCGGCAGAGCCACCGGCTCCTGCAGCTCCACTCCTAAGGCGTGTGCGCTGAGAAAACCACTCCCGCAGCTGCTGCGCTGAGAGAGGCTCCCGCTGAGGAGACAATCGTGGCGAGGCACCCGCAGGACCTCCAGCAGACACAGTTCCCCTAGGCTCAGCACCCCCAGACTCCGCACCTGCAGACTCAGCACCCCCAGGCTCCGAACCCTCAGGCTCAGTACCCCCAGGCTCCGCACCCCCAAGCACAGCACCCCCAGGCTCCGCACCCTCAGAGTCAGCACCCCCAGGCTCCGCACTCGTAGGCTCAGCACCCCTAGACGCAGCACCCCGAGACGCAGCAACCTTAGACGCAAAACCTCTAGCAACACTTGAGTCTAAAGCGACCTCGACAGGCACACTCCCGGGGAATGGGTCTACCCGAGACACACCTGAGGGAGCAGGACCCTGAGGGGGGAGGGGGTCTACCAGAGGGGGACCTGGAGCAAGGAAGAGCGGCGAGGGGGGGGGAGAGGGGCAGTGTGGTGGGGGAAGAGACGGTAAAAAGGGAACCGACTCGTCAAACGTGACGTCATGAGAGGGGAGGACACGGCGCGTGATGGGGTGGTAAAACTGCCAGCCAGGCGCGTCAGGGGGAAAGCCAGGAAGACGCAGGGAATAGCACGGGAGGAGAGCTTCTCCGCGGACGTATCGCGGACAAAGGCACGAGAGCCTCAGACCTGGAACATCGACGCATCGCCAACCTTCCCCGTCTAACGCAGTGTAGGCGAGGTCTCGGGCAAGGAGACACGGGGCCAGAGGTTGAGCTGATGCACACTGTACTGGACCGCAAACGGCCACAGAAAATGGGAGCAGCCGCATGGATCATGGAGGTACGAGCCACCTCCATGACTAAGCCAATGCGACGCTCAACAACCTCATTTTTCTGCGGGGAGGTCGGAAGCATGAACGATTGGAGAATGCCCTCCCCACGACAAAAGCCCCGCAAGAGGTCGGAGGAGAACTCACCACCTCTGTCAGAGTGCAGACGCAGGACAGAAAGGTCCTCACGGAACCGCTCACGGAGCTGGAGACGGACTGCGCGGATCCAAGGGATCAAGACATCAGGGACCTCACCCTTACCGTGCAAGGGGAAAACTGTGGTATAATGCGTGTAGTTGTCAACAACCAGCACGAAGTAGCGCTCGCGGTCCTGTCCAGTGACGCAGGCTGGGCCCCACACGTCCATGTGGAGAGTCTGCAGGGGAGCAGTCATCGGGGGAATTGAGGAGGAGTGAGGAGCGGCGTGCTGCCGCCCCTCGACGCAAGGAAGGCAGGGCGGGGCAGGCGAGGGCGGGAGGGGAGGCAGAGACCTGGGAAGACCAGAGACAAGGAGGCGGGAGTGCATGCCACGAAGGCGTGGTAGGGAGGGGTGACCAAGGCGGTGGTGCCACAGGAGACTCTGGTGTGACAGGAGGCGACACGAGCAAGGGGCTGCGACTGGACCTGACGCGGACACCTGGGCAGACGCAGCTACCTGAGGAGGCTCAGTAGTCAGTGTGTACAGATTCGACCCAGGCCGACGGGTGAACGTGGCCAGGTGACTGCCCATACATGTACACGTGCAGATCGACACACTCTGACCCCCAGGAGTGGTGGTAGTGACCATCGCATCCTGGAGGGCAGCGGTACTCACCAAGTTCGTAGAGACGAGGGAAGGTGAAGAACTGACAGTGAGCCGGACGGAACCGCCGGACACGGGAGAACAGTGGAGGAACGGGCAAGAACTGGGCCCCCTGAGGGGTAAGCCAGTCTGACCGGAACAGGTGCAGGGAATGGAGTGAGGGTGGTACTGTCACGAAAGAAACAGCGGGATGCACCTGAGTCAAGCGTGAAGGTGTGCAAGGCCTCAGCAGGTGCAGTACCAGGGAGAGCAGACTCACTAGCACCTAGAGCAGCAGCATCTATACCTGGGTCGGGCAGCACATACAGGTAACAGTCACCCTCAGCAATAACAGACAAGGCATACATGGCAGCAAGGATAGCATCATAGTCAAGAGCAAAGATATAAACTGCAGACCTAAGCAGCTCTAGCCAGCGGGGACGCTCAGCCTCGTTGCCAAACTTTGCACGCCAAGCGTCGTCAAGGCGGGAGAAGCAGCGGTGCTGAGTGTGAAGCTTCCCGCATGTCTGACCAGCGCGGTCACCTGTGCGAATGACATACGGGCAGCGAACACTACCCCCAGACGCCCCACGCTGAGCAAACCACTCACGAAGCTGCTGAGGCGTAGGGGTCTCGCTCCGACGCTGCTGCTGCTGCCTCTGGCCACCGCCAGAACCTCCCCTCTGAACAGCTCCACCCCGACCGCCACCAGTGCCGCCACCACCGCCACCCCCACCCCCACTGCGGCCACCACCGCCGCCACCGAAGCACCCACTCCCGCCACCACTCCCACTGCTGCCACCACCTCCGCCACCTCCTCCGCCTCTACTGCCTCCACCACCACCACCCCCGCTGCCACCGCCACCACTCTTGCCACCCTTGCCCTTGCTGCTACGGAGCTTCCCACTAAGAGCATAAGCAGCCCCGACATCCTCAGCACCAAGGATGTCAATAGCAGCAGAAGAAGCGTAGGAGGGGGCAAGGGAGGAGGGGGAACACCCCTCAAAGAAGGGTGTGCGAGGAGTGCCACAAGCAGCACCTACAGCGACTAGGCTAGTCTCAGCTGCAAGGTGGTGCTTCTTGAGCAGGTCGACCGTGAGGTCTGTGGGGTCAAGCGCGAGAAAGTGGTCCGTGACTGCGCGAAGAGAGTCAGGGAGGCGGGTGACTATGAAGTAGAGAGTGATGTACATATGGGGGGGGGGGGGGTTCTTGTCTAGGAACTCGGCTGGGAGGGCAGAGCGGTAGCGAGCGTTGCTAGTGCGAAGGTGGGTAACGGGGTCCTCGACTGTGGCAAAGGCTGACAGCTCAGTAAACAGGTAGGGCAGTATAAGGCGGCCGAGAGCAGCAGCAGTGGCAGGCAAGGAGTAACGAGCGACTACAGCGTCGTACAGGGCCTTAGCAGTCTTGTGCTGGCCAAAGTGAGCGCGTTTGGCTAACGGCAAGTGGTTGCAAACGGCTAAGCGAGCAGCAGCATCACGGGTAAGCCACTGTGAGCGAGTCGCACCGTCAGCTGTGGCGGGAGGGGCGAGAGAGGCTCCAGACGTGCGGTCAAACAACGAAATGTTGTCTCTAGAGTTGCTAAGTAGGTACAGCTGTAAGTCGTCGAGCCACGTATCGAACTGGATCTGACGGCCCTAATGATCGAATGTGAGTACGCTGAGAGAAGCCATATCGGGTAGAGCAGGGCGGCGTGTGACCAGCAGGGCAGCACGTAGGCAGGGCGGCGCGCGAGTACTAGGGAAGAGTGGCGCGCAGCCAGGGCAGGGCAGGGCGGCGGCCAGTTGGGCGGCGCACAGCAGGGCGGGCAGCAGCATGGCGAAGCGGGCAGGGCGGTGCGGGCAGCGGTGCGGCTGCCAGCAGGGCAGCGCGCGGGCAGCAGGGTGCCGGCCAGCAGGCTACGCGCAGCAGGGCGGGCAGCAGGAGGGCGGCACGAGCAGTAGGGCAGCGCGCAGCAGGGCTGTTCGGGCAGCAGGGCGCCGGCCAACAGGGCGGCGCACAGCACGGCGTTGCGGGCAGGGCGGTGCAGGCAGCGGTGCGGCTGCCAGCAGGGCGGCGCGCGGGCAGCAGGCTGCCGGCCAGTTGGGCTGCGCGCAGCAGGGCGGGCAGCAGCAGGGCGGCGCGCAGCAGGGCGGTGCGTGCAGCAGGGCAGGGCGACGCGCAGGCAGCAATGCGGCGCGCGGGCAGCAGGGCGACGCGACTGCCAGCAGGGCGACGCAACTGACAAGGCAGGGTGACGCGACAGCAGGCAGGGCGACGCGACAGCCTGCAGGGCGTCGTGACAGGCAGGGCTGGGCGACGCGACTAGAGGGGCAGCGCTCTGTGGTGGGCCCAAAAAAAAATCGGTCCTAGAAAAGGACCTGCTCTGAAACCATGTTAGAATACTGAACAAGAATGAATGAACTATGAATGAGTTGGGTACAAGTAATAACCCTAATTAGGTTGTAACCCTTATGGGCTACCCCACTATAGCCTACACAATATAAGCATTATAATATTTTGACATAACCACGACTACTGCTTTTCTTGACAGTTATTGTGTTGCATCGCATAACTTCCAAGTGGGGTTACTGAGCAGTCAAGGGTCACGACCGTTGACTGTCTTCGAACTGTTGACCTTCGGGTGACCCTCGACCTTCCGCATGCTCTTTATAAGCTATTGCGATAATGATACAGGTGCATAGCATCGTTATGGAGTGAAGCGCGAGTGGAGAGCCTTCGGGAATGTTACTGTAACCTTTAGGTTATTCCAACTCTCCCCTTCATTCCTGAAGGTGAGCCACGTGGGATTTCTTCGAGATCCCGCAGAGGTCGGTGTAGTGCTGAAACTTCTGACGTGGCAGCTTCTTGGTCAAGAAGTCTGCTGCCATGTCACCAGTTGGGCAGTATGTGAGTTTGACCTTCCCTTTGTCGATTTCATCTTTGACGAAGAAGTAACGGAGTGCGATGTGTTTCGTGTGGTTCACGAAGCCGGGCTTGTTTGCAATTTTGATCGCGCTCTGGTTGTCGCAGAGTAACGTGAAGTGCCCGTTCATCGTCACTTTCGCTTTCTGTAGGAGCTCCATCAGGTACAGTCCATCGCGAACAGCTGCGCTGGCGGCGATGAACTCAGCTTCGGCTGACCAAAGGGCGATGAGTTCCTGCTTCTGAGAGTTCCAAGAAATGAGCCCAACAGGTTGGAGCTGAAAAATGAATCATGTGCGAGAGCGTCTGTTGTCAATGTCTCCTGCGTGGTCTGCGTCTACGTAGCCATGGAGCTGCATGTACTGTGCGAGCAGGCTTGCGACGTAGGAGAGATCGGGCCGGCACATGACGGCGGCGAACAGGAGACACCCTAACTGCTGTTGATAGAGCCGATGATTGTGGATGGAGAGCGGTGTGGTATCTGGTTCGTGATTAGGAGGAGGAGTGCGGTAGGGAGTGGTGAGATTGATCGGCGCGACAACGAACTTCTTCGCAAATGTTTCCGCATACTTGGCAGCGGAAAGGTGAATGGAGGTGGCGGACTGAGTGATGTTGAGGCCCAGGAATTGCGTGACATTGTGGTTGATTGTCACTTCTAGCTTCTCTTTGATGTCTGCCTCAAACTGGTTCAGCAGCTCCGTGTCATCGCCGGTGTAGAGTAGATCATCGACGTAGGCGATGAGAAGGATGAACTTGCCGCGCAACTCCTTCCGGTACACCCCAAGGTCATGCGGTAGTTGTTTGAATGTGAGCTCTGTGAGGACGGTGTGCAGGTATTGCTGCCACAGTGGGGGCGCCTGTTTAATCCCATAGAGGGATCTTTGAAGAAGGCAGATGGCGCCGTCGTGCTCCTCGAAGGCATGCGGCTGCTCAACGAAGATGATGGCGTCGACGGGAGCGTACAGGAATGCACTGTCGACGTCGATTTGACGGAGTGGCCGATGTTTGACGGCTGCGATGCAGATGAGGATGCGTACCGAGGTGTGTCGTCCGACAGGCGCGTAGGTGAGGTCGAAGTGCACCATGTGACTTTGCTTGAACCCGCGCACCATCCCTCTCGCCTTGTTTTTGTCAATGGAGCCATCCGCGAGTGTTTTGATGCGGAAAACCCATTTTCCACTGAGAATTTTTCTCACCTTTGCCGATGATCGTGGAACGAGATTCCACGTTCTGCGGCTCTTCAGTGTTGCGACTTCTTTGGCCATGGCTGCCTTCCATTTCTCACGGTCGGGGCCAGACAAGGCCTGGCGAACGGTGGTGGGTTCCTTGGGGGAGGTGTGGCGAACAGCTACGGCGAGTCCAAGGATGCGGAGACCAGTTTCGGTGGTCTTTTTGTAGTGAAGGCAGTCGTAGTCGTGGAAGCTAGTTACTTCGACGACGTCGTCGTCGCTGTCGTTGCCGAGGCGGAGGGTGTCTTGCGAGGTGTTCGGTGGTGGTAACTCGGCATCCGGAGATCTGCGCGCTTCATTGTTGTAATTGTGGGCTTCACGAAGTGTATCGACAGGATCAAATTGATGAACAGGTATGAATGTTGGAGTTTGGAGTGGGCTTGTAAGGGGGATATTGGGATATGGATCCGTTGGTGTGTTGTCTGCTGTGTCACCATTCTCCGCCAGGTCTGCTTCATCGTGTGACGTCGCAAAGCTGCGATGTCCTTCGAAAATCCTTTCCAGTACTTTGTCAGCTTCGCGGTGCTCCTTGAATAGTGGCAGAGTCAGCTTCTCGTAGAAGATGCAGTCACATGATTTTGTGATTTCGTATGTTGCGTAGTCCAGCACGATCCACGCCTTGTATTCCTTTTCGATCCCGAGGTGAACGCCCCAGTGTGCCTGGTCAGCAAATTTTCCGGTCCTTGCTATATGTGGCCTGTACTGTACCATGCAGCGGAATACCCGAAGCAGATGTGTGTTTACCTTTCTGCCCGTTCAAGCGCTATAGGGAGAGTTGTTGTTCTCGAGGCTTCGGGACGACAGCAAGTTGTGCAGTCGGACAGCGTGGTTCATCGCAAATGGCCAGTACTTGGTAGGGATGGCTGACTGCTTCATTAGGGCCCTCATACTGGTGGCGAGGCTCCTGTTTGTCCGTTCTGCTATTCCTTTCTGCCCGTTCAAGCGCCGCAGCAGCAAGGGCAAGGGTGGCAGGGGTGGTGGAGGTGGCAGCGGTGGTGGTGGAGGTGGCAGCGGGAGTGGTGGTGGGGGCAGCAGTGGAGGTAGTAGAGGCAGTGGGGGTGGTGGCGGCGGTGGGACTGGTGGCGGGAGTGGGGGCTCTGGTGGCGGCGGTGGAGGCACCGGTGGGAGTGCAGGCAGTGGAGGCGATAGGACTGGAGGCAGTAGGACTGTACCTCCGCATGGAGGCCCTGGTGGTGGCCAGCGGCAGCAGCAGCAGCGTTCAAGCGAGACCCAGTCGCCCCAACAGCTCCGTAAGTGGTTGTTTCAGCGTGGGACGTCTGGGGGTAGTGATAGCTGCCCGTATGTCATTCGCATGGGTGTTTGTGCTGGTCAGACATGCGGGAAGCTTCACACTCAGCACCGCTGCTTCTCCCGCCTCGACGACGCTTGGCGTGCTGAGTTTGGTGACGACGTCGAGCTCCCTCGCTGGGCAGATCTACTTAGGTATAGGATTGCTATCTTTGACCTAGACTTTGATGCTATTCTTTCTGCTATGTATGCTTTGTCTGTTAGTGCTGAGGGTGACTGTTACCGGTGTGTGCCGCCTGACCCAGGTATAGCTGCTGCTGCTCTAGGTGCTCGTGAGTCTGGTACTCTCCCTGGTATTGCGCCTACTCAGGCCTTGCACACCTTCACGTTGGACTCAGGCGCCTCGCGCTGTTTCTTTCGTGACAGCACCACTCTCACTCCTCTCCCTGCACCTGTCCCGGTCAGACTGGATGACCCCTCTTGGGGCTCGGTTGTTGCCCGTTCGTCCACTGTCCTCCCGTGTCTGGCGGTTCCGTTTGGCTCACTGTCAGGTCTTCACCTCCCCTCGTTCTCTACAAACTTGGTGAGTACCGCTGCCCTCCAGGATGCAATGGTCACTACCACCACTCCTGGGGGTCAGCGTGTGTCGCTCTGCACGTGCACACGGACGGGGAGTCACCTGGCTACGTTCACTCGTCGGCCAGGGTCGAGTCTGTACACGCTGGCTACCGAGCCTCCTCAGGTAGCTGTGTCTGCTCAGGTGTCCGCGTCAGGTCAGGTAGCCGCCTCTTGCCCGTGTCGCCTCCTGTCGCACCAAACTCTTCTGTGGCACCACCGCCTGGGTCACCCCTCCCTGCGATGCCTTCTTGGCATGCACTCCCGTCTTCTCGTCTCTAGTCTACCCAGGTCTCTGCCTCCCCTCCTGCCCTAGCCTGCCCCGCCCTGCCTTCCGTGCGTCGAGGGGCGGCAGCGCGCCGCTCCTCACTCCTCCTCGTTTCCCCCGAAGACTGCTCCACTGCAGACTCTCCACATGGACGTGTGGGGCCCAGCCCGCGTCAGTGGACAGGGCCGCGAGTGGTACTTTCTGCTCGTAGTTGACGGCTACACGCGGTACACCACGGTTTTCCCCTTGCGCAGCAAGGGTTAAGTAGTTGATGTCTGGATCCCTTGGATCCGCACAGTCCGTCTCCAGCTTCGCGAGCGGTTCGGCCAGGACCTTCCTGTCCTGCGTCTGCACTCTGACACGGTGGTGGTGAGTTCTCCTCCAACCTCTTGCGGGACTTCTGTCGTGGGGAGGGCATTCTCCAATCGTTCACGCATCCCGACTCCCCTCAGCAAAATGGGATTGCTGAGCGCCGCATTGGCTTAGTCATGGAGGTCGCTCGTACCTCCATGATCCATGCGGCTGCTCCCCATTTTCTGTGGCCGTTTGCGGTCCGGTACATTGCGCATCAGCTCAACCTCTGGCCCCGTGTCTCCTTGCCGGAGACCTCGCCCACACTGCGTTGGACGGGGGAGGTTGGCGATGCGTCGGTGTTCCGGGTCTGGGGATCTCGTGCCTTTGTTCGCGATACGTCCGCGGACAAGCTCTCCCCCCGTGCTATCCCCTGTGTCTTCCTTGGCTTTGTCCCTGACGCGCCTGGCTGGCACTTTTACCACCCCACCTCGCGCCGTGTCCTCCCATGTCAGGACGTCACGTTTGACGAGTCGGTTCCCTTCTACCATCTCTTCCCCTACCGCTCTGCCCCTCCCCCGCCCCCGCCGCTCTTCCTTGCTCCCGGTCCCCCTCCGGTAGACCCCCTCCCGCCCCAGCGTCCTGCTCCCTCAGGTGTGTCTCAGGTAGACCCTCTCCTTGGTACTGCGCCTGTCGAGGTAGCTGTCGGCTCAGGTGCTGCTCCAGGTGTTGCGTCTGGGGGTGCTGCGTCTGGGGGTGCGGAGCCAGGGGGTGCGGGGTCTGAGGGTGTTGGGTCTGGGGGTGCTGAGCCTGAGGGTGTTGAGCCTGGGGGTGCTCAGTCGGATGGTGCGGAGTCTGGGGATGCTGAGCCTCGGGGTGCTGCTTCGTCTGGAGGTCCTGCTGGTGCTTCGCCGCGACTGTCTCCGCAGCAGCTACGTGAGTGGCTTGTTCGGCTCGCACGCCTTCGGAGTGGAGCACCTGGAGCTGGAGGCGCTGGAGACGCTGGAGCTGGAGGTGCTGGAGTTACTGCTGAAGCTGGTGGTACTTGCGGTACCGCGGCTGCTGGTCGTTGAGGTGCTCGTACCAGGGGTACTGGAGCTGCCGGGACTGGTGGTGTTGGGGGCGCTGGAGCTGGAGACCCTACGGAGCCTGGAGCTGCTGGAGGTGGAGGCTCTTGCGGTGGTGGAGCTGGCGCTGGAGGCGCTGGAGCTGGAGGAGCTGGAGTTGGAGGCACTGGCACGGGAGGCGCTGGAGCTGCAGGAGCTGGAGCTGTTGACCCTGGAGCTGGAGGTGCTGGGGACACTGTGCAGCTGCGACCGTACTTCGTTCCCCTGCTTCAGCAGGTTCTTGGTGTCACGTCTTCTACTGGCCTTACTCCTCCCTTACTGTGTCCACCGCCTGACCAGTCGCAGCCGTCGTTACAGCCGTCCTCCCCACTGCCTGCTCCCTCTCCTTACACTCAGCAGTCCGGCGGTCTTACAGAGCGTCGTGAGCCTGCGTCTCGTCCTGTCTCGCCTGTTCACACTGCTCGTCGCGTTCCTCATTCGCGTCCTCCTCCTATCCCCGGCACGCACGCTATGGCACTCCGTCCTTCCTCTGTTCCACTGCGTGTTCCTCTGCCTGCTCCTCCTGAGTCCTCTCTTCCTGAGGTCCCTGACCTTGAGTCTGACCGTGCTCGTGCTGCCAGTCCCACTGTCTCTCGTCTCCTCGCCACTTCTGTCACTGACCCTTCTTTTGAGTCTGCTGCTGCGGCTGCTCTCGTCTGCTGCCACTGCTCTTGTTGCTGAGTCTGCGTCTGCCAATCCTCCGTCCGTCGGGGGTGAGTGTGCTCTTGGCACGAACGTCCTTGAGGACAGGCAAGAGGACTTTGAGTATCTTGTAGCTGCTGTACCTCGTTTCACTTCCATGCACCAGACATCCCGACCCCGCGCTCTTACGCAGAGGCGATTACGGGTCCTTACTCCTCTCAGTGGCAGGCAGCCATGGATGCCGAGATGGCATCCTGGAAGTCCACAGGCACCTACGTTGACGAGGTTCACCCACCTGGGGCGAACATAGTCGATGGCATGTGGATCTTCAGGGTGAAGCGGCCGCCGGGTTCTCCGCCTGCCTTCAAGGCGCGTTACGTTGCTAGAGGCTTCAGTCAGCGACAGGGAGTTGACTAATTCCATACCTTCTCCCCCACCCCGAAGATGACTACTCTTCGGGTGTTGCTGCACATCGCTGCTCAGCGTGACTACGAGTTGCACTCTCTGGACTTCAGCACAGCTTTCCTGCAGGTCAGTCTGCACGAGGAGATCTGGCTGTGTCGCCCACCTAGCAGTGGTCACAAGACCAGTCAAGAAAAGCAAAGCAAGCTCAGGGTGGATCACAAAGTCACCACACAGTCTGAGCACAAGCAAAGGGCCACAAGGCCAGTTCACATGCAGAGTTATATAAAGAGAACAAACAATACAGTGATCATACCCTAGCAAGTGCAAGCATGCATGTATATATATAGATCACAGTACAAGCAGAGCCAAGCAGTAAGTAAGTGAGGCAAAGTGGGTACAAGGCCTAACAGAGTAGCAAAGCGCTGATGATCACCAGGCGGAAGTGCCTTGGTGAAGACATCAGCAGTATTGGCCCGAGTGGCCACGTACGCGAGACGAAGCTGGCCACGCTGCTGCAACTCTCGAGCGAGGAAGTATCGCAGAGCGATGTGCTTCGTTCTGTGCTCCAGTTTGTGCTCCTGACACAAGGCAATCATGGTCTTGTTGTCTACGTACAGAACTGGAGGCGAACGAGGCTGCTCGCCATAGACGGTCAGCAAGTAGGTCAGCCAGCGGAGCTCCTGAGCAGCCATTGCCCCGGCATAGATCTCAGCCTCACAACTGGAGCTGAGAACCGAAGACGAGCGGGTAGACCGCCACGACACAGAGCCAGAACCAAGACTGAAGGTGTAACCCTGTGACGACCGCTGCATAGCTGAGTCGTCAACCCAGGAGGCGTCTGCGTGACCAGTGAGAACAACTGGACCCCGTCCTCCAAGCACGAGCCCCATGCCCGGCGTACTGCACAAGTAACGCAGTACCCTCTCCGCAGAATCCCAGTGCACCTTTTGGTGCCTACCGGGAGCCACGTAGCAAGCTAGGAGGCTGAGAGGGTACGCGAGGTCAGGTCGTGTGCAAGTCATCAGGTACATGAGGCAACCCACAAGCTCTGGGTACGGACCACTCAGCTCTACGGACTCGTCCGAAGGTGGAGCTGAGAGCGAGTGGCTGGTAGACAGAGGAGTGGGCTGTGGCGAGGAGAACTAGAAGCCAAAGCGCTGAAGGACCTGGTGCACCATGTGTGACTGAGTCAGGGTGATGGTGCGCCGTGCTCTGTCCCGGGTGATCTGCAGGCCAAGATAGCTGCGTAGTTCACCCAGGTCAGTGCAGGTGTGTCTCTTCTGCAGCTCCGACTTCACAAGGGTCAGTGCCTCAGTGTCAGCAGTGGCAAAGACCAGTTCGTCGACGTACACGAGGACGTAGAACGGCGGCAGAGAGGTGTCGGTGCGTAGAAACAGCGACGGGTCCGCAGTAGAAGGAGCAAACCAAGAGCCGCAAGTATAGTCCTCAGCGTGTCGTGCCACTCGCGAGGCGCCTGGCGGAGACCGTAGACTGGCCGGCAGAGGCTCCACTGGGTACCTGCAGGAAACGTCCTAGTGAAACCAGGTGGTCGGCGCAGCCAGATCTCCTCGTGCAAGCTGCCCTGCAAGAAAGCTGTGCTGAAGTCCAGAGAGTGCAACGCGTAGTCACGCTGAGCAGCGACGTGCAGCAACACCCGAAGAGTAGTCATCTTCGGGGTGGGGGAGAAGGTCTGGAAGTAGTCAACTCCCTGTCGTTGACTGAAACCTCGAGCAACGTAACGCGCCTTGAAGACAGGCGGAGAACCCGGCGGCCGCTTTCACCCTGAAAATCCACATGCCATCGACTATGTTCACCCCAGGTGGGGGAACCTCGTCGACGTAGGTGCCTGTGGACTTCCAGGATGCCATCTCGGCATCCATGGCTGCCTGCCACTGAGAGGATTACGGACCCGTAATCGCCTCTGCGTAAGAGCGCGGGGTCGGGATGTCTGGAGCATCCGGGTCTCCCTCAGGGGCAAGCAGCATGGAAGTGAAACGAGGTACAGCAGCTGCAAGACACTCAAAGTCCTCCTGCCTGTCCTCAAGGACGTCCGTGCCAAGAGCACACTTACCGCCGACGGACGGAGGACTGGCAGAAGCAGACTCAGCAACAAGAGCAGTGGAGTAGTCGAGACGACAGGCAGCAGCAAAGTCAACACCCCCGAGGCTCAGCACCCCCAGTCCCAACACCACCAGGCTCAGCACCCCCAGTCCCAACACCACCAGGCTCAGCACCCCCAGTCTCAGCACCCTCAGACCCCACACCCCCAGGCTCCACACCCCCAGACGCAGCACCCCCAGACGCAGCACCTCGAGCAGCACCTGAGCCGACAGCTACCTGAACAGGCGCAGGACCAGGGAGAGGGTCTACCTGGGACACACCTGAGGGAGCAGGACCCTGGGGCGGGAGGGGGTCTACCGGAGGGGGACCGGGAGCAAGGAAGAGCGGCGGGGGCGGGGGAGGGGTAGAGCGGTAGGGGAAGAGACGGTAGAAGGGAACCGACTCGTCGAACGTGACGTCCTAAGACGGGAGGACACGGCGCGAGGTGGGGTGGTAAAACTGCCAGCCAGGCGCGTCAGGGACAAAGCCAAGGAAGACGCAGGGGATAGCACGGGGGGAGAGCTTGTCCGCGGATGTATTGCGAACAAAGGCATGAGATCCTCAGCCCCGGAACACCGACGCATCGCCAACCTCCCCCGTCCAACGCAGTATGGCGACGTCTCCGGCAAGGAGACATGGGGCCAGAGGTTGAGCTGATGCGCAGCGTACTGGACCGCAAACGGCCACAGAAAATGGGGAGCATCCGCATGGATGACGGAGGTAGGTGCGATCTCCATGACTAAGCCAATGCGGCGCTCAGCAATCCCATTTTGCTGAGGGGATTCCGGAAGCGTGAACGACTAGAGAATGCCCTCCCCATGACAAAACTCCCTCAAGAGGTTGGAGGAGAACTCACCACCTCTGTCAGAGTGCAGACGCAGGACAGGAAGGTCCTGGCAGAAGCGCTCGCGGAGCTGAAGACGGACAGTGCGGATCCAAGGGATCAAGACATCAACGACCTGACCCTTGCTGCGCAAGGGGAAGACCGTGGTGTACCGCGTGTAGTCGTCAACAACCAGCAGAAAGTAGCGCTCGAGGCTCTGACCACTGACGCGGGCCGGGCCCCACACGTCCATGTGGAGAGTGTGCAGGGGAGCAGTCGTCGGGGGAAACGAGGAGGAGTGAGGGGTGGCGCGCTGCCGCCCCTCGACGGAAGGGAGGCAAGGCGGGGCAGGCGAGGGCAGCAGGGGAGGCAGAGACCTGGGAAGACCAGAGACAAGAAGACGAGAGTGCATGCCACGAAGACGTGGCAGGGAGGGGTGACCCAGGCGGTGGTGCCACAGAAGAGTCTGGTGCGAAAGGAGGCGACACGAGCAAGAGGCAGCTACCTGACCTGACGCGGACACCTGAGCTGACGCAGCTACCTGAGAAGGCTCGGTAGCGAGGGTGTACAGAATCGACCCTGGCTGACGAGTGAACGTGGCCAGGTGACGTCCCGTCCGTGTGCACGTGCAGATCAACACACGCTGACCCCCAGGAGTGGTGGTAGTGACCATCACATCCTTGAGGGCAGCGGTACTCACCAAGTTTGTAGAGAACGAGGGGAGGTGAAGACCTGACAGTGAGCCGGACGGAACCGCCGGACACGGGAGGACAGTGGAGGAACGGGCCACGACCGGTCCCCCGGAGGGGTCAGCCAGCCTGACCAGGACAGGTGCAGGAAGAGGAGTGAGGGTGGTGGTGTCACGAAAGAAACAGCGTGAGGCGCCTGAGTCCAACGTGAAGGTGTGCAAAGCCTCAGCAGGCGCAGTACCAGGGAGAGTACCAGACTCACTAGCACCTAGAGCAGCAGCAGCTATACCTGGGTCAGGCGGCACACTCCGGTAACAGTCACCCTTAGCACTAACAGACAAAGCATACATAGCAGAAAGAATGGCATCAAAGTCTAGGTCAAAGATAGCAATCCTAGACTTAAGCAGATCTGCCCAGCGAGGGAGCTCGACGTCGTCATCAAACTCAGCACGCCAAGCGTCGTCGAGGCGGGAGAAGCAGCGGTGCTGAGTGTGGAGCCGCCCGCAAGTCTGACCAGCATGGTCACCCGTGCGAATGACATACGGGCAACTACCCCCAGACGCCCCACGCAGAAACCACTCACGAAGCTGTTGGGGAGACGGGGTCTCGCCCCGACGCTGCTGCTGCTGACGTTGGCCACCCCCAGAACCGACACGCCGAGCTCCAGTCCCACCGCCACCAGTCCCACCGCCTCCACTGCCGCCACTCCCACCGCTGCCTCCACCACCGCCACCAGAGCCCCCACTCCCACCAACAGTCCCACCGCCGCCACCACCTCCACTGCTGCCCCCACCACCACTCCCGCTGCCACCTCCACCACCGCCGCTGCCACCACCACCACCCCGGCCACCCTTGCCCTTGCTGCTGCGGCGCTTTGCACTAGCAGAAGCAGCCCCGACGTCCTCAGGAACAGAGACGTCTGCAGCAGCAGCAGAGGCGTAGGAGGGGGCAAGGAGGGAGGGGGAACACCCCTCAAAGAAGGGCGGGCGCGGACTGCCACGAGCAGCACCTACAGCAACTGCACTAGTCTCAGCTTCGAGGAGATGCTGCTCGAGGAGGTCAACAGTGAGGGAGGTGGGGTCAAGAGAGAGGAAGTGGTCCTTGACAGAGCGAAGAGAGTCAGGGAGGCGGGTGACTATAAAGTAGAGAGTGATGTACATCGGGGGCGGGTTCCTATCAAGGAACTCAGCAGGAACGGCAGCGTGGTAGCGAGCGTCACTAGCGTGAAGGTGGGAAACCAGGTCCTAGACTGTGGCAAAGGCGGACAGCTCGGGGAACAGGAAGGGCAGAAGGAGGCGGCCTAGAGCAGCAGTGGCAGGTGAGGAGTAGCGGGCGACTACAGCGTCGTACAGTGCCTGTGCTGTCCTGTGCTTTCCGAAGTGAGTGCACTCAACTAACGGCAGGTGGTTGCGAATGGCTAAGCGGGCAGCAGCGAGTCGAACCGTCGGCTGTGGCGGGAGGGGCAGTAGCAGCTCCTGACGCTAGGTCAAAAAGCGAGACACTGTCTTTAGAATCGCTCAGTAGGTACAGCTGCAGGTCGTCAAGCCACGTGTCAAACTGAATTGGTCTACCCTCATGATCAAAACGCAAGGACACGAAGCAAAGCCATAGTTGTGTAGGACGTAGGAGCAGCAGTAGCAGCTTTAGCAGTAGCAGTAGCAGCTGTAGCAGGAGCAGCAGTGACAGTGGGGCTAAGAGGCCGCCGGGGCCGGGCACGGACTTGGGATGGGGCCGGGCGCGGGCTAGGTACGGGGCCGGGCGCTGGCTAGGTACGGGGCCGGGCAATAGCTAGGTACTGGGCCGGGCGTGGGCTAGGTACGGGGCTGGGCGCGGGCTAGGAACGGGGCCGGGCGCGGGCTAGGTACGGGGCCGGGCGCGGGCTAGGTACGCGGCCGAGTGCGGGTTAGGTACGGGGCCGGGCGCGGGCTAGGTACGGGGCCGGGCGCGGGCTAGGTACGAGGCCGGGCGCGGGCTAGGTACGGGGCCGGGCGCGGGCTAGGTACGGGGCTGGGCGCGGGCTAGGTACGGGGCCGGGCGCTGGCTAGGTACGGGGCCGGGCTATGGGCAGGTTCGGGGCCGGGTGTGGGGCGCGAAACGGGGCCGGGCGCAGGGCTAGGTACGGGGCCGGGCGCTGGGCAAGGGACGGGGCCGGGCGCTGGGGAGGTACGGGGCCGGGCGTTGGGCGCGATACGGGGCCGGGCGCTAGGCAAGGGACGGGGCCGGGCGCTAGGTAGGTGCGGGGCTGGGCGCTAGGCAGGTACGGGGCCGGGCACGATACGGGGCCGGGCGCGAGACTAGGTACGGGGCCAGGCGCGGGCTAAGTACGGGGCCGGGCGCGGGCTAGATACGGGGCCGGGCGCTGGGCAAGGGACGGGTCCAGGCGCTGGGGAGGTACGGGGCCGGGCGTTGGGCGCGATACGGGGCCAGGCGCAAGGCTAGGTACGGGGCCGAGCGCGGGCTAGGAACGGGGCCGGGCGTTGGGCGCGATACGGGGCCGGGCGCTAGGCTAGGTACGGGGCCGGGCGTTGGGCGCGGAACGGAGGCCGGGCGCGAGGCTAGGTACGGGGCTGGGCGCGATACGGGGCCTGGCGCGATACGGGGCCGGGTGCGAAACGGGGCCGGGCGCGATACGGGGCCGGGTGTGAGGCTAGGTACGGGGCCGGGCGCGGGCTAGGTACGAGGCCGGGCGCGGGGCTGAGGGCCGACGTGGCCGGGCGCGGGCTAGGAACGGGGCCGGGCGCGGGCTAGGGGTCGACGGGCCGCATAGGCTAGGAGCGACGGGCCTAGGGGCGGTTACTGGCAGCGTAGCAGGTGGTGGGCCCAAGGAACCTGCTCTGATTCCATGTCAAAGCCAACGAACGAGGATGAATGAACTAGCAAACAGTTGGGTACAAGTACTAACCCTAATTGGGTTGTACCCCTTATGGGCTACCCCACTACAGCCTACACAAATGTATAAGCTATAATGTTCTAACAACCACTTGTTCTCCCCCACTTTGCCTATGGGGGTGTGTCAAACTTATATATAGCTTATACATTTGTGTAGGCTGTAGTGGGGTAGCCCATAAGGGGTACAACCCAATTAGGGTTAGTACTTGTACCCAACTCTTTCCTAGTTCATTCATTCTCGTTTGTTCTTTCTGACAGCTCGAACTCGAAGCTCCACGTGTAGAAGTCGTTGCCGTCGAAGGGAACTGATGTCTTCAGCTTTGAAGTCAAAACAAACTTTGTTTGCATTTTCGCAATTGTTTCTGACTGTGTGCGATGTTGACTGTCTTGCGCAGGAGCTGAAGCTTGATGGTTGTCAAAGGTAAATGACCTCTCGGAGTTGACGCGGCGGTCTTCTCCAGGGAGAGGGAGTCCAGCAACTCGACGTGCGTAGCTTGAGCCATCGATGCTCATAGCTTGATGGCTCTCAAGAGCGTTGATGCGAGCGACCAGCTGCTCAACGAGAGCGGCGGTGACGGAGGTCACCGCTGATGGTGCCGTAGGTGTTGCTGGTGGTGGGCCCGGAGAATCTGCAGTGGCTTTTCCTCCGGGAGCCATAGAGATGCAGAGTTTGTAATAGTTTAACGAGTAATTTATAAAGTAGTTCTAGAAAGAACAAGAGCTTAACAAGCCTTATAATCCACTCTAGCTCTCATACCTTATAAGTGAAGGATCGTAGTGGACAGGATAAGTCTGTTAAGTCTGAGAGAAGACAATGAAGTCTTTGTAATGACCTTGATAATAAGTTGAAAGAGAGCAAGATAATTAAAGGATAGTGGTACAAATATATAAATAGCAATCCTACCTAGCCATGTACTCTGAGGGGTACATACATTCCCTTATTAACTGAATTGCATTGCTACAGTAACCATTACTATTGCTATTCTTGACAGTTACCGTGTTGCATCGCGTAACTTCCAAGTGCGGTTACTGAACAGTCAAGGGTCACGACCGTTGACTATCTTCGACTTTTGACCTTCGGGTGACCCTTGACCTTCCGCATGTTCTTTATGAGCTATTGCGATAATGATACAGGCGTGTAGCTTCGTTATGGAGTGACACGCGAGTGGAGAGCCTTCGGGAATGTTACTGTAACCTTTTAGGTTATTCCAACATGTAGTAAAGCATACTACAGATTTGCTAGGTACATCCTCAGACAGACAAGGCAAAGTTCGGTTTGTATCACACCAATCGCGAGTCGCGACACCCATCTGCGGCAACACCACCAAACAGGTTCTCGAGCATTCCCCCATCTGCAACTTCACGCGCACACACACGCACACATATATAACGGCTACTACGTACCGTACTGCATCTGCCAACAGGCATCCCAGACAACCTAAACTCAACAATACCACACACAGAAACAGTTACACAGGTATACCGCACGTGAGTCGTCGCCTGATGGCTCATGACTCATGAGACACGACCCTACGCAGGTGCGACGAGCAGCACAACAGCCAGCAAGGCCCAAGCAGCAGATGCGAGTGCAGGCAGCATCTGGGTGCTGGCCTTGCCGGGTGGTGTTGCTGCTGTAGCAGGGGAAGCTGGCTGCTGCAGGACCAGTGGCTCTGCTGCCACTGGAAAGACAGGCAATGCAACAGGCCGAGACGGGAGAGAGGGAGGGAAAGAGAGAAGGAGAGAGAGAGACGGGATAAGCGGTATGTTGGAGAGAAGGCACGAGATGCGATGGTACACACGCATCCTGGCACGGGAGAGAGAGAGAGAGCCTTGTGCTCCCTGTGGCCAGAGCCTGACAGGTGCTTTCTATGAGGCATCATGCGGGGTAGCTGGGTGGAGCAGCAAGCAGGCTTACAGTTGGCGGGCGTGCAGACGGTACAGAAGGAGGGGCAGATGTCGAGACAGAAGGTGGTGGCCGAGTGCTGCTTCACTCCGCCACAGCTGCTGCCGCTGCCGGGGCACTGTAGGCCTGTGTTGGCCGCCCCCCTGGGGGAAGGGAGAGGGGCAAGGAGAGTGGTGTGGTGCGGAGTGGTATGGTATGGTATGGTAGGGTACGGTATGGTATGGTATGGTATGGTATGGTATGGTATGGTATGGTATGGTATGGTATGGTATGGTATGGTATGGTATGGTATGGTATGATATGGTATGGTATGGTATGGTATGGTATGGTACGGTACGGTACAGTACCGTACGGTGTGGTGTGGTGTGGTATGGTATGGCAATTGCCTAGCACGGCAAGGCACAGTATGGCATGGCATCATAGGGCATGAGATGACATGGCATGGCATACCACTGAGCGAGCTGGCTGAGGTTGCCGATGGTGGGAGGGATGGTGCCAGCCAGACTGGTGTCGTTCATCTCACTGCCTTGCCACGCATGGACATGCACACAGCATGGCACCACACACGCACGCATGCCCACACAGAAACACATACACACAAACACATCACAAATGAGAGAAAGACACAGAAAGGAGCGGGAAACAGCACCAGTCCACAACCCCATGGTGCAAGCTCCTCTCACAGTCATTGCACCCACTCACTCCTCTCGCTCAAGCGTCATCCCCCACCCACCCACGCCATGGCCACCCGTGCAGTGCAGTGCAGTGCAGTGCAGTGCAGTGCAGTGCAGTGCAGTGCAGTGCAGTGCAGTTCAGTTCAGTGCAGTTCAGTGCAGTGCAGTGCAGTTCAGTTCAGTGCAGTGCGCTCACAGCTCTCTGAGATTGGTGAGTGCGCCCAGAGCATCCGGGATGGCGCCACTCAGCTGCTTGTTGCCGTCCACCTTGCTGCATACATGCATACACACGTGCACATATGCACGCACAGACGGGAGGTGGTGGGAGGCGGTGGATGAAGCGCATGGTCTATCATTCACAGGGAGCCACGATCAGTGGGTGCAAGTACAGGCGTGTGCAGCAGAAGACGATACGGGGAAAAAGAGTAAGAAAACGGTTCTTGTGAAAAATGTAGTGTAGCTGTAATGGTAGCCGTGCGCTTAACAGAAGTTAAGGTATTTGTAGCATTAGGAGCAAGGACAGGACAGGTGCAGTACGCCAACAAGAAGACATGCAGAGAGAGAAAGCAGGAAGGGCGCTGGTGCGGTGAGTGATGGCTGGTTGACAAACAGGGGACAGGATTAGGGTGGGGAGTGGGGAATGGGGAGTGGGGAGTGGAGAGGGGGTTGGGCGGGTGAAGGAGGAAGGGCTGACCCCCCTGAATGAAAGCCGACAAGAGGGTCAAGAGATGGCATGGAGAGATGCGGACACAGGGATCCAACGAAAGGGGATTAGAGGAGACGCGCAGGGCAGGGCAGGGCGGGAAGGGGCGGGGCGGGGCGGAGGCAAGCAGTACTCACAGAGACTGGAGATTGGTAAGCTGGCCGAGGGAGGAGGGGATGGATCCAGACAGCTGGTTGTGCCCCAGCCACCTGCCATGTCAGCATGGTGTCATGCCATGTCATCATGGTGGCGTGCCACGTCAGCACAGCACGGCACAGCATGGAATGAGAATAAGTGTGCGCTGCGCTATGAGCGAGCCACAGCCTATAGTGGATGGAAAGCCTGCGGGATAATGGAATGTTCAGGGTTTAGGGCTGTGAGACTGACTGAGGACAGACTGAGGACACACACTGAGGACTGACTGAGGACAGACTGAGGACTGACTGAGGACTGACTGAGGAGCAACATGGTGGCGACGCGGAGTGCATGCACAACAGGACGCACAGGGTGCTGGTGCTGCAGTGACAAAACAGCATGCACTTGCTTGGTAGCGAGTGCATGGGATGGTAACACGCGGGTGGCATGGCAAGAGCACGGCATGGTGTAGATCAACATGCCATGGCATGGCATGGCATGGCGTGGGATGGAAGGGCGTGGGATGGAAGGGCGTGGTGGAAGTGCAGCGTACAGCTGTGTGAGGGCAGTGAGCGAGGAGAGGGCGCCGGGGATGCTGCCCGTGAAGGCGTTGCTGCCGAGGTCGCTGTTGGGAAAGGAGGCGTGGTGGATGGGGTAGTGAGGTTTTCACGGAGGCCGCACCGGGAAAGGCGAACGGAGAGGAAGCGGATGGGAGGGAAAAGAGAGAGGCAGGAAGCAGGGAGTAAGAAAAGGCAGGCAGGGAAGTTCTGTGCCGTTGGACCTTGCCAAAGAGACGTGCCACCCACTAGTGCGGCGAGAACTAGCTGAGTTGCAGCCAATCAGGCACGGCAAATGAGGCCCGGCAATGAATTAGGAGAAAATAAAAACGAACCGCATGACCCTCAGTCCAGCGAGGCAGGCACTCACAGTGCGGCGAGGCACTCACAGTGCGGCGAGGCACTCACAGTGCAGCGAGGTTCGGCATCTTCTTGATGAGCGTGTCGGGGATGGAGAGAGCCACGTCGCCACTCAGCTTGTTGCCCGCTGCTGCCCTGTGCCGTGGCAGGCAGGAGGACGGCAGGAGGGGAGAACGGAAGGTGAAGAGGCAGGATTTGGGGCGCCTGAGTGTGGTGTGGCTGCGCGATGGGTGATATGTGGTGGGGAATAGGGTGTGTGGTGGGAATGGCGGTGGACAGTGGGAGAGGAAGTGTGTGAGGAAGAGAGTGTGGGTTGCTGTGAGCTTACAGGACGCTGAGGTTGGTGAGCTGGGATAAGGAGGGTGGAATGCTGCCCGTGAAGTTGTTGCTGCTCAGCCAGCTGTTGGTGGTTGCCTCGTCCACACACACACGCACGCACCCACGCACGCACACACACACACACACACACACACACACACACACACACATGCACAGAGACACACACATGAGTGAGCACGAACACGCACGAATGAGCGCGCGCACACACATGCGCTCGCACAGCCACGGTTGCACTCATGCAATGCTCAAGCGACCAAGGTTCTTTTCAGAGCTGGGCTATGCTTTCCATGTATGGGAAGGGCGCGAGAAAAGCGAGGGGGATAAAACAAGGTTAAAACCGGGAAGGCTAAGGGGCAAGATAGAGATCAAAATCAACGTGCAGGAGAGGCAAAAACAGACCCCAAATGGGAGAAGCTAGGGAAAACGAGGGAGACAGGAAGAGAGGAGGAAGAGTGAAGAGGCGGCAGGGCAGAGCAAGCGGGCTGACAGCTCTTGAAGGCTGGTGATGGTGCCGACCAGCGTGGGGATGGGCCCTGATAAGCTCAGGTCCTGCAGGTCACTGCAGCGCACACATGCATACACACACTCACACACAAGCACATACACACACATGCACTCACACACACAAGCACATACACGCACATGCACTCACACACACAAGC
This sequence comes from Closterium sp. Naga37s-1, assembly GCA_947471745.1. Taxonomy (NCBI): domain Eukaryota; kingdom Viridiplantae; phylum Streptophyta; class Zygnematophyceae; order Desmidiales; family Closteriaceae; genus Closterium; species Closterium sp. Naga37s-1. The sequence goes on along the minus strand of CANJKZ010000055.1, from coordinate 649,223 downwards.
ACATACACGCACATGCATGCACACACACACACACACACACATGCATATGCATGGATGTAGTGAGAGGAGGACGAGGAGAAAAAGGAGGGAGGGGGGGAGAGAGGGAGAGAATTGAAGGCGAGTGTGGGGAGGGAGGGGGATGAGGAATGCTGAATAGGAGCTGGCATGACCCGCCTGGCGGACTGCACGTCAACGGTCGTGCGTGGGGTGAACCGAGACGATTTTTAAGGCGCCTCAAAAATCGCCTGGCGGACTGCACGTCAACGGACGTGCGTGGGGTGGGAGAACGGAAGGAAGCGAATGGAGGGACGAGAGAAGACCCGCCTAGCAGACAGCACGCAACGAGTCATGTGGAGGGGATGAGGGGATGAAACAAGTCACTTGACTCGTGCTCAGCTCAAGGGTGGTAAATATTGGAGCCTCAAAAAGTCACCGAGGTGAGGTGAGACTAGGTTAGGTTGGTTTGAGGCGAATTAAAAGTAACCTGAGGGGATTAAAAAGCGTCTTTTTTAGGCGCCTCAAACATGAGACAGCGGTTCGGGGGGGGCTTCAACTCGGGCTGAGGGCTACTTAAGTCGGGTTCGGGGGAGATTACGGCGCGGACCGAGGGGGAAGGCGGCGGAGCGAGCGCGGGGGCGGGAGGGAGGGGGGAAGAGGAAAAGGGGAGGGGGGGTTAGGGGAGGTAGGGGTAGGGGAAAGGGGGGGAAGGGGAGAGGCTCACAGCACGATGAGAAGGCCATTTGGGTCGCAGAAGATCCGTTTGGCGGCGTCCGGCACCGCGGGTGTGCCGGACGCGGGGTCCGCGGGCATGCCCTTGAGCAGGTCTGGGGGCGTCGTGGGCTGCGCGCACATGGGCGCCGCGTCGCTCCACCCCGGGACGGGCGGCGCGATGCTGAGCGCCTTGGAGAGCGCCTGCAGCTGCTTGGCTGCCGGTGGCGAGGCGCGCGGGCGGGCGGGAGGGAGGGAGTGAGGGAGAGGGAGAGAGGGAGGACGGGAGGGATGGAGTGGAGGAGAATGAGAGGGAGAGGGAGATAAGGTCGGCAAAGAAGAGGGGGGAGGGGGGGGGGGGAGAGGTGAACGGGGATAGGGAAGGTGGGATGGGAAGGAAGAATCGAGTGGGAAGGACGAGGGAGAGGAAGAGACTCACCGTGCTGCACGACCCATCTGTTCATTCCATTGGCCCTTACTCGTGCATAACTTACCGCCTTTATACGAAAGAGGACTTACCACCGTCTTGCTCGTCGCACTCGTCCTCGGTTCCGCTACTCTTGAGCTTGCCGCCGTTAGCGGAAACGGCTTATTTCTGTCCGTTTCGGTCTTACCTTTGGACGCAAATGTGTTTTTTCTAATGTGACATTCGAACGAAGGGAGGGGGGAGTGGAGGGGTATGCCCTAAGCAAAGAACAAAAGGAAAAGAAAAGGAAAAAAAAACCCTGCGGCCAAATAATCGAGTAGGCCTTGCATCGAGTGCTTTATACATTCGAGCCGCCTCCCTTGTCCTCCGTTATCATTATACTCTCTTTCATTTTTCTTTCAAATGACTACATTTCTCCTTTGTGCGACGAAAGAACAAGTATACCTTGTGCTGGGTCCAAAGGAATCGGAAATGGTGGGGGGCCTTGATCTTCCATCGACTGAGCTCTCGACGACGACACAAGGCAGGTGGCCGCTAGGACGAGAGCCAAGAGCGCTGAACCGCGGCGGCGCGCACCACAAACGTCGGAAGGGGTAATAGGAGCCATGGCGGGGAGGCAAGAGAATGGTGGATGTCTAATGTCAACAATGTTGTGTGTAGGGCTGTTGTGTTGGTGGTTTCGGTGGGGTGGTGAGGTGAGATCTAGGGCAGCGGAAATCGATCCGTCTACCGCACTGACATCCCGCTTTTCGCATACAAAACGTACACAACCTTATACAACCGTGTTAGAAAACGAATCTGAGGCGACCGATCCTACACTTTTACCACGTCCTTCTAGAGCAAAGGAGTTGAGTTGCTGCTCAGCACGAAATCTGCTGTATCAAAAACTGGTAGACCTTTCTTGAGAACGCAACAACCTTGATGCCTCTCCATGTTGGCCCCTCTTTTAAGACAGTTACATAACACCAGACTGGAAAGCTGTGCAATGGCCAGGGAAGTCACTGTTATGTCCCACCTTACCATGTATTACGCCGTTAAACAACGGTAACATCCAAGTTCTGAACGAGGTGGGTCACAGGTCAGAGCACATCTGCATGCCCCTCGTCCTTGCCATCTCCAAAGCCCCACCAGCTGTGGGCGTGTGAGCGGGGAGTGGGAGCAGCGAGAGCTGCTTCAATGTGCGGTGCAATGTCTAGCGGATTCACCGTGGGTGCATAGCGGCGGATGGTTATGCCATCCTTGCCCACCAGAAACTGGCAGGAAGAGAGAGAGAGGGAGGCGGTGGAGAGGGCAGATGGTGGCACATGCATACAGCATGGTGGAGATGAGTGGATTGGGGTGGAAAGGAGCAAGGGGAGGGGGCTGGCTACAGGAAACCAGAGTTGATGATGTGTAGAAAGGAGATTTCCCCAGCAAGCAAACAAGAAGAAAGCGAGCATCATTCGAGGCACTAACAACAGCAAGAAGCAGCAGCTGCAGCAGCAGCAGCAGAAACCACAAGCCACAAGCAGCATGTGCAGGACGGGAGGCCGATGATGCACAGGCAAGCACAGACCTTGGCAAAGTTCCATTCGATGTCGCCTGGGAAGTGCTGCTTGAGCAGGTCAAAGACCAGGCTGTTGGACGGGCAGCACCTCGTCGTGCTGGCAGAGCATGCAGCCTCCGTGCCTGAGCACTCCAGTGGCGCGTTCACCAGCGTCTTGGCGAAGATGCGGAACGGTGCAGAGTGGTTCGTGCGGGCAAAGGACAGGATGTCACTGTTGGACCCTGTGGAAGGGGAGCGCGGAGCGTGGCGTGAAGGAAGATAGTAGGAGGTTGACAAGGGGAGTGAGAAGGCTTACTGAAGGTGTGGTAGGTAAACGGGAAAGACTGGAGACAGAGGGGGGCGAGGGAGAAAGGAGGGTGTAGGAGGAAGGATGGTAAAGGTCACAGTGCAGAAGCTATGGACCCACGAAAAAATGTGAACGGCCAAACATATACATGCCCCCTCTGCAATTCTTTTCTGTTGCCCTTGTGTGTAACCTATTTACCCCCTGATGCCCCAATTGCAACCCCTTGGTGCCTCATTAATGCCTGTGCATTACTCGCACCCCGTTCCTCCCCATTTCCATCCACATTCGCAATCCGTCCGCATCCCCTGTGTCCCCCAAGTTCCCTGTCGCGTGTGCGTCCCCAGCGACTTACTGGGCTCTTGGTTGCCGAACTGGTTGCAGGGGAAGGCGAGCACTTGGAAGCCGCGCGCAGCGAAGCGGTTGTGCAACACTGCTAGCTCCTCGTAGTTCTGGCGCACGCACGTGGATGGAGCGGAGGAGAGTGCAGAGAGGGGACATGGAGAGGCAGAGAAGGATGTGCGAGTGAGAGGGGCGATGGGCTTAAGAGGAGAGGAGATGAGAACAGAGAGAAGTGGATGTGCGGGGGTTGATGCATGGATGGTAGTGAGTTGATGGATAGGTGCGTGATGGATTGCATGGGACATGGAATGGATTAGAAGAATGGGGGAAAGACCGGCAAGTAACAGCATAAGTGGGTACAGAGCAGCGTGGAATGGTATAGAATGGCATGGGCATATAATGGAATAGATGACACGTGGGTTGGCATGATGGCGGCAGTGGGAGCAGCCGTGGGAGGAGCAGTGTATCCATGCGCACAGTGTTGACACGTGGCAGTGGTTGGTTAGTACCCTCTTTGTGAGGCCGCAGTCACTGGCCACGTTCACCACCAGCGACACCTGCTCCATGGCACACATGCATTCGTACACGCATTCACGCATTCGAGCATTCACGCATTCGAGCATTCACCCCTTGCCCCCCATGTGCCAAGGGCAGGTCAGCGAGCATGCAGAGGGACGGGCAGAGAAGCAGGTAGACAGGAAGGCAGTCAGGCAACCAGCCAGGCAGGCAGGCGGGCGAGCGAGCGGGCGGGCGGGCGGGCGGGTGGGTGGGTGGGTGGGTGGGTGGGTGGGTGGGTGGGTGGGTGGATGATTGGCATGGCAGGTGAGCAACGGACAGAGACTCAGAGCAACGTGCTGGCATCACTACATGACACATGTCCCGCCAGGGCAACGACAGTACCCGTGGAACCGAAACCACTCGTCCCGCACGTACCGTGCCTCGCAGCTCGCTAAGAGCCCGGAGCTGACCCGTTGCGTCCACGGCGGGGAGCATGTACAGGCTTTTAAGCCGCGCTCCGGCTTCCACGCCGCGATTCTCGCTGCTGCTGCTGTTCGTTGCGGTGGCGGAGGCGGCGGAGGCGGATAAGGGTGTATGTGGGGCGAGAGAAAGCGAACAAGCGCACAGGGCGGCGAGAAATGCGGCGAAGTATGGTGCGTCTACGATTCGCCGTTGGAAGCGGACTAACTGGAAACGGCGAGAGTGTGCACGATGATGCCGTGAGATCCTCGCACCTTTCACTGAAGCGTCGGATTGATGCAACATGATGAATTTCGCAGGCGGTTGAACGACACGTGTCCGTCTGCTTCAGTCGCGCAGAATCATTAGCGAGAGTGCGTGCGACATTAAAACCCGAAGCCTGAATTACAAAAACTGGGTCAACGCTTGGTTTGGTAGGTTTGGGGTTAGGGCAATATGAGGTGCGGCAGAATTGCGAAAGCAAAAAAGTTAGCGAAACATGATGCGACTCTCCCGTGAGTCAACGAGGCGTTATCAGCCAACGCAACCCAACAGTTCGCATACATTCTGCTTACAACCCCAGAGAGCTAGAGCAGGGTAAAAACCTGTGCGACAGAACTCAGACAAGCTTTTTAGGATCCAAGCATCGCGCTCACCAGCCAGGCATATCAAGTGAACACAATTTAGGGACGACGGAAAAGAAGATGAAGCGCGGTCATGCAATCGAAGTGAATCGTAGGCGCTGGCTGCGAGTGTGACGCACGTAGAAACGAGATGGCACGGGAGATATTAGCGATTTGCCCACCTCGCTTCCCCCGCTCGTCGCCCTCGCTCTTCCCGCGCACCACCTCCTCCCCGCCCGTCGCCTCGCCTCCTCCCTGCCCGTCGCCTTTGCTTCCTCCGCCCGCCCTCGCTTCTCCCCTCCCGTTGCCCTCGCTTCCCATACCCGCCGCCCTCGCTTCCCCCGCCCGTCGCGTACCGCATCTTCCCCGCCTACCACCCTCGCCTCGCGGGTCGCCATCGCCGCCTCCCCCTCCCGTCGACCTCGCTTTCCCCCTCCCGTCGACCTCGCTTTCCCCCTCCCGTCCACCTCGCTTTCCCCCTCCCGTCGACCTCGCTTTCCCCCTTCCGTCGGCCTCGCTTTCCCCCTCCCGTCGCCCTCGCTTTCCCCCTCCCGTCGCCCTCGTTTTCCCTCCCCATCGCTCGCCGAGTCGACCTCTCCTCTCCCACCTGTCGCTGCGTCAACATTGTTCTCATTCCCGCCGCTGACGTCTTCGTCGAGCGTCCCCTCTTCTTCGCCCTCGCTTCCTTCCTCCGTCGCCCATGCCCATTCCCCTCCCTCGCGCCGACGCCCTGGTTTCCCGCCCCGCCGCCTTCTCTACCCTTCCCAGTGCCCTGGTTTACCACCTCTTTTTTTCCCCACCCAAAGCTTCACTCTCACCCACGTACACTCATGCGAAACAATTACTCCCCTTCCTCCCTTCACTCTGTTCCCCCCTGTTCACTCCCTCCCCCCCCCTGATCACTCTCTTCCCCCTTGCTCATTCTGTTTCCCTCTTGCTCATTCTGTTTCCCCCTTGCTCATTCTGTTTCCCCCTGCTCACCCTCTTCCCCCCAGTTCGTGGTGTTCCCCCCTGTTCACTCCCTTTCCCCATGCCCACCCTCATCCCCTTGCTCACTCCGCGCTCGCCTGCGGGCCTCATCACGACGTCCGCCCGCCCTCTCACACTCGCCACGCCTCCCCACGCACCCTTCCTCATAAGCCCCTGCTTTCCATTCCCACTCTCAACCCTCATCGCCTCTTTTCCCCTCGAACAACTTCATTTCCCTTTCCCTACCTTTGAACTTCCATGGTATTTTTTCTCACGCCTTCCCTGCAATTCCTCCCCTTCTAACCCAATCCTCCTCCGCCACTCCTCGCCTCTCTCACACTCCTCGCCTCTCTCACACTCCTCGCCTCTCTCACACTCCTCGCCACTCTCACACTCCTCGCCTCTCTCACACTCCCCGCCTCTCTCACACTCCTCGCCTCTCTCACACTCCTCCTCGCCTCTCTCACACTCCCCGCCTCTCTCACACTCCTCGCCTCTCTCACACTCCTCGCCTCTCTCACACCCTCGACGTGCGCAAGGCGCATGCCATCAGCGCACGCCAGGCAGCGGCCAGCGTGGTGGCGCTGTTCGGCGAGTGCAGCACGGACAGGGCTGCTCTCACTATGTTTCTCCCTGCTCGCTCCCTTCCCGCTCCTCACTCTGTTTCCCCCTTGCTCGCTCTGTTTCCTCTCTTCCCCCCTGTTTTTTCTATTCCCCCCTGCTCACTCTCTTCCTCCACTGCTCATTCTCTTCCCCTTGCTGCTCGTTCTGTTTTCCCCTGCTCGCTCTCTTCCCCTTGCTCACTATGTTTCTCCCTGCTCACTATCTTCCCACCTGCTCACTCCCTTTCAACATGTTCTCTCTCTTTCCCCCTGCTCAATTATTTTACCTCTGCTCACTGTCTCCCCTGCACTCTGTTTTTCCCTGCTCATTCTGTTCTTTCCTGCTCACTCCCCTATTCAACCCTTTACCCATGCAGTGTGTCGGTGCCCAGCACCAGCTGTTGGGAGGGAACCACAAGTCCTGGTTTTTTGCTGCTGTATGTGCAGACAAGAGTTGGACAAGACATCACATGGACTAGCTTGTTCTTTTTTACTAGATTGATGCACATTGTAAGTGGTCTACAGTCTCATACCTCTGTGGATCAAAATTTAGTATATAATACTAAATATCCAACATTGGCATGTCTATTTGTCATACCTAGTAGTAGTACTACCAACAACCAACATTCCTGAACCAAATGCATAGGGGGGGGGGGGGGGGGGGGGGGGGGGACCTGTACAAACCCAGTTGTGAAAATCAGATGCTCGTGGCTGAAGCAGAACGCATACAAAAGGGTGGGCACTGATACTGACAAACCGGCACCTGCGAAGAGGAAGAAATAAAGAGACACTCACTGCAAATGTTGCGGATTGCATGAGAGAATTGCTCCAGTGCCTTGTTTGGTGATTCGCTCTTGCCCACGTGTCCCCGAATTGCTCGAGTGGCCATCCAATTCAGTGATAATTGCTCGAGTGGCCATGCCAGGGCATTTTCGAGGTGTTTTTTTTCCCTGGCACATAACCCTACAAGGGTTCGTACCCCCGAAATTCCTCGTTCGCACGACAGTAGATGCGCGGTCATTTTTTGCCCAATGCGCGACCAATAAGCGCGTGGGCAATTACATCAGCGATCAATAACTGCAACGCCAGAGCATAAATGCACGAACATATTATTGACCGCGCACGATTGGTCGATAATATGCTTCTTACCCTTTTTGGCAATGCGCGTCCAATCATGCACGGTCATATAATTCACGACCATATACTTAGGCGATAAAGGGTCGCCCAACAACCAATATCAGCGCGCATATACTACCATTAGTCTCAAAGTTAGCGAACAACGGAATGATTGGAATAGAAACGAATGGGGTACAAATGAGCAACCCTAGAAGCTGTACCCCCTAGAGTGCAACTCACTATAGCCTATCATATCAATGTTCAACATTTGACACACCCCCATAGGCTAAGTGAGGGGCATCAAAGCAAGCAAGGTGAACAAACGGTCACAAGACCAGTCAAACCAAGAACCAAGGCAAGCTCAGGGTGGATCTCAAGGACACCACACAAATTCCGAGCGCAAGCAAGCGGCCACAAGGCCAGTTCAAGAGTTCACTAGGATATAAATACAAAGCACAACAAGCAGAGCAAGCAACAGGACTACACCAACCGAGGGCCTACCTCAACAAGCCCCAACTGCACACAGAACCTGTGGTGGTCACCAAGCGCCAAGGCCTTGGTGAAGACGTCTGCAGTGTTGGCCTCTGAGGCCACAAAGTCCAGGCGTGCCTGACCGCGTCGCTGCAGCTCTCGCAGGAGGAAGTACCTCACGTCAATATGCTTCACTCTGCTCTCCAGTCGAGGCTCTCGACACAGGAGGATCATGGCCTTGTTGTCAGCGTACAAGGTCGGTGCAGAGCGAGGCCGCTCACCAAGGTCAGCGAGCAAGAAGGTCAACCAGCGAAGCTCCTGTGCCGCCATGGCACCAGCGTAGATCTCTGCCTCTGCACTGGAAGTAGCCACAGACGACGACCGTGTAGACCTCCACGACACAGCACCAGCTCCCAGACTGAAGCAGTAACCCTGAGTCGAACGCTGAGTCTCCACGTCGTCAGCGTAGGAAGAGTCGCAGTGACCAGTCAACGCCACTGGCTGAGTCCCTCCAAGCACAAGCCCCAAGCCTGATGTAGTCGCCAGGTACTTCGCCACCCTCACAGCAGCTGTCCAGTGGACAGGGCGGTGTCTCCCAGTCGCAACAAAGCGAGAAAGGATGCTGAGTGGAAAGGCGAGGTCCGGTCGAGTACAAGTCATCAGGTACATGAGGCAGCCCACCAGCTCTGCGTAGGGTCCACTGGACTCAAAGGGCTCGTCAGGAAAGGGGCCCGTGAGTCTGTGGTCAACAGCAAGAGGAGTGGGCTGTGTGGTGGAGAACTGGAAGTGGAACCGCCGAAGGACCTGCTGCACCATGTGTGACTGCGTCAGTGTGATGGTGCGAGCGGCTCTGTCCCGGGTGATCTGCAGGCCAAGGTAGCGCTGCAGCTCACCCAGGTCAGTGCACTTGTGTCTCTTCTGCAGTTCGGACTTCACCTGAGCCAGGGCTGCCCTGTCTGTTGTAGCAAACACCAAGTCGTCGACGTAGACAAGGATAAAGAAAGGAGTAGAACCCGCTCGAACAAACAGCGACGGGTCGGCGGAGGACGGGCTGAACCCAAGGTCACAAAGCGTGGAGCGAAGAGTGTCGTGCCACTCACGGGGCGACTGGCGGAGACCGTAGACTGGTCGCCTCAGGCTCCACTGGGTCCCAGGTGGGAAGGTGTCAGTGAAGCCAGGAGGACGGCGCAGCCAGATCTCCTCGTGCAGTCGGCCCTGGAGGAACGCAGTGGAGAAGTCGAGGGAGTGCAGCTCGTAGTCTCGCTGCGCTGCTATGTGGAGTAACACCCGAAGAGTAGTCATCTTCGGGGTCGGGGCGAAGGTCTGGAAGAAGTCAACTCCCTCACGCTGACTGAAACCCCTAGCCACGTAGCGCGCCTTGAACACCGGCGGTGCTCCAGGCGGCCGCTTCACCTTGAAGAGCCACATGCCATCGACTACGTTCGCCCTGGGAGGGGGAACTGCGTCGACGTAGGTGCCTGTGGATCTCCAAGACGCCAACTCTGAGTCCATAGCCGCTTTCCACTGAGAGGCCCACGCCCCTGACACTGCCTCGCGGTAAGTGCGAGGAGTCGGTATGTCAAGGGCGTCGGGGTCTCCCTCAGGGGAGAGCAGCATGGCACACACAGAGGGAGAAGCGGCTGCCCAGTACTCCGCAGAACCAGGGTCTCCAGCGTCAGTCTCCTCAGACTCAGCACCCCCAGAACCAGTACCGCCAGTGCTAGGACCTCCAACTCCAGCACCCCCAGAACTAGCACCGCTAGTGCCAGCACCCCCAACTCCAGCACCCCCAGAACCAGCACCTCCAGTGCCGGCACCTCCAGCTCCAGCACCCCCAGAGCTAGCGCCACCTGCGCCAGCACCTCCAGCTCCAGCACCCCCAGAGCTAGCGTCACCTGCGCCAGCACCTCCAGCTCCAGTACCCCGCGACCGAGCACCCCCAGACCGAGCACCGCCAGCGGCTGCACCTCCAGCTCCAACACCAACCGAGTCCACAGTAACCTGTCGCGGAAGTGCCGAAGGCTGCTGAGGGGACTGTGAGGAGGACTGCGGGGAGGGAGACGCTACCTGACGCGCGACCGAGGGGAGAGGGGTAGCGTGGGACACACCAGACGGGGCAGGACCAGGGGGGGGCGGGGGTACCGGAGGAGCGGGAGCAGGAGGAGGAGAGGGTGCGAGGAAGAGAGGGGGAGGGGGTACCGGGAGACCTCGACAGGGGTACCGGGTGTAGTAGGACACGGACTCGTCAAACCGGACGTCACGGGAATCTAGGAACTGGTGGAGGGGAGGGTGGTAAAAGGACCAGTCAGCAGAGTCCACTGGGAAACCAAGGAAGACACAGGGGACGGCGCGTGCCGAGAGCTTGTCCGCGGAGGTGTCGCGAACAAGTGCAAGGCAGCCCCAGACTCGAAAGGCCGACCCAACACCAGGGGATCCAGTCCAGAGACTGGTCGGTGAAGCCTCGGGCCGCGAGACACGCGGCTGGAGGTTCAGCTGGTGTGCGGCGTAGCGAACCGCGTGAGGCCACAGAAAATGGGGCGCACGGGCATGAATCATGGACGTGCGGGCGATGTCCATGACCAAGCCTATGCGGCGCTCAGCAACCCCATTCTGCTGTGGGGACTCTGGCAGCGTCCAGGACTGGGTGATGCCCTGTTCGCCGCAGAATCCGCCGAGAATGCCGGAGCGAAACTCGCCCCCACGGTCGGAGTGAAGACAACTGACTCGACGACCACGAGTGCCCTCAGTGGCTAGAAGCCACCTGATCAGCGTAGCAGTCACCTCGGACTTCTTCGCAAGAGGAAACACTGTGGTGTACATGGAGAAGTCGTCGACGACCACCAGAAAGTAGCGCTCCCTCCCGGACCCCTGCGTCGGGGCAGGGCCCCAGACGTCCAAGTGGAGAGTCTCGAAGGGAGCGGTGGCCGGACGAAGGGAGGAGGAGTGGGGAGTGGGACGTAAGCGACCGGCGACGCACGGAGAGCAAGGAGGGGCAAGCGAGGGAGGGAGCGACGGGAAGGTGCGTGGGAGACCTGTGACTAGTCCCTGACTGAGCATGCCACGAAGGCGAGGGATCGACGGGTGGCCAAGACGGTGGTGCCACAGGACGGTGCGGTGGGCGAGAGAGCGACAGGAGCAAGACGCAGCGACTGGACTGGACACAGCGACCGGACTGGACACAGCCACCTGACCGGACTCTGCTACCGGGGGGGACGAAGCAACCTGACCAGACGCAGCTACCTGCGGGGGCGGAGTGTGCAGGACGAAGAGACCTGAGTGGGGCTCTCTGGTGAACGTGGCAAGAACTGCCCCGGTGGAAGAGTCCGTACAGATCGCAGTCCTCCCGTGCGCAGGAAAAGTGACTGTGATCCCCCGGTCCTGAAGGTATCCAACACCCACCAAGTTCCGAGAGAACGAGGGGATGTAGAGACCAGTGAGGAAACCAGAGGGGACAGCCGGGCACGGGAGGGTGGTCGAGCTACGAGCAACTGCTGGTCCTGAAGTAGGATCAGCCAGGGCAACTGGGACTGGAGCCGAAAGAGGTGTGACAGTGGTGTGGTCGCGGAAGAAACACTGAGACGCGCCGGAGTCCAGCGTGAAGGAGAGCGACGCAACAGCAGTCGTCACGGCTGGGCTAGTGACTACACAAGCACCTACACTAAAAGCACAAGTACCGACACTAGCAACAGGCAAAGGTCCTAAGCTAGGTACACGTAAGCCAAGAGATCCGTACGTGACAGAATAAACAGCATCCATAGACATATCAAACACAGGGAAACCACTACGAAACAGACCGGGCCAGATCGGGGGAGCCGACTCAGGCCCAAAACGCTCACGGTAAAGGTCGTCGAGGCGGCTGTAGCAGCGCTGTGCAGAGTGGTCAGGACGCCAGCAGGTAGTGCCAGCACCAGGGCCGGTCAGGATCCGGTACTGGCAGGGGCCGACGTCGCGGCCACCGCGACGAGCCCCCCAGCTGGCTGGGCCGCTGCTGCAGCCAACGCGACCTGAACCACCAGGCCCCCATGGCTGCTGAGGGCGCCACAGCTGCTGAGGGCGCCCCTGCCGCTGCGGAAGCCACTGCTGAAAAGGCCGCTGCTGCTGTCCCTGCTGCTGGAGAACCCTAGCGGACTCCATGATAAAAGCTAGCGGGGTGCAGGAGCGGCAGGCTAGGAGCGACAGGAGCGACAGGCTGCTGTGAAAAACGAGAACAACTAGGAGCGCAAGGTGAAACCAGGCGAGTAACTGCTGGAGCACGGAGCGAACTAAGCTAGGAGCGCCAGGTGAAACCAGGCGAGTAACTGCTGGAGCACGGAGCGAACTAAGCTAGGAGCGCCAGGTGAAACCAGGCGAGTAACTGCTGGAGCACGGAGCGAACTAAGCTAGGAGCGCCAGGTGAAACTAGGCGAGGAACGGCTGGAGCACGGAGCAAACTGAGCTAGAAGCGCCAGGTGAAACTAGGCGAGGAACGACCGGAGCACGGAGCAAACTGAGCTACGAGCGAGGAGCGAGAACGGCTGGAGCGAGAACGGCTGGAGCTAGAAGCGGCGAGCTAGGGCTGGCTGGAGGTAGGAACGGCCGGGGCTAGAGACCGTAAGTGCGGCTGTCGGCTGCCGCTAGTAGAGCCACTGGCAGTGGAAAGTACGTGCGACAGTAGGGGCTGCAGTACTGACGGCTGCGGGATGTAGGCAACTGTGCAGGTCGTCCGGCAAGCAGGAACGCGGGCGACAGTCGCAGGCCCCCACTGTGAACCCCTTTTTTTTTTTTTTTTTTTTTTTAGGGTTTAATTTATGTATTTATTTTCTGGCACTAAAGCACCCCGGGGCGCGCTGCCTGCAGGGTGTGCTGCCTGCGGGGCGCGCTACCCGCGGGGCGCGCCTCCTGCGGGGCGCGCTACCCGCGGGGCGCGCTACCCGCGTGGCGCGCTGCCTGCGGGGCTGGGGTGACGAGCCAGGGAGGGCGCCTGGGCGACGGGCTAGGACGGGCGCCTGGGCGACGGGCAAGGACGGGCGCCTGGGCGACGGGCTAGGGCGCAGGCCTGGGCGACGGGCTAGGGCGGGCGCCTGGGCGACGGGCTGGGGCGGGCGCCTGGGCGACGGGCTGGGGCGGGCGCCTGGGCGACGGGCTGGGGCGGGCGCCTGGGCGGGCGCCTGGGCGACGGGCTAGGGCGGGCGCCTGGGCGACGGGCTGGGGCGGGCGCCTGGGCGACGGGCTGGGGCGGGCGCCTGGGAGACGGGCTAGGGCGGGCGCCTGGGCGACGGGCTAGGTCGGGCGCCTGGGCGACGGGCTAGGGCGGGCGCCTGGGCGACGGGCTAGGGCGGGCGCCTGGGCGACGGGCTAGGGCGGGCGCCTGGGCGACGGGCTAGGGCGGGCGCCTGGGCGACGGGCTAGGGCGGGCGCCTGGGCGACGGGCTAGGGCGTGGGCCTGGGCGACGGGCTAGGGGCGCAGGCTAGGGGCGCGGAGGGCGCTAACGCGCGGAGGAGGAGGGCGCTAAGGCGCGGAGATGGCGCGGAGGGCGCGGTGGCTAAGGCGCGGAGGGCGCGGAGGGCACGGAGGGCGCGGAGGGCGCGGAGGGCGCGGAGGGCGCGGAGGGTGCTAGGGCGCAAGGGCGCGGAGGGCGCGGAGGGCGCGGAGTGTGCTAGGGCGCAAGGGCGCGGAGGGCGCTAGGGCGCGAGCTAGGCTAGGCTAGGCGAGAGGATCGACACCTACTCATGATACCATCTCAAAGTTAGCGAACAACGGAATGATTGGAATAGAAACGAATGGGGTACAAATGAGCAACCCTAGAAGCTGTACCCCCTAGAGTGCAACTCACTATAGCCTATCATATCAAAGTTCAACATTTGACAATTAGTTCTATCATATGTCCGGTCCATATAAAACCATGTATATCAAATGCCATAAATATATTCTCTGCTATTAATTTAAGCCCATCATAACTATGGTGGCAGCATATTACGCTGGGCTTAAATTAATATTATGCTACCGAACATATTATTTCTGCAACCATATTACCAGCAATATAATATTATGGACCACGGTATGATGGGCTTAAATTAATACTATGATAGGCCACGATACAATATTATGTCTAGTATGATGGGCTTAAATTAATAGCAGATAATATATTTATGGCATTTGATATACATGGTTTTATATGGACCGGACATATGATAGAACTAATGGTAGTATATGCGCGCTCATATTGGTTTTTGGGCGACCCTTTATCGCCTAAATATATGGTCGTGAATTATATGACCGTGCATGATTGGACGCGCATTGCCAAAAAGGGCAAGAAGCATATTATCGACCAATCGTGCGCGGTCAGTAATATGTTCGTGCATTTATGCTCTGGCGTTGCAGTTTAAGATCGCTGATGTAATTGCCCACGCGCTCATTGGTCGCGCATTGGGCCGAAAATGACCCCGCATCTACTATTGTGCGAACGAGGAATTTCGGGGGTACGAACCCTTGTAGGGTTATGTGCCAGGGAAAAAAACACCTCGAAAATGCCCTGGCATGGCCACTCGAGCAATTATCACTGAATTGGATGGCCACTCGAGCAATTCGGGGACACGTGGGCAAGAGCGAATCACCAAACAAGGCACTGGAGCAATTCTCTCGGATTGCATGAGTGAGTGTGCAATCCAACCAGAGCTGTTCTCAACAGTTCTTCAGGAATTTGCGATATTGATGGTTCAACCTCCGAACACTAATATAACAGGACATACATTTGAGCGTTGCTAAACAAGCTAAGAATATTCACTCCAAGCTTTATCATTATTGAACCTATTGTATACGCAACAGGAAGCCATCATTGAAGCAAGAAATTCCCAATGACCTTCACCAACCAATACTCAGCACATGGCAATCCTACACCCAGCTACGTACATTCCTTATCCACCAATCACTCGAATAGCCTTACGCCTTGACACAAGTTTGCCTGTCCGGAGACTGCTTGTACCCCGCGCTACACATGCAGATGGGCGAAACCTTGTTGTGCCTCACTTCCACCGTGCAATACCCCTTTCCACCGCACTGGGAGTTCCCAGAAGTCTTGCAGAATTGCTGGCACGACTTGGCGACCCTCTGCTTGGGCTTGGCGCCACAGCTATAGGTGGAGGGGATGGTGAGGCAGTTGTTGCCAATGTCTGCAGAGCACACAGTCTTGCCGCCGGTGGTGACAGGAACGGAAGAACCGAAAAAGTAGTTGCTGTTGAAATTGGCGGATTCTGGCGTGGCGGCAAACCTGGGCAGTGGGCCTGTGATGTAGTTGCCACTCACATCACTGCAGGGAAGAATGCGGAAGGAGATGAGGGAGAGAGTGGGGAGGGTGAGGGGTGAAGAGGGCGCGGGGAAGATTTGGAAATGGAAAAAGATAATGGACTTTGAGTAGGCTCGAAGTGGAGAAGTGGATGGGGTGTGATTGAGTGGTACGGAGAAGGCAGGTCGCAGGTGGTATACTAGTGCCGCTGGAGCTTCTGCAAACGAGGTGACTTTTTGAGTCGACTCGAAAGCAGGTTGTCTCAGGTGGTATACATACTACTTGTGCCGCTGGAGCTTCTGCGAACGCATCACAAACAGTGGGTGCTTTGCAACTGGGAGGTGGAATTCAGCACTGAGACAACAAAAGAGAAACAAGAAATGGATCGAAAGAGAGGATTCCGAGGGCGTGCTGATAGTCATGAAGCGGGAAAAGAGAGGAAGTGAGGAAGAGAGGGATGAAATGAGCTGGCACTCACATGGACTTGAGCTTGCTCTGAGAAGTAAAGTCAGGCAGGTAGCCGCTCAAGCGGTTGTTCTGCAGGTTCCTGTGTTGGGGCGAGGGAGGAGGGGCAGATGGGGAATGCGGGTTGGTTGTTGAAGGGACGGCATACTTGCTGAGGGGCACTCTGCTATGAGGGGGGTCCTTACGTTTGAGCAAAACAAAGCCAGGCGTCGTACATATGTGGAGCGAGGGCAGAGAGAACGGCGGGTGTCGGAGAAGAATATGGCAACAAGGGACAAGGATTTTTTTAGAATTCCCAAAGAATACGGCAAGAAGGGACATACGGGTGGGTGGGAGGGGAAACGGCGCAAGCATGGGCTGGCGGCGGCTCACTCACAGCGTCTGCAGGTTCTTGAGGTTCTTGTAGGTGGCAGGGACGTTTCCGGAGAGCAGGTTGTCGTTCAGGGAGCTGTCATGGGTGGGGAGAGAAAGGATGGTGACTTTTGAGTCGACTCTAAAGTCACCTGGTTGTCGTGTCGTTCAGGGAGCTGCCCCATGGTTGGGGAGATAGCACTGGGAGGGAAAGGATCGGGGTGGCCCGGGAAGCAGAGATGGAGTGAGTGATTGGGGAGAAGCAAGCAAAAGGGGCTGGGGGGGGGGGGGGGGGAGGCGGATGATAAAGCGGCAGGAGGTAGAGTGAGTAGGGATGTGGTGGACGAGAGGTCGGAAGGGAAGATATGTTGCACGGGGAGAGGGAGGTTTGGAGGGAGAAGGGAGAGGGAGGTTTGGAGAGAGAGGGGAGGACAGCGAAGAGGAGTCGTGGGCGTGGGCGTGGGCGTACAGGAAGCTGAGCTTGGTGAGGTTGGCGATGAAGGCAGGCATGTCCCCGGAGAAGGAGTTGTAGCGCATGCTCCTGGTGGGGTGGGTGGGTAGCCCGTCACCATGGCGCGTTCGTGCGTGGGAATGGTGTGGCCGGGATATGGTGGATGGGGACGATGGGAGGACGATGAGCGGGGACGATGGGTGGAAGGACGGTGTGTGGGAATGGTTTGGTTTTCTCGTGGGTGGGTGGGTGATGGTGGGTGATGGTGGAAACGGAAGGGCACAACAGGGGGCGATGGGATTGAGCAAGTGGGGGGAGAGGGAGGGAGGGTGGGAGGGTGGGAGGGTGGGCGGGAGGGAGGGTGGGCGGGTGGGTGCTGACAGGTAGTCGAGGTTGCGGAGGGCCTTGAAGTTGGTGGGGAAGACCTGGCGGAAGTAGTTGTCTCCCAACAGCCTGTGCGCGCCAGGAATGGATGCAGTGTCATGCAGGGAAGAAGGGGGGAGAGAAGAGGTGAGAATGATTCGACTCAAAAGTTGCTGGGGAAGGTCTGGCGGAAGTAACTACCTCCCAACAGGCTGTGCGCGCGCGCATGCATGCAGGCAGGGGAGAAGCAGGGAGATGGGAAAGTGGGAAGAGGTTGGTTGCAAGCGTGTTGGAAAGAAGCAGGCACGAGTGGGGCATCATGATGCATGGTGCATGCTTGCGTGATATCCCTGACGCCACGAACCACCACCAGCACGCAGCACCCAGCAAGCAGCACCCAGTACAGGGCAACCAGCAAAGAATTCAAGGGCTCTGAGAATGCTCATAAGTCAGCGATGTTATAACCTCTTTTGAAATTTCTCGAGAATAGAATGCAAGGGCGGGGAGGGAGGGAGGGAGGGAGGGAGGGAGGGAGGGAGGGAGGGGAGCACTGACAGGCGCTGCAGCTTGGTGAGTTTGCCGATGGAGTTGACTCGCCCAGTGAGCCGGTTCTTGTGCAGGTACCTGTGCACGCCGTGCCGTGCACGCACACAATGATGGATTGGAGCGCGCATGGGCGAGAGGACAACGCGACGGAGGATTGAGTTGAGAGGTTGGTGAGGCAGTGCTATGAGACAGCGCGAGAGAGGCGGCAGTGGCGGCAGCGGCGGGAGGCAGCACTCACAGCTCCCTGAGGTTGACGAGGTTGCCAATGCTGCGCGGCAGCAGCCCGTTAAGCCCCTCCTCGCCCGTCGCTGCCAGGTTGCTGCCAAAGAGGGGAGGGGAGGCGGAGAGAGGTGGGAGGTGACGTGCGCACACGATGAAAGAGTTGGAGGAATGTGCGACGTCTCAAGATTCGGCGCGGGAAGGGAGGAGGAGGAGGTGCGGTGAGCGCGAGGGTGGAGCAAGGCAAGGATAAGGAGGATGGAGAAAGGTGCAGCATGGGAGCATGAGAGGCGCACAGGCGAAGGAGAGAGGCGGGTGCGGGCCTTACAGGTACACGAGGCTCTTCATCATGCCAATGAAGGCCGGAATGGTTCCCGTCAGCCGGTTCAGACTCAGGTCGCTGCGATGGAGAACGCGGGGGGCAAATAGGGAGGAGAGTGGGTGAGAGAGAAAGAGAATCGACTCTTGAGTCGACTCAAAAGGCCAGAACGGTTCCCGTCAGCCGGTTCAGACTCAGGTCGTTGCGATGGAGAACGCGGAGAGAGATAGCGCGGAGGGAAAATATTGAGGCTGGCGAGGCTGGCTGGATTCTCACATGGTAGGGAAACGTTGGAGGATAGACCGTGTGAGCAGCAACAGCAAGAGCATGTGGCGTGGGGAGGTGGTCCGCCGTCCTCGGACGGGAAAGCAACGGCAGCGGGAACAAAAACGTCTCACTTTCGCCTCTCGACAGGCAGCGGCAGCGGCGGCGGCGGTAGCAACAGAGGTAGTCGCAGTTGCAGCAGCAGCGACAGCAGCAACAGCGGCAACAGCGGCAGCAACGGTTAGTACTCACAGGTACGTGAGTCGCATGGTGGCGAGGGCAGCCGGAATGGGACCCTCAAGTCCCGAGTCGGAGAGATCGCTGGGCATCGGATGTCACACGCATGCATGGACAGTCGGATGGGTGGAGAGAGGGAACAAGGGAGGAAGGGAGGGAACGGCCGGTTGAGGAACAAGGGGAAGGGAGAGTCGCGTGAGTCGGAAGAGATTAGGCCGCGTGGCAGTGCGTTGCGAGAGCTAGTGACGATGACGATGACGGTGACGGTGACGGTGATACTGACGGTATGACGGTGAAAGAGGAAACCGAAAACATCCAATTCTGCTGATGGCGACTTCGTTTCTCATATAAACACGGTGACTCCAAGGGGGAGTGCGGCGGGGAGGATCGAGATAGTGGAAAGATGGGGGAATGGGGGGAGGGAGGCGAGAGCAAAAGGAAGGGTGCGGCGAGGCGCGGAGGGCTCACAGGTGCACAAGGCCGCGAATGGCGGGGAGAGCTTCAATTCCTTTGGACACATCGGAGTTGCCGCTCAGGTCCCTGCGGGTGCGGCGGGCGAGAGGGCGAGAGGGCGAGAGAGCGAGCGAGAAAGGGGAAGAGAAAGAGAGCATGCATGCTCAACTTGGCCCTCCGGTTTAAAGCTCGCGTCTCATATTTTCTGTCAGTGAGGTCCTTCACGCGGGAAAAAGAAAGGGAGGATGCGAGAGCAGGAAGGTTGATAGGAAAGCAGTAGTGTGTGTGAGTTGGTGAGGGGGGGAGGGTGCGCGAGTGCTCACAGGTGCACGAGTCCCCTGAGCTTGCTGAGGCTGCTGATGGATCCGTTGATGGAGTTGCTCGACAGGTCGCTGCCAGGGAGGGCACGCGGAGACGCGGGGAGGCGGAGAGACGAAGAGGCGGAGAGGAGGAGAGGCGAAGAGGCGGAGAGAGGAAAAGAGGTGGAGAAACAGAGAAAAAGGGAGAGGGGTGAGGGGCGAAGGGACAAGATTCTAAACAAGGAAGTTGAGAAGGTCGAGGCAAGCGGAGATCAAGTGTTTCTCTCGCATCGAGCTCTTCTATCTCGAGCCGCAGAGCGCCACGTGTTCATTGTAACAGCGACGGACTCGTTCGCTCCTCGCGTCTCCCCCACCATGCGGCCCTCCGCGACCGCTCCCCGTTCAACCCCTACCCCGCTCGTCCACTTACAGGTATCGCAGCGACGCGAGCTTGGTCAGCGAGCCGATGGGGCCCTTGGCTCCCGCTTCCACAAGAGTCCTGCGCACATGAGAAACGGGGACGAAGGGGGAGGCGAGGACGGCGGAGCGGAGAGGAGGAAATACGAGGATAGGTGAGCGGGGAGGAGAGAGGGGAGGAAGGGTGAGGAGGAAGGGGGAGGGGAGGAAGGGGGTGAGTTGAGTGCGGAAGTTGAGTCAAGGCGCTCGAGAGAAAACAGGCTTCCGTTAACGTTGCGCGTAGCTCATGAGTAGTTCGTTGTAGAAGCAACAAAGTAGCTCGGGCGTCATGCGCGCCGAAACATGCACGCAGGAAGAGAGTTACGGCAACGATGCTATAAATATGGCGTCGCTCGCACTGACGTGCCGCCGACGTGGCAGATGTGCAGCCGACGTGCCGCGGCCGTGCTGCTGACACTGGCAACGTACATGTTGTTGATGTAGCCCTTGGGGTTGCAGCGCACGCCCGCGTACGTGCTGCAACGGCGCGGCGCGCCCGCTTGGGTCCAGGTGGACGACCCCTTGAACTTGCCCCACTGCTGCACAAGCTCCTTCAGAACCGCGTCTGCTCGCACGGGAAAAAATTGCGTTAAACTTTGTGGAATTACTACGAGGAGTGTGTCAGAGTGAGAAATGTTGGCTCTAGAGGTTGGGATGCGAGACGGAGAGGTATTAAGGGGTGGGAGAGTCGATGGGGATGGATGAGAGAGCACGAGGGCGGACGTTGTGAAAGAATGCAGGCTAAGGGGTAAAGAAACAGGTACGGATGCTGTTGAATGGAATGCCTTACGCTGCTTTGGGTCGAGGTTCGGCCGCTGCACAGCGAGACATCCGGCGGTGCTGGCGGCGACAACCAGGAGCACGAGAACCATCGAGTTGATAACCGATCTCGTAAAGCGAGCTTGCGACGGGGCTGCCATTGCATAGAGCTGGAGGTATCAATCCAGAAGGATAACAGTAGTGTACTAAATCTTCTTACGGCGATATTTCCCAACGTATTCTAAAAAGAGGGAAAGCTGAGTTAAAGTGAGTCTGCTGCTTGATGGAAGAAGCAACTAATGAAATGACGGCTTGACTTGCTAATTTGACATAAGTCAAGGTGAGGGGGGGACCGTCTCACGTTTTCTCCATCAAGAACTTGTCAAGCAGGCAACCTCGCGCCGTGATTCTGCCATGCTGGATGTGCCGCGCGTTCCGAAAATAATGTGAAATTGCGGCTCGAACTTTGAGGGATTGTTTTTGCTGGTTACTCCGTTCAACGATGGATAACGAATGGAATTGGAGTACCGAGACATTCGTTTGCCTATCAGAAGTGATCATTTTCTCGCCAGGTAGACGTTCGCAATTCAAACATCTCATCTCAAGACGCCGTTGAATGCTTGATGGTGCGGCGATAGCCGAGGGCGGTTTGAAAACATTTGCCGCCATCACAGTGTCATCACAGTGGCTGGTGAATCTCAAACCTGAGACGCGCTTCGAAGTTCGTAACAAACATGGCCAAGCCTTGGACGTGGCAAAAGATCCGTACGAGTATACCAGACTCGATAGCATTATAGTTATGATTCGCGAAAATGAGAAGCCGGGTAACATATATATGAGTTGCTTGTCGTTTACATACACATATACCAGATCATCCAATCAAATCAATAAAACATGCAGCAATCTATAATCATGTGGATACACATTCGACAGTTCAAAAAATTGACATTATAATCTATCTACACCCTTTTTCACCTCGGTGTGGACAATGCCATTTCGATCACACATAAGGGGATCAACTCCACATACGGTCTGATCTTGCTATGATAGACCCACAGTGCATGGACGCTGAGATGACATTAGTATGGTAAGCCTAGATTTTTAACACTGATGAACACTAGTCACACTGTACGCATCCGTGGAAGTTCACATGCTTTTGAGGGGGGTTCCGGGTTGGGAAAGGGCGATCATTAGAGCAACGAATGCTTGTCTTCTGTTGCTCTCATCAGGGACGGGAATATATCTGAGCAATATGGTGCACTGCAATAGATACAAAACAGGGTCGGATGTCATGGAGATGCAAAACCTCTGAGTGAAGATTGTACTCGGTACAGGGTCAACTCAACAACAGCACTAGATGGAATGACCCAGCTGGTGGTAGTGGCGGTTCATGTAGATGAGGGGATGGAAGTCACTAACATCCATCGCTACCACCTGCAACACAGAAACAAAGGGGGCATGAAGGTTTAGGGTGAAGAGGTACGCAATCTAGAAGAGGAGAAAATCATGGATGTAAGGTAAGTTATGGATGATATGACAAAATCGCAGAAGAAAGGGAGGGCGAGCAAGCAATATACGGTATGACTCACTTGACCAAGAAGCAGGTGATGGTCTCCTGCATCATGCATGGCATATGTGCGGCACAGCAGCATTGCCATTGTGCCGCCGATGCGAGGCACAATACTGCTTGCATCAGCTGATCCTGCTGCATCGCTGCTGCCTGCAGCACCATTGTTGTTCACAGTGAAGTTCGACAGATTGACGAGCTCCCAGTCCTTCACAACGCTGTAGAGAGGAAAATTGGGTGAAGAAGAGTGTGAGGATTCAGGACCAGACGCAGATGCACATTTTACTAATTTCACTAGAAAATAAGGCAAGGAAAAAGGTAAAAGAAAAAATGAACTATTCATGCAACAGGTAAAAATGAGCCAAGGGAGCACCTGGAGAAGGCCTCTCATGTGCTGTCCGCCTGTTGAAGTGCAAATGATGGCCGAGTGATAGTGGGACACGGACAAGACATGAGATTGAGGGGGCCAACAAGATAAACAGTGAAGAGGGAGGGAGGCATTATAGAAGGTGGAAGGCAACACTGCAGAGGCACATGTTACGCAGGGCGGAGCACGTGTGATGCTGTGAAGAAAAGAGCGGTGCACGAGTGTGGGCATCACTTGTGCGTAAGCAATAGCGGGGGGAGGGGAAGGATGGTAGTAAAGGAGGTGGAGGGATGGAGGATGGGAAAACGAGAATGGAAGGTCAAGAACAAATTAAACGAGGAGTGAGAAGAGGGCCACATCAAGGGAGGGGAGGTACAAATGAGAGAGCTGGCGGAAGTGAAAAAGGGATATGGCGTCCAAGGAGTGTGTGGAGAATTCCAAATAGCAGGCGGGAGGAGAAGTTGCTACGGCTATCGTGGCATAACAGCGCGAGAGAGAGACTCACTGGTCGTGCGAAGCCGTTGGCGAAGTCCTTGTTCGCCACGTTCAGTAAGTGCACACCAAAACCCGTGCTGCGATTCAACACCTGCGAAGCACGAGCGCACACACAGTCGCCAGGCAAAAGTCCAACGTGATTCGGAGTTGCATCGTGAGGCAGCAACATTGAGTGGTTTGCAAGAATAACGACGGAACGAACATTGGGAAGACACGGCAGTAGTTACGACGAGACAATGCGCTGATCGACAAGCATCTAGGGTGGGAGGGTTGCTGGCAGGGGGTCGTACATCGAGGAAGTGGGATTCCTTGCGAATGCAGACGGAGATGAGCGGCGGATCCATGGACACACTGCACGCACGCACGACGACACGCTCATGTGAGGTAACATGTTGCTGGTAATGAGGTCGCAAGGTATCAAAACGCATGCATTATTTCATGTTTTATTGCTGAATTATGAGGTTAAAAGGTTACATTCTGTGTCAAGTTTGTGCCGCTTAATGTGAACGGCCAAATTGGAGCAATCCGGCAGTCCCTGAAGGACACAGTCGTGCGAAATGCTCACCTGATGAAGCTACTGCACGTCATCCCTCGCAAGTGCAGCTCCTCATCCGCTTCAGCTTGAGCTTCACCTTTACCTCCTCCACCACCGCCGCTGCTGCTGCCGCTTATCGAGCCTTGACACGCCGCAGTCACGACCACCACTGGCGCGGGAACATGTCGCAGCACATCCAGCATGACTTCCCGCTGAAACGGCTTGATCGTAGCGTGCTCCGCATCGGATACCGCATCCTCCTCGCCGTCGGATCCCTGAGGGACTGCGAGCTGCGCTTCCGGTGTCCCCGCGTGGCTGCGGCGCAGCTGCCAGCTCGTTTGGTACGGCGCGGCGCTACTAGTGACTGCGCTGACATGAGCACACGAGAACGGAAGGCGGCACGGGATGGCGACAGCGGTTGCCGTTACCTTCTGTGGATTCAGTAGCGCCGGCGTCAATGTTGTGTGCAGAGTTCTGTGGGTCGGATTGAAGCACCCGAGCGGAATGCATTCTAGAGAAGGATCGCGGATGGCAGAAGATCGTGCAGCGGAGGTTCCAGTGGCAATGCGAGGAAAGCCGCGGAAGCGGAGCAACGATCGAGCGTGGGTGAGCGCGCGGCTGCTGCTTTGGGAAATCGCCATCACACAGGCTTCTGAGTGGAAGCTTGATGAAGGCACGGGAGGAGGCTCGTGGTAACTGATGGGTTACTTGAGCGAGGTATGCGTCACAATAACTGGTGATCAAGCTGCTTCAAATGGACGATGAAGCAGAGGAAAGACCGTCCTTGAATTAAGAAGATACAGTCTGGTCGAAATGTGGGCAAGCCTGATGGATAAACCACCAGCCGCGAGCATAGTTGGGAGATTCCCGAGACTATCTCTGATCCCTCACCCAGCGACGGGAGAGGCTGAGGAAGACCCAAGGGAGGAACACCAATGTTGTCCTTGGCTGGAGCGATTGTGTGGGAAGGGAGCGACTTTGAAGTGGTGGTGGTGGCGGCTCTTCAGCAGGGCTCAGGATTGCAGGGCGTTTTCTCCTGCTTTCCCTGCATTTCAGGGTGAAATTTCGGACCCACACTGCTAGAATTGGGCTGGCTGGGCGTCCACCCGGTCATCGTCAGGCAGGGGTGAAAATAAACCCTGCAAATGCTGTTTTACGCTTATGTGCAGCACTGCCTTTTCCCGACTGGTTACGGCAGACACCCTGCCAACTTTTCCTCTTTTGTTGAACTTTACTAACTGCGCGGCATCCTCTAAGTAGGGTTTGTGAGTGACATTTCCAGAATCGGATTAGTACTTGAAACACCAGAGATTCAGCTCTAGCACAGTGAGTGGCGTTTGTGACTGAAATGTGTCCAGTAGCGTTTGTGACTGAAATTCCAGAATCGGCTAAGTACTTTCAACACCAGAGATTCAGCTCCAGCACAGAGAGTGGCGCGTTATCGTAGTGACCGCACCTAGAAGACCCACCGACAGGCCTCTCATCTCCCCACCTTACACCACTAAAACCTCAACCACCACGCACTTACGCATAGAGACGACCACTTGGAGTCGAGCCAGGAAGACCCAGTTCGAAGATTTTCTGGCTTCTAGAAATCATCAACATGGCAGGATCGACTGCTA
Source organism: Closterium sp. Naga37s-1 (assembly GCA_947471745.1). Classification (NCBI taxonomy): domain Eukaryota; kingdom Viridiplantae; phylum Streptophyta; class Zygnematophyceae; order Desmidiales; family Closteriaceae; genus Closterium; species Closterium sp. Naga37s-1. Next base: position 624,149 of record CANJKZ010000055.1, on the reverse strand, counting down.
GACCTAAAAGTTATAGCTGGGCAGTGTTTTTGGATTTCCCGCCCTGCCAGATTCGACCTCGAAAAAAAACCACACTGCCATTTCTTGAGTACGACCGGCAAGGCAGGGTGTTGCGGGTCACAACTCGGATCAGGCAGCGTGCCCCAAAATGAATCGAGAGCCCTGCTCTTCAGGCCTTCAGAGGTCTAATTGGCAACTGGTGTAGGGGGTGGGGGTTGTTGATACCACGACCCTACCAGCTCCCAAAGTACAAAATGTCAGAGCCTTCGCCTTCGATTGCCGCCCATGATGCTCCAGATTCTTGATGATGACACCATGAATGTCGGTGCCAGCCAAGCTGGGACGAAACTGGCCAATCCCGACGAGGAATCGGCGTCATAAAGCGTGTAATGGTCATTGTACATGTGTTGGGTAGGGTTCACTAATAATTGACTCCCGTTACACTAATAGATCAGAATCTCTAGTCATCCCTAATGAAGTGAAATTATAATATGTTTTTTTGGCAAGTAAAAAACACTTTCAATTCTTGTGCATCGTGATATTGCATATCAAATTTGGTGATTTGACTCACACAGTCGTCCATGGTTATCCAAACGAACATTAAACATGAGCCCGCACAGTCTTTCTTTAACTTCTGTTATGGGTGCAATGAATCGAGGTAGCGAGGATTGCGCTAGAGTGTTCAATGAGTACAATATATGAGCGAAGGCATGAATGAATTGTTGGAATAACCTAAAGTTTACAGTAACATTCCCGAAGGCTCTCCACTGGCGCGTCATGTCAAAATCCCAACCACTAGACCACTGGGATAAAAGAGCTAGTTTGTGTAGCGAGTGAGTGCGCCCATAACCCCCCAGGACAACAAGCATGTAACCCTTCCCTAGGATCAATCGGGGATCTCCAGTGGACCTCTGACACGTCACTCCATAACGAAGCTACGCGCCTGTATCATTATCGCAATAGCTCATATAGAGCATGCGGAAGGTCGAAGGTCACCCGAAGGTCAACAATCGAAGACAGTCAACGGTCGTGACCCTTGACTGCCCAATAACCGCACTTGGAAGTTACGTGATGCAACACGGTAACTGACAGTAATAGCAATAGTCGTGGGTACTGTAGCAATGCAATTCAGTTAATAGGGGAATGTACCCCTCATAGTGGGCACCCGCACACGCTTTTCGGGAGCACCTGCGCAACTCATACATGGCAACAGATCCCGTTACAATGAGTCGCCTACTCAGCCAACTTATATCGGTTAAAATGCAACAAGGGGAGAAAGCGAGACCATATATCAATCGGTGTCGCAATCTGCACGACCACATTAAGAAGTGCGACGGAACCGTTCCCGACAACATGATCGTCTCCATGGTTCTTTCCAGCATTGGACCCGATTGGCGACAGTGCCAATCATTGCTCCGCACTCAAGCAACCATCTCCGAGTCTGCTTTGTGCGCCACGCTTCTCTTCGAACAGAAGGAGATCGACTTGTATAATGAGAAGAACAACAAACGGGAGAAATTAGTATTCTTCAGTGGAGCGTATGAAGGGGGGCATGCAGGGCTGACGTTTCATTTTAAGCTTCCCTGATTCCGGGGAAAATTTTCCCCCTCTATTATGGGTGCACATTTTCCAGAAAAGCAGTACCCTGATTGCTCAGGGTTGTAAATTAGTTAACACTGATTGTTCAGGGTCGAGAACTGAACATCAGAGTAGTAACGCGCGCTTTGTTACCGGGGACAATATCCCCACTCTCCATAAAGTCTCGAAGTTTCGATCAGAACGAAGTTTCGAAGAAACTTCGTCTCGATAAAGCGGGAAGGGGGGGGATTACGCACATGTGGGGGGATCACTGCGATGAATCCAAGGCGGGGTCATCGGAAGGAAACTTCCGAGAAACTTTCTTTCGATAAGTCGGGGAAAATATCCCCACTCTCCATAAAGTCTCGAAGTTTCGATCAGTACGAAGTTTCGAAGAAACTTCGTCTCGATAATGCGGGAAGGGGGGGGATTACGCACATGTGGGGGGAACACTGCGATCAATCCAAGGCGGGGTCATCGGAACGAAACTTCCGAGAAACTTCCTCTCGATAAGTCAGGGTCCACACAGTCGATACTCTGTTAAGTCAGGGTCCACTAACAGCCTAGTCTGTTACACTGTACTCAAAATTGTGAAAATGAGAACGAGAATGGATGAACTATGAAAATGAAGTGAGTACAAATATGAAACCCTAATTGGTTGTACCCCCTATGGGATACCCCACTATAGCCTACACAACAGCATAACCTATAATGTTCTGACACACCCCCATAGGCAAAGTGGGGGAGAACAAGGGGTCACAAGACCAGTCAAGCAAAGCAAGCTCAGGGTGGATCACAAAGTCACCACACAGTCCGAGCACAGGGTCAAGGCCACACTGCCAGTTCACATGCAAGAGTAAACACATATATATAAAGCTAGACAAGCAAGAGCAGGTATATATATATGTGAGAGTACAAGCAAGGTCAAGAGGAGAGCAAGTGAGGCAAGACGGGCACAAGACCCAGCTGAGTGCAGAAGCGCTGATGATCACAAGGCGGAAGTGCATAGACTACCGCGCACTGAACGCCGCCACCGTCAAGAATAGATTCCAAGTACCGAGAGTAGAGGATCTCCTAGATGCAGTGCAGGGCGCTAGAATCTTCTCAAAGATCGACCTTCGTTCGAGTTACCATCAGATTCGAGTAGTTCCAGAGGACCAGCACAAGACGGCGTTTCGTACGAAGCAGGGGTTGTACGAGTTTAGGGTTCTACCGTTCAGTTTGACCAACGCCCCAGCGACGTTTCAGACGCTCATGAACACAGTCCTCTCCGAGTTCGTAGGGTCGTTCGTTGTAATTTACCTAGGCGACATCCTAATCTTTTCCAAGACGAAAGAGGAGCACGTGCAGCACTTGCAGAAGGTTTTCAAGGTCTTGCGGAAGGAGCAGTTGTACGCTAAGCAGTCGAAGTGCGAGTTCTTCCTCCCCGAGGTCGAGTTTCTAGGTCACGTCGTATCCGAGGTCGAGTTTCTAGTGACATTTGTCAGAACATTATATAGCTTATGCTGTTGTGTAGGCTATAGTGGGGTATCCCATAGGGGGTACAACCCAATTAGGGTTTCCTATATGTACTCACTTCATTCATAGTTCATTCATTCGCGTTCTCCTTTCCACATGGAATCAGAGCAGGTCCCCTCCTAGGGACTGTTTCTAGGGCCCACCGAAGCGCGCCCCGAGGCGCGCTTTCCTTTTTTTTAGCGACCCTCCGTGTCGCCCCTAGCGGCCCGTTGCGCCGCCCTTACCTACGCGAGCCCGCCGCCCTCACGTCGCGGCCCCGTCGCCCTTGCCTACGCGGCCCCGCCGCCCTCACGTCGCGACCCCGCCGCCCTCACGTCGCGGCCCCGCCGCCCTCACCTACGCGGCCCCGCCGCCCTTAAGTCGCGGCCCCGCCGCCCTCACGTCGCGGCCCCGCCGCCCTCACGTCGCGGCCCCACCGCCCTTGCCTACGCGGCCCCGCCGCCCTCACCTACGCGGCCCCGCCGCCCTCACGTCGCGGCCCCGCCGCCCTCACGTCGCGGCCTCGCCGCCCTTGCCTACGCGGCCCCGCCGCCCTCACCTTCGCGGCCCCGCCGCCCTCACGTCGCGGCCCCGCCGCCCTCACTTCGCGGCCCCGCCGCCCTCACCTACGCGGCCCCGCCGCCCCACTTCGCGGCCCCGCCGCCTACGGTACCGGCCCCGCCGCCTATCCTCACCGGCCCCGCCGCCTACGACCGCCGAGCCGCCCTGCCGCCGAGCCGCCCTGCCGCCCAGCAGCCGAGCCGCCGAGCCGCCCTGCCGCCGAGCCGCCCGGGAGCCGAGCCGCCGAGCCGCCCTGCCGCCGAGCCGCCCTGCCGCCGAGCCGCCCTGCCGCCGAGCCGCCCGGGAGCCGAGCCGCCCAGCAGCCGAGCCGCCGAGCCGCCCAGCCGCCGGGCCGCCCTACTGCCGAGCCGCCCGACCTGCCCTGCCTGGTGAGCACAGCACCACTGTTACTGCGTGCCCTTCCCCTACTGCTTGCACTACTACACTGTCGTCGTCATGGCTACCCCTAGTGTCCTCGCTTTTGAGACTGAGGGTCGAGCCATTGACTTTGAGGTATGGGTCGACGACCTGCAGCTGTTCTTACAGTGCGATAGGGCGGACGGTCTTTCCCTCTTTGACCTCACCTCTGGCGCCTCTCCTGCCCCTGCTGCTGATGCTGACCCCACTGTTCGCTCTCAGTGGGCCACCCGCGATGCTGCTGCACGTCTTGCTGTGCGTCGCCACCTGCCTACCACTGAGCGCGCGCACTTTAGTCAGTACAAGAGTGCTCAGACCTTGTACGACGCTGTAGTTGCGCGCTACTCTTCCCCTGCCACTGCTGCCCTGAGCCGCCTCATGCTACCGTACCTCTTTCCTGACCTTGCTGCCTTTCCCACTGTCGCTGACCTCATTACGCACCTCCGCACTAGTGACACTCGCTACCGCACCGCCCTTCCTGCTGAGTTCTGCGCCAAGAACCCCCCCCCCCCATGTACATCACTCTCTATTACATAGTCACACGCCTCCCTGACTCCCTTCGCGTAGTCAGGGACCACTTCCTCTCAGTCTGTCCCACCACTCTCACTGTCGACCTCCTCGAGAAGTCCCTCCTGGCGGCGGAGAAGAGCATCGTCGCTGTAGGAGCCTCTCGTGGTGACCCTCGCACCCCCATCTTTGAGGGGTGTTCTCCTTCCCCCCTGCTGCCCTCTGTTGCCTCTGCTGCTGCTGCCGACCTGCTTGGTCTTGAGTCGGTCTGCGCGGCGTCTGCCCCTAGCGGGAGACGCCGCCCTGGCAGGGGCAAGGGGGGCAAGGGCGCGGGTGGAACTGGCGGGGGCGGTGGAGGTGGCGGTGGAGGCGACGGAGGGAGTGGGGGTGGCGGTGGGAGTGGTGGCGGGGGCGGTGGTGGCGGTGGCAGCAGCGGAGGAGGAGGCGGTGGTGGCGGCAGCGGTGGTAGCGGAGGCAGCGGTGGTGGTGGAGGTGGAGGCGGCGGTGGCGGAGGGGGTGGAGCTGGTCGGGGTGGTGCCCCGCAGCGTAGCGGCTCTGGTGGTGGCCAGCGTCAGCAGCAGCAGCAGCAGCAGCGTTCGCGGGACATCCCCCCGCCCCAGCAGCTCCGTGAGTGGTACACGCAGCGTCAGCGGGGTGGGGGTTTTGGTCCGTGCACCTACGTCCTTCGTTCCGGCGACCGCGCGGGTGAGCAGTGTGGGGGTGCCCACCCCACCCAGCGCTGCTTTGGCCGCCTGACGGACGCTTGGCGTCAGCAGTTCCCCGAGGCTAGTGAGATTCCCCGTTGGGGAGAGCTGTCTAGGGCTGGCGTAGCTATCTTTGATCTTGACTTTGATGCTATCCTTGCTGCCATGTATGCTGTGACTATTAGTGAGGAGGGTGACTGTTACCGGTGTTTCCCGCCCGACCCGGGCATTGGTACTGCTGCGCTAGGTACTTCTGCGGCTGCTGCTCTAGGTGCCAGTGCGTCTGCACTCTCAGGTACTGGTGAGGCTGCGCTCTCAGGTACTGCGTCGGCTTCGGCCTCCCTCACCTTCACGCTTGACTCAGGGGCTTCTCGCTCCTTCTTTCGAGACCGCACCACACTCACGCCGCTTGGCCGGCCGGTTGCAGTCTCCCTGGCTGACCCCTCTGGGGGTCCTGTCCTCTCTCACTTCTCCACTGTCCTCCCGTGTCCGGCTGCCCCCTCGGGCACCTTGTCTGGTCTGTACCTCCCCTCGTTCTCGACGAACTTGGTGAGTGGTGCTGACCTGCAGGATGCGGGGGTTCACCAGTTTACTCCTGCGAGTCAGCGGGTGACCCACTGCTCGGACGCCCGCACAGGCCGACACCTGGCCACGTTTTCGCGTCGGCCGGGGTCGAGTCTCTACACCCTGACCACTGAGTCTCCTCCTGTCCCTGCGTCTAGCCAGGTAGCTGCGTCGGGTCAGGTGTTTGCTGCTGCGTCCAGGTCTGGTCCTGAGTCTGCCCCCTGCTCGTGTCGCCGCCTGTCTCAGGAGACTCTCCTGTGGCACCACCGTCTTGGCCACCCCTCCTTGCCTCGTCTTCGGGGCATGGCTTCCCGTGTCCTTGTCTCTGGTCTTCCCCGGTCTCTCCCTCCCCTTCCTTCGGGACCCGGACCTTCCTGTGTCCCCTGTGTCGAGGGGCGGCTCCGGGCTGCCCCTCACTCCTCCCAGTTTCCCCCGACAGAGGCTCCTCTGCAGACGCTTCACATGGACGTGTGGGGCCCGGCCCGCGTCCGTGGGCAGGGTCACGAGCGCTACTTCCTGCTGGTGGTTGACGACTACTCGCGTTACACCACAGTCTTCCCCTTGCGCAGCAAGGGTGATGTCACTGAGGTGTTGATCGACTGGATCCGCGCAGCTCGTCTCCAGCTCAGGAGGAGCTTCGGCTCGGACTTTCCTGTTCTGCGTCTGCACTCTGACCGAGGTGGAGAGTTCTCCTCTGGCCTTCTGCGAGCCTACTGTCGTGCACGAGGCATCCGCCAGACCTTTACGCTTCCGGACTCTCCACAGCAAAATGGGATTGCTGAGCGCCGCATTGGCATGGTCATGGACGTCGCTCGTACGTCCATGATGCATGCGGCTGCCCCCCATTTTCTGTGGCCGTTTGCGGTTCGGTACGCGGCGCATCAGATCAACCTTCACCCCAGGGTCTCCCGGCCGGAGACCTCCCCAGCTCTGCTGTGGACGGGGAAGGTTGGCGATGCGTCTGCGTTCCGTGTCTGGGGATCTCGGGCGTTTGTCCGCGACTTGTCTGCGGACAAGCTGTCCCCTCGTGCTGCTCCCTGTGTCTTCCTCGGCTTCCCCCCTGACGCCCCAGGGTGGCAGTTCTACCACCCCTCCTCTCGTCGTGTTCTGTCCTCCCAGGACGTCACGTTCGACGAGTCAGTCCCCTTCTACCGCCTCTTCCCCTACCGCACTCCTTCCCTCCCCCCGCCACCGCACTTCCTTGTGCCAGGTCCCCCCCCGGTAGACCCCCTTCCCCCTCAGGGTCCTGCCCCTTCAGGTGTGTCCCAGGTAGATGCAGTCGAGCCGGTCGAGGTTGCTGGTGACTCTGGTCCTGCTGCGGGTGCTGAGCCTGGGGGTGCTGACTCTGGGGGTGCTACGCGCGTGGGTGCTGAGCCTGGGGGTGCTGAGCCTGGGGGTGCTGAGTCTGGGGGTGCTGAGCCTGGGGGTACTGCGACTGGGGGTGCTGAGCCTGGGGGTGCGGAGTCTGGGGGTGCTGAGCCTGGGGGTGCTGCGACTGGGGGTGCTGAGCCAGGGGGTGCTGCGTCTGGAGCTGCTGAGCCTGGAGCTGCGGAGCCTGCGGCCACTGGACCTCCCCTTGTGGCGTCTGGCGGTGCGGGACCTGGCGGTTCTCCGGGTGCTTCGCCTCGGCGGGAGCCCCTCTCTCCACAGGAGCTGCGCGAGTGGTTTGCTCGCCGCTGGAGACGTACTGCTGGAGCTGGAGCTCCTTCGGCTGCTGAGGGTACTTGTGCCGCTGGTCCCGGAGCTGCTGGGCCCTCGGGTCCGCCTGAAGCTGGAGCTGCTGCGGGTGTTGGTGCTGAGACTGCTGCTGTCCTTCCTGGCGGTGGTCCTGCTGCGGGTGCTGCTGGTGCTGCTGGAGGTCCTGCCGCTGGAGGTGCTGTTGGCGCTGGTGCTGCTGCTGAGGGTGCTGTCCCTGCTGTGTCTGGAGTCGCCGCGCGGCCTCGGCCGTACTTCGTTCCGCTCCTACAGCAGGTTCTTGGTCTTTCTCCTCCTGCAGCGTGTCCACCGCCTGTTCAGTCACAGTCCCAGTTAGAGCCCGCCTCCCCACTTCCTGCTCCCTCTCCTTACACTGGTCCCACTGGAGGTCTTGCTGAGCGTCGTGAGTCTGCGTCTCGTCCTGCGTCGCCTGTTCGTGCTGCTCGCGCTAGTGGTCGCGGTTCGCGTCAGCGTCCTCCTCCTGTCCCTGGCACGCACCGGATGTCTTTGCGTCCGTCCACTGCTCCTCTGCGTGCCCCTTTGCCTTCTCCTCCTGAGTCCTCCCTTCCTGCACTTACCGACCCAGAGTCCGACTCTCTTCGTGCTGCTAGTCCTACTGTCACACGTCTCCTTGCTACTGTCGTCACTGACCCCTCTTTTGAGTCCACTGCTGCGTCTGCGCTTGTTGCTGAGCTCGTCGACTTTGCTGCTCGCTGTCGTCTAGACTACGCTGCCGGTCTTGTTGCTGAGTCTGCGTCTGTCTGTCCTCCGTCCGTCGGGGGTGAGTGTGCTCTTGGCACGGACGTCCTTGAGGACAGGCAGGAGGAGTTCCAGTGTCTGGCTGCTGCTTCACCTCATCTCGCGTCCGTACTACTTGCCCCTGAGGGAGACCCGGATGCACTAGACATCCCGACTCCGCGCTCTTACGCGGAGGCCGTAGAGGGTCCCTACTCCTCTCAGTGGCAGGCAGCTATGGATGCAGAGATGGCGTCCTGGAAGTCCACAGGCACCTACGTTGACGCGGTGCCCCCTCCTGGGGCGAACATCGTCAGTGGCATGTGGATCTTCAGGGTGAAGCGGCCGCCGGGCTCTCCACCTGTCTTCAAGGCGCGGTACGTCGCTCGTGGCTTCAGTCAGCGGCAGGGAGTTGACTACTTTCAGACCTTCTCTCCCACCCCGAAGATGACCACTCTTCGGGTGCTGCTGCACATAGCCGCTCAGCGCGACTACGAGCTCCACTCTCTTGACTTCAGCACTGCTTTCTTGCAGGGTAGCCTGCACGAGGAGATCTGGCTGCGCCGTCCACCTGGCTTCACTGGGACTTTCCCTCCTGGCACCCAGTGGAGCCTCCGACGGCCAGTCTACGGTCTCCGCCAGGCACCGCGTGAGTGGCACGACACACTGAGGACTACGCTTGCGGCTCTTGGGTTTGCTCCCTCTACTGCTGACCCGTCGTTGTTTCTGCGCACCGACACTTCTTTGCCGCCGTTCTACATCCTCGTGTACGTCGACGACTTGGTCTTTGCCACAGCTGACACTGCTGGACTAGCCTACGTGAAGTCCGAGCTGCAGAAGAGACACACGTGCACAGACCTGGGTGAACTGCGCAGCTACCTTGGCTTGCAGATCACTCGGGACAGAGCACGCCGCACCATTACCGTGACTCAGTCACACATGGTGCAGCAGGTCCTTCAGCGCTTCGGCTTCACGTACTCCTCGCCTCAGGCCACTCCTCTGTCTACTCGCCACTCGCTCTCAGCTCTGCCTTCGGATGAGTCCGTAGAGTCGAGTGGCCCGTACCCAGAGCTTGTTGGCTGCCTCATGTACCTGATGACCTGCACACGACCTGACCTTGCATACCCTCTTAGCATTCTTGCACGCTATGTTGCTCCTGGGAGACACCGACCAGAGCACATGGCTGCAGCGAAGAGGGTGTTGCGCTACTTGTGCAGTACGTCGGGCATGGGGCTAGTGCTTGGAGGGCTGAGTCCAGTGGTCCTCACTGGGCACGCGGACGCTTCTTGGGCTGACGACCAGGCTACGCAGCGGTCGTCGCAGGGTTACACCTTCAGTCTTGGTTCCGGCTCTGTCTCGTGGCGAGCTACTCGCTCGTCCTCTGTTCTCGGCTCCAGTTGTGAGGCTGAGATCTACGCCGGGGCCATGGCTGCACAGGAGCTTCGCTGGCTCACCTACCTGCTGACTGACCTTGGAGAGCAGCCTCGTTCTCCTCCAGTGCTGTACGTAGACAACAAGGCCATGCTGGCCTTGTGTCGAGAGCAGCGCTTGGAGCACAGAACGAAGCACATTGCTCTCCGTTACTTTCTTGCTCGTGAGCTGCAGCAGCGTGGTCAGTTGCGACTTGCGTACGTGGCCTCTGAGGCCAACACTGCTGATGTGTTCACCAAGGCACTTGCGCCTTGTGACCATCAGCGCTTCTGCACTCAGTTGGGTCTTGTACCTGTCTTGCCTCACTTGCTCTCCTCTTGACCTTGCTTCTACTGTCACATATATATACCTGCTCTTGCTTGTCTAGCTCTATATATATATGTGTGTCCTCCTGCATGTGAACTGGCCTTGTGGCCTTGTCGTTGTGCTCGGACTGTGTGGTGACTTTGTGATCCACCCTGAGCTTGCTGTGCTTTGCGTGACTGGTCTTGTGACCCCTTGTTCTCCCCCACTTTGCCTATGGGGGTGTGTCAGAACATTATATAGCTTATGCTGTTGTGTAGGCTATAGTGGGGTATCCCATAGGGGGTACAACCCAATTAAGGTTTCCTATATGTACTCACTTCATTCATAGTTCATTCATTCGCGTTCTCCTTTCCACATCCCCCTCTATTATGGGTGCACATTTTCCAGAAAAGCAGTACCCTGATTGCTCAGGGTTGTAAATTAGTTAACACTGATTGTTCAGGGTCGAGAACTGAACATCAGAGTAGTAACGCGCGCTTTGTTACCGGGGACAATATCCCCACTCTCCATAAAGTCTCGAAGTTTCGATCAGAACGAAGTTTCGAAGAAACTTCGTCTCGATAAAGCGGGAAGGGGGGGGATTACGCACATGTGGGGGGATCACTGCGATGAATCCAAGGCGGGGTCATCGGAAGGAAACTTCCGAGAAACTTTCTTTCGATAAGTCGGGGAAAATATCCCCACTCTCCATAAAGTCTCGAAGTTTCGATCAGTACGAAGTTTCGAAGAAACTTCGTCTCGATAATGCGGGAAGGGGGGGGATTACGCACATGTGGGGGGAACACTGCGATCAATCCAAGGCGGGGTCATCGGAACGAAACTTCTGAGAAACTTCCTCTCGATAAGTCAGGGTCCACACAGTCGATACTCTGTTAAGTCAGGGTCCACTAACAGCCTAGTCTGTTACACTGTACTCAAAATTGTGAAAATGAGAACGAGAATGGATGAACTATGAAAATGAAGTGAGTACAAATATGAAACCCTAATTGGTTGTACCCCCTATGGGATACCCCACTATAGCCTACACAACAGCATAACCTATAATGTTCTGACACACCCCCATAGGCAAAGTGGGGGAGAACAAGGGGTCACAAGACCAGTCAAGCAAAGCAAGCTCAGGGTGGATCACAAAGTCACCACACAGTCCGAGCACAGGGTCAAGGCCACACTGCCAGTTCACATGCAAGAGTACACACATATATATAAAGCTAGACAAGCAAGAGCAGGTATATATATATGTGAGAGTACAAGCAAGGTCAAGAGGAGAGCAAGTGAGGCAAGACGGGCACAAGACCCAGCTGAGTGCAGAAGCGCTGATGATCACAAGGCGGAAGTGCCTTGGTGAAGACATCAGCAGTGTTGGCCTCAGAGGCCACGTACGCAAGCCGCAACTGTCCACGTTGCTGTAGCTCACGAGCAAGGAAGTAGCGGAGAGCAATGTGCTTTGTTCTGTGCTCCAGTCGCTGCTCTCGACACAAGGCCAGCATGGCCTTGTTGTCTACGTACAGGACTGGAGGAGAACGAGGCGGCTCTCCAAGGTCGGTCAGCAGGTAGGTGAGCCAGCGAAGCTCCTGTGCAGCCATGGCCCCGGCGTAGATCTCAGCCTCACAACTCGAGCCAAGAACAGAAGACGAGCGAGTAGCCCGCCACGAAACAGAGCCGGAACCAAGGCTGAAGGTGTAACCCTGTGACGACCGCTGCGTAGCCTGGTCGTCAGCCCAAGAAGCGTCCGCGTGCCCAGTGAGGACCACTGGACTCCGCCCTCCAAGCACTAGCCCCATGCCCGACGTACTGCACAAGTAGCGCAACACCCTCTTCGCTGCAGCCATGTGCTCTGGTCTGTGTCTCCCAGGAGCAACATAGCGTGCAAGAATGCTAAGAGGGTATGCAAGGTCAGGTCGTGTGCAGGTCATCAGGTACATGAGGCAGCCAACAAGCTCTGGGTATGGGCCACTCGACTCTACGGACTCATCCGAAGGCAGAGCTGAGAGCGAGTGGTGAGTAGACAGAGGAGTGGCCTGAGGCGAGGAGTACGTGAAGCCGAAGCGCTGAAGGACCTGCTGCACCATGTGTGACTGAGTCAGGGTAATGGTGCGGCGTGCTCTGTCCCGGGTGATCTGCAAGCCAAGGTAGCTGCGCAGTTCACCCAGGTCTGTGCACGTGTGTCTCTTCTGCAGCTCGAACTTCACGTAGGCGAGTCCAGCAGTGTCAGCTGTGGCAAAGACCAAGTCGTCGACGTACACGAGGATGTAGAACGGCGGCAGAGAGGTGTCGGTGCGTAGAAACAGCGACGGGTCGGCAGTAGAAGGAGCAAACCCAAGAGCCGCAAGCGTAGTCCTCAGTGTGTCGTGCCACTCACGTGGCGCCTGGCGGAGACCGTAGACTGGACGCCGGAGACTCCACTGGGTACCAGGAGGGAAAGACCCAGTGAAGCCAGGTGGGCGACGCAGCCAGATCTCCTCGTGCAGGCTGCCCTGCAAGAAAGCTGTGCTGAAGTCAAGAGAGTGCAGCTCGTAGTCACGGTGAGCAGCAACGTGCAGCAGTACCCGAAGAGTGGTCATCTTCGGGGTGGGGGAGAAGGTCTGAAAGTAATCAACTCCCTGCCGCTGACTGAAGCCACGAGCCACGTAACGCGCCTTGAAGACAGGCGGAGAACCCGGCGGCCGCTTCACCCTGAAGATCCACATGCCACTGACGATGTTCGCCCCAGGAGGGGGAACAGCGTCAACGTAGGTGCCTGTGGACTTCCAGGAAGCCATCTCTGCATCCATAGCTGCCTGCCACTGAGAGGAGTAGGGACCCTCTATCGCCTCCGCGTAAGAGCGCGGAGTCGGGATGTCAAGTGCATCCGGGTCTCCCTCAGGGGTAAGCAGTACGGACACGAGATGAGGTGAGGCAGCTGCCAGACACTGGAACTCCTCCTGCCTGTCCTCAAGGACGTCCGTGCCAAGGGCACACTCACCCCCGACGGACGGAGGACAGACAGACTCAGACTCAGCGACAAGACTAGCAGCGTAGTCTAAGCGACAGCGAGCAGCAAAGTCGACGAGCTCAGTAACGAGAGCAGACGCAGCAGTAGACTCGAAAGAAGGGTCAGTGACAACAGTAGCAAGGAGACGCGTGACAGTAGGACTGGCAGCACGAAGAGAGTCCGACTCCGGGTCGGCAAGAGCAGGAAGAGAGGACTCAGGAGGAGAAGGCAAAGGGGCACGCAGAGGAGTAGTGGACGGACGCAGAGACATCCGGTGCGTGCCAGGGACAGGAGGAGGACGCTGACGCGAACCGCGACCACTAGTGCGAGCAGCACGGACAGGCGACGCAGGGCGAGACGCAGGCTCACGACGCTCAGCCAGACCTCCAGTAGGACCAGTGTAGGGAGAAGGAGCAGGCAAAGGGGAGGTAGGCTGCAACTGTAGCTGGGACGAGACAGGCTGTGGACACTCTAAGGGAGGAGGAGGAGGACCAGTAGAAGGTGGAAGACCAAGAACCTGCTGCAGGAGCGGAACGAAGTACGGTCGAGGCCGCGCGGCGACGCTAGAAGCAGCAGGGACAGCACCAGAACCCTCAGCAGGAGCACCCGCTCCAGCAGCACCACCAGTAGCTCCAGAACCTCCAGCAGCACCAGGAGCACCCCCAGTAGGACTGCCAGCGGTAGTCTCAGCGCCAACACCCGCAGCAGCACCAGCTCCAGTGCACCCAGGACGAGCACCTCCGGGACCCGCGACCGCAGCACCCTCAGCAGCCGAAGGACCTCCAGCACCAGCAGCACGCCTCCAGTGCGGGCAAACCACTCACGCAGCTCCTGTGGAGAAAGTGGCTCCCGGCGAGACGAAGCACTCGGAGAACCTCCAGGCGGAGCACCTCCAGGCCCAGCACCCCCAGGCGTAGCACCCCGAGGCTCAGCACCCCCAGACGTAGCACCCCTAGGCTCAGCACCCCCAGGCTCAGCACCCCTAGGCTCAGCACCCCCAGGCTCAGCACCCCCAGGCTCAGCACCCCCAGGCTCAGCACCCCTAGGCTCAGCACCCCCAGGCTCAGCACCCCTAGGCTCAGCACCCCTAGGCTCAGCACCCCCAGACGTAGCACCCCCAGGCCCAGCACCCCTAGGCTCCGCACCCCCAGGTACAGCACCCCCAGCCTCAGCACCCTCAGCAGCACCAGAGTCACCAGTGACCTCGACAGGCTCGACTGCGTCTACCTGGGACACACCTGAAGGGGCAGGACCCTGAGGGGGGAGGGGGTCTACCTGGGGGGGACCTGGTACCAGGAAGAGTGGGGGTGGGGGGAGGGACGGAGTGCGGTAGGGGAAGAGGCGGTAGTAGGGGACCGACTCGTCAAACGTGACGTCCTGGGAGGACAGAACACGGCGAGAGGTGGGGTGGTAAAACTGCCACCCAGGCGCGTCAGGGGGGAACCCCAGGAAGACGCAAGGAGCAGCACGAGGGGATAGTTTGTCCGCAGACAGGTCGCGGACAAACGCCCGAGATCCCCAGACCCGGAACGCCGACGCATCGCCAACCTTCCCCGTCCACAGCAAGGCTGGGGAGGTCTCCGGCCTGGAGACCCTGGGGTGGAGGTTGATCTGATGCGCCGCGTACCTCACCGCAAACGGCCACAGAAAATGGGGGGCAGCCGCATGCATCATAGACGTACGAGCGACGTCCATGACCATGCCAATGCGGCGCTCAGCAATCCCATTTTGCTGCGGTGAGTCCGGAAGCGTGAAGGTCTGACGGATGCCCCGTGCACGACAGTAGGCACGCAGAAGGCCAGAGGAGAACTCTCCGCCTCTGTCCGAGTGCAGACGCAGAACAGGAAAGTCCGAGCCGAAGCTCTGCCTGAGCTGGAGACGAGCTGCGCGGATCCAGTCGATCAGCACCTCAGTGACATCACCCTTGCTGCGCAAGGGGAAGACTGTGGTGTAACGCGAGTAGTCGTCAACAACGAGCAGGAAGTAGCGCTCGTGACCCTGTCCACGGACGCGGGCTGGGCCCCACACGTCCATGTGAAGTGTCTGCAACGGGGCCTCTGTCGAAGGAAACTGGGAGGAGTGAGGGGCAGCACGCTGGCGCCCCTCGACACAGGGGACACAGGCAGGGCCAGGGCCCTGAGGAAGGGGAGGGAGGGACCGGGGGAGACCGGACACAAGAAGACGGGAGGCCATACCTCTGAGCCGAAGCAGAGAGGGGTGGCCAAGGCGGTGGTGCCAGAGGAGAGTCTCGTGAGACAGGAGACGACACGAACAGGGGGCAGACTCAGGACCAGACCTGGACGCCGCAGCAAACACCTGACCCGACGTAACTACCCTACCAGACTCAGCAACTGGAGGAGACGCAGTGGTCAGAGTGTACAGGCTCGACCCCGGCTGACGGGTGAACGTAGCCAGGTGTCGGCCTGTGCCAGCCTCTGTACAGTGGGTCACTCGCTGACGTGCAGGAGTGAACTGGTGGACACCCGCATCCTGTAGGTCAGCACCACTCACCAGGTTCGTCGAGAACGAGGGGAGGTAGAGACCAGACAGGGTGCCAGAGGGAGCCGCCGGACACGGGAGGACTGTGGAGAAACGAGACAGGACCGGACCCCCAGAGGGGTCAGCCAGAGACACCGCAACCGGCCGACTAAGCGGCGTGAGTGTGGTGCGGTCCCGAAAGAAGGAGCGAGACGCCCCAGAGTCAAGAGTGAAGGTGAGGGAGGCCGAAGCCGACGCGGTACCTGAGAGAGCAGACTCACCAGTACCTGAGGACGCAGACACACCAGCACCTAGAGCAGCAGCGTCGTAAGCACCTAGGGCAGCAGCCTCACCAGTACCTAGAGCAGCAGTCTCAATGCCCGGATCGGGCTGGAAACACCGGTAACAGTCACCCTCATCACTAATAGACACAGCATACATGGCAGAGAGAATAGCATCAAAGTCCAGATCAAAGATGGCAACCCCCACCCTAGACAGCTCGTCCCAGCGAGGGATCTCGGAGGCCTCCGGGAACTGGTGACGCCATGCGTCCGTCAGGCGGCCAAAGCAGCGCGGAGTGGGGTGCGCACCCCCACACTGCTCACCCGCACGGTCGCCGGTGCGCAGGACGTAGGTACACGGACCAAAACCCCCACCCCGCTGGCGTGCAGTGTACCACTCACGGAGCTGCTGAGGGGACAGGGTCGCACGACCACGCTGCTGCTGCTGGCGCGAGCCACCACCGGAGCCACTCCTCGGCAAAGACCCGCGACCAGCTCCACCGCCACCCCCACCGCCTCCACCGCCTCCGCTGCCTCCACTGCCGCCGCCGCCTCCACCGCCTCCTCCACCGCCGCCGCCTCCGCCACCTCCGCTACCACCGCCACCGCCGCCGCGGCCTCCGCCTCCACTGCCGCCACCGAACCCCCCACCCCCACCTCCACCTCCACCGCTACCCCCACTCCCCCCACTGCCTCCACCTCCACCTCCACCGCCCGCTCCTCCAGCTCCCTTGCCCCCCTTGCCCTTGCCAGGGTGGCGTCTCCCGCTAGGGGCAGACGCCGCACCGACCGACTCAAGACCAAGGAGGTCGGCCGAAGCAGCAGAGGCAACAGAGGGCAGCAGGGGGGAGGGAGAACACCCCTCAAAGATGGGGGTGCGCGGGTCACCTCGAGAGGCTCCTACAGCGACTATGCTCTTTTCTATCGCGAGGAGGGCCTTCTCGAGGAGGTCTACAGTGAGTGTGGTGGGACAGACTGAGAGAAAGTGGTCCCTGACTACTCGAAGGGAGTCAGGGAGGCGAGTGACTAGGAAGTACAGAGTGATGTACATGGGGGGGGGGTTCGCGGTGCAGAAGCCAGCAGGAAGTGCAGCGCGGTAGCGAGTGTCACTAGTGCGGAGGTGCGTAATGAGGTCAGCAACGGTGGGAAAAGAAGCAAGGTCAGGGAAGAGGTACGGCAGCATGAGACGACTCAGTGCAGCAGTGGAAGGGGAGGAGTAGCGCGCGACTACAGCGGCGTACAAGGTCTGAGCACTCTTGTACTGACTAAAGTGCGCACGCTCGGAGGTAGGGAGGTGGCGACGCACAGCAAGACGTGCAGCAGCATCGCGCGTGGCCCACTGGGAGCGAACAGTGGCGTCAGCATCAGCAGCAGGGGCAGGGGAAGCGCCAGAGGTGAGGTCAAAGAGAGAGAGGCCGTCCGCCCTATCGCACTGTAAGAACAACTGTAGGTCATCTACCCAGACCTCAAAGTCAATGGCCCGACCCTCAGCGTCAAAAGTGAGGACACTAGGGGTAGCCATGACAGCAGTAGACCAGCAGTGCAAGGAGTAGGGGAAGAGCATGCAGTGACAGAGGGTCTGTGCTCACCGGACAGGGCTGCTCGGGCGGCTCGGCTGCAGGGCGGCTCGGCCGCTGGGCGGCTCGGCGGCTGGGCGGCTCGGCGGCTGGGCGGCTCGGCAGCTGGGCGGCTCGGCGGCTGGGCGGTCGGCTGCACGGCGGCTCGGCTGGTGGGCGGCCGGGCGGCTCGGCTGCAGCGCGGCTCGGCGGCGGGGCGGCTCGGCTGCTCTGCTGCTGGGCGGCTCGGCTGCACCGCTGACGTAGGGCGGCGGGGCCGCTGTAGAGGAGTGGCGGGGCCGCTGCAGAAGGACGGCGGGGCCGCTGGGTAGTGAGGCGGCGGGGCCGCGAAGACGGGCGGCGGGGCCGCTGCAGAGAAGCGGCGGGGCCGCAGTGAAGGGCGGCGGGGCCGCAACGAGAGAGGCGGCGGGGCCGCAGCGAGAGAAGCGGCGGGGCCGCGAAGTCGGGCGGCGGGGCCGCTGAGTAGGGCGGCGGGGCCGCAGTGAGAGGCGGCGGGGCCGCAGCGAGAGAGGCGGCGGGGCCGCGAAGACGGGCGGCGGGGCCGCTGAGACGGGTGGCGGGGCCGCAGTGAGTGGCGGCGGGGCCGCAGCGAGAGATGGCGGCGGGGCCGCGAAGACGGGCGGCGGGGCCGCAACGAGAGAGGCGGCGGGGCCGCAGAAAAGGGCGGCGCGCCGCAGCCGCTAGGGCGGCTCGACGCGACCGTAAGGGCGGCGCGACGGGCCGCTAGGTGCGACTCGACGGGCCGCTAAAAAAAAAGGCAGGCGCGACTCGAGGCGCGCTTCGGTGGGCCCAAGGAACAGTCCCTAGGAGGGGACCTGCTCTGATTCCATGTGAAAATGAGAACGAGAATGGATGAACTATGAAAATGAAGTGAGTACAAATATGAAACCCTAATTGGTTGTACCCCCTATGGGATACCCCACTATAGCCTACACAACAGCATAACCTATAATGTTCTGACAAAAATCAGGGATAGCTAAACTATTACTCTGATTGGATCAGGGCTGGAAATTCAATAACTCTGAAATTTCAGTCTCCACGAAGTGGAAAGCCTGAAATCACCCTGAAATCAGGGTAATTACCCTTATAAAATCAGCCCTGGGGGCATGTCAAGCTTATATGCTATAGTCTGTTTAGGCTGTAGTGGGGTAGTTCATATAGGGTACAACACTTTTAGGTTTCCTACTTGTACCCAACTGCTTTCTAGTTCATTCATTCGCTCACATTCTAACATGGTATTCTGAGCAGGTTCCCTAGTGGGAACGTTTTTTTTTTAAGGGCCCACCACAACTTTTTTTTTTCCTGCCCTGCCCGAAGCGCGCATCGCGCCCTGCCCGTCGTGGCCCCTTTGTCGCCCGTCACGGCCCCCTGCTGGCGCGGCCCCTGCTGACGCGGCCCCACTGCTGACGCGGCCCCCTGCTGTCGCGGCCCCTGCTGTCGCGGCCCCCTGCCGTCGCCACCCCTACTGGCGCGGCCCCTGCTGTCACGGCCCGGCCCTGCTGAAGCGGCCCCTGCTGACGCGGCCCCCTGCTGGCGAGGCCCCTGCTGACGCAGCCCCTGCTGTCGCGCCCCCCCCCTTCTGTCGCGGCCCTTGCTGACGCGGCCCTTGCTGTCGCTCCCCCAGATGTCGCGGCCCCTGCTGTCACGGCCCGGCCCTACACCCGCCCATGGTAAGCACCCGAGCCGCCCTGCTGCTGTGAGAATCGAGAATGAAATGAGTGAGAATGATTGCACTAGAAAGCATTGGGATACATATAGCAAACCCTAACAGGGTTGTACTCACTACAGAGTACCCCACTGGAGACTAGAGAAACATAATATTCCGACACACCCCCATAGTCAAACTGGGGTATGATCAGCACAACAAGCAAAGCAAAGCAAGCTCAGGGTGGATCACAATGTCACCACACATTCTGAGCACAAGTACAAGAAGTAACAGTTTAAAGTTCACAATAAATAAGCAAAGCTAGAGGCTATCACAGAGGGCAAGTGAGGAGGAGGAGGCTGGACTAATAGGAGAGGAGAGAGGAGGCAACGGCGGAAGCTGCAGACACACGGGCAACAGGAGCGGCGCGCACTGTGGCTACCGGAGGCGCACCTCCGGACTACAGGAGTAACTGGCTCCACGGCTAAGACGAGCGGCAGGAGCAACGGACCCACGGGCGACTGGCGCAGCGGCATCACTGGGCTACCGGAAGCGCACCTCCGGACTACTGGCACTGCTAGCAACACGACGGCTACCTCCACCCAACCTCCCTCTACTGCCGCACCCCCCATTCACACACCCCCTGCTGCACCCCTAGGTTCACTCACACTCCACCCCCTAGCACCACTCCGTCGACTCACACACACCCACCCCCCTCAGCGGCAGCTGCAGCAGTGGGAGACGGAGTAGGAGGAGGAGCAGGGGATGCCACACACCCGCCACCCCCATACCCTCCCCCACTGCTGCACCTGCAGCAGGGGATGGAGGAGAAGGGGGGGGGGGGGGAGGGGGGGGGGTGCTGTGCATGGCGCGTGCAGAGGGCAGCAGGGCGCACGGGGCGCACAGGGCAGCAGGGCAGCAGGGCGCGCGGGGCGCACAGGGCTGCAGGGCGCGCGGGGCGCACAGGGCTTCAGGGTGCGCGGGGCGCAGCAGGGCTGGCGGGTTGGCCACACCCGCCACCCCCATACCCTCCCCCACTGCTGCACCCGCAGCAGAGAGATGGGGGGGGGGGGGGGGCAGGCAGGTGCTGCAGGTCCCCTCCCCCCACTGCCGCATCCGCACCAGGGGGATGGCAGATCCCCTCCCCCCCACTGCTGCACCCGCAGCAGGGGGAGGGAGAGGAGAAAAGGGCGGAGAGGAGGGGGGGGGGGGGCTGGTGCTGCAGGTCCCCTCCCCCCACTGCCGCAACCGCAGCAGGGGGATGGCAAATCCCCTCCCCCCCACTGCTGTACCCGCAGCAGGGGGAGGTAGGAGAAGGGTGGGGGACCTGGTGCTGCAGATCCCCTCCTGCCTCCCCCCGGACCTCCAAGCTTCCCCCCCTTCTCCCCGCCATCCCCATGGAAGAGGGGGGGGGGGGGGGGGGGGGGGGGGGGCTGGTGCCGCAGATCCCCTCCCCCCCCACTGCTGCACCAGGGGCGGCTGCTCCAGGGGCGGCTGCACCAGGGGCGGCTGCACCAGGGGCGGCTGCTCCAGGGGCGGCTGCACCAGGGGCGGCTGCTCCAGGGGCGGCTGCACCAGGGGCGGCTGCTCCAGGGGCGGCTGCACCCGGGGCGGCTGCACCAGGGGCGGCTGCTCCAGGGGCTGCTGCACCAGGGGCGGCTGCTCCAGGGGCGGCTGCACCAGGGGCGGCTGCACCAGGGGCGGCTGCTCCAGGGGCGGCTGCACCAGGGGCGGCTGCTCCGACGCGTGGCCCCCCCCCCCCAGGTCGCCCCTCCCATCGCCTGTTGAGGCAACCTGGGGGGGGGGGGGGGGGGGGAGGAGTACGGGGGCCGACGCGCGGCCTCCCAGGGCGCCAGAGCAGGCGGAAGAAGGGGCGACGCGCGCCCCCCCAGCGCCCCCCCCCCCCCCCCCCCCCCCGCTCGCCACGCAAGGCGACGGGAAAAGGGGGGGGGGGCGGTGCACGGGCCCCTGGTGCGCCACGACCGGCATGAGGGCGGGGCCTGGGTCGGGGCAGGTCCAGGACAGGGCCGGGACGGGGCCGAGGAAGGGCCGGGGCGGGCCGCGAAGGGGCCTAACGGGCCGCGAACGGGGCCTGACAGGGCCTTACGGGGCCTGACGGGGCCGAACGGGGCCGCAAACAGGGCCTGACGGGGCCGCAAACGGGGCCTGACGGGGCCTTACGGGGCCTGACGGGGCCGCAAACGGGGCCGGACGGGGCCGCGAATGGCCTCACTAGGGGCCGCGAAGGGGCCTTACGAGGGGGCCGCGAAAGGGGCCTTACGAGGGGGCCGCGAAGGGGCCTAACGAGGGGCCGCTAAGGGGGCCGTACGAGGGGCCGCGGAGGGGCCTTACGAGGGGCCTTACGAGGGGGCCGCGAAGGGGCCTAACGAGGGGCCGCGAAGGGGGCCGTACGAGGGGCCGCGAAGGGGCCTAACGAGGGGCCGCGAAGGGCCTTACAAGGGGCCGCGAAGGGCCGTTAAGGGCAGGCGCGACGCGCGCCTAGGGTAGGAAAAATTTTAGTGGAAACGTGGTGGGCCCTTGGAAGGATCGATATTGCTCTATACCATGTGAGAGAATAATTGACGAGAGAAATTGAGAAAGGATGATTGCACTAGAAAGCATTGGGATACATATAGCAAACCCTAACAGGGTTGTACTCACTACAGAGTACCCCACTGCAGACTAGAGAAACATAATATTCTGACAGCTGCGCCACGCCGCCAGTTGCCGAGCCGCGCCGCCTAGCCGAGCCGCACTGCCCAGCCGAGCCGCGCCGCCCAGCCGAGCCGCGCCGCCCACTGAGCCGCGCCGCTCTGCCGAGCCGCGCGGCCCTACCGAGCCGCGCCGCCCTACTGAGCCGCACTGCCCTGCACTGCCCTACTGCCTCTGCTGCTACTGCTGCTACTGCTCCTACTACTGCTATGGCTAGCCCTACTGTTCTCACCTTTGATGCTGAGGGGCGTGCAGTTGACTTTGACGTGTGGGTTGACGACCTGCAGCTCTTTCTTCAGTGTAACTCTAGGGATGGGGTATCCCTTTTCGATCACACGTCCGGTGTCTCTACTGCTCCTGCTGCCACTGCTGACAGTACGGTTCGCTCGCAGTGGACCACTCGTGACGCTGTTGCTCGTCTTGCTGTTCGTAGTCACCTGCCGCCTGCTGAGCGCGCGCATTTTGGCCAGTACAAGACTGCTCAGTCTTTGTACGACGCTGTAGTTGCGCGCTACTCCTCCCCTGCCACTGCTGCCCTCAGCCGCCTCATGCTGCCGTACCTTTTCCCTGACCTTGCCGCCTTTGCCACAGTCGCTGACCTCGTTGCTCACCTCCGCACTAGTGACGCCCGCTACCGCCCACTGAGTTCTGTGCCAAGAATCCCCCCCCCATGTACATCACCCTTTACTACCTAGTCACCCGCCTCCCTGACTCCCTTTCTTCAGTCAGGGACCACTTTCTCTCCCTTTGCCCCACCGAGCTGACTGTCGACCTGCTAGAGGAGCGCCTTGCTGCAGCTGAGAAGAGTATCTTAGCTGTAGGTGCTTCTCGCGGCGACCGTCGCACCCCTTTCTTTGAGAGGTGTTCCCTTGTTCTCCTTCTCCCCTCTGTTGCTTCTGCTGCTGCTGTCGACCTCGTTGGCACTGAGGAGGTCGGAGCTACGTCTGTCCCTAGTGGGAGACGCCGCAACAGCAAGGGCAAGGGGAGCAAGGGTGGTGGAGGGGACGGCGGGGGCGGCGGCGGAGGCGGTGGAGGAGGCGGAGGGGGTGGCGGTGGAGGTGGGGGTGGTGCCGGGAGTGGGGGCTTCAGTGGCGGCGGTGGAGGTGGTGGAGGCAGCGGCGGAGGTGGTGGAGGCAGCGGCAGCGATGGTGGAGGCAGCGGCAGCGGTGGCGGAGGTGGCGGTGGCGGTGGTGCTGGTCGAGGTGCAGCCGCGCAGCGTGGAGGCTTTGGTGGTAGCCAGCGCCAGCAGCCGTCGCGTTCCCGTGAGACCCCGTCGGCCCAGCAGCTTCGTGAGTGGTACGCTGGGCGTGGGAGGTCTGGGGGTGCTGGTCCCTGCACTTACGTTCTTCGCACCGACAGTCGTCGTGGGGAGACGTGCGGGCTGCCACACACTACGCAGCGCTGCTTCGGTCGCCTTACTGACGCCTGGCGTGCCCAGTTTCCTGACGCTGTTGAGCTCCCTCGTTGGGGTGATCTGCTTAGGCAGAATGTGGCTATATTTGATCTTGATTTCGATGCTATCCTTGCTGCCATGTATGCTTTGACTGATAGTGCTGAGGGTGACTGTTACCTGAGTGTCCCGCCCGACCCGGGCATTGAGGCTGCTGCTCTAGGTGCTAGTGCGTCTGCTGCTCCAGGTACTGGCGAGTCTGCTGCTCCAGGTGCTGGTGAGTCTGCTCTCTCTAGTACTGCACCTACTGAGGCCTTGCACACTTTCACACTTGACTCTGGTGCTTCGCGCACTTTCTTTAGAGACAGCACCACGCTCACGCCGCTCAGTCGGCCTGTCGCAGTCTCCCTTGCTGACCCCTCTGGGGGCCCAGTCCTTGCGCACTCTTCCACGGTTCTACCGTGTCCTGCGGCCCCGTCGGGCTTGCTGTCGGGACTCCACCTCCCCTCATTATCTACGAACCTGGTGAGTGGAGCTGACCTCCAGGACGCGTGGGTTGACCAAATCACCCCTGGAGGTCAGCGTGTGACCCACTGCACTTGCTCTCGGACAGGCCGCCACTTGGCCACGTTCACAAGTCGGCCTGGGTCGAGTCTCTACACACTGACTACTGCGCCCCCTCCGGTCTCTGCGTCTGGTCAGGTAGCCGCGTCTAGTCAGGTTTTTGCTGCCGCGTCCATGTCTAGTCCTGCGTCTGCCCCCTGCTCGTGTCGTCCTCTGACGCACGAGACTCTCCTTTGGCACCACCGCCTTGGTCTCCCCTCCCTGCCTCGTCTTCGAGGTATGGCCTCCCGTACCCTTGTCTCGGGTCTCCCCCGGTGCCTTCCTCCCCTTCCTCCGGGGCCTGCCCCCACCTGTGTTCCTTGTGTCGAGGGCCGGCAGCGCGCCGCTCCTCACTCCTCCTCGTTCCCTCCGACCGAGGCTCCCCTGCAGACTCTTCACATGGACGTGTGGGGCCCAGCCCGCGTCCGTGGACAGGGTCACGAGCGGTACTTCCTGCTGGTCGTTGTCGACTACTCGCGTCACACCACCGTCTTCCC